>CADEHL010000015.1:140725-239232 GCA_902827135.1 Harpagifer antarcticus
ACATACATACCACACAGACAACACAAACACACACTACTAATACCACACAACACACCACACACACACACTACAATACACACACACATACACACACACACACACACACACACACACACACATACACACACACATAGTATCTCACACACAATAAGCACAACATTTCACATGACACAACCTGTAAAAGTATTATTGGTATATTAGTATTTCTACGGTGGCCCTGAAGGTCAAACCCAGTATGTTGTGGAAAGACTTCAATGACCTCAATAAGCTGCAGTTGATCAGAACACAGTTTCCTCTCCTTGCCTGGAGGTACGTTTGTCTCCTCATCTTCATCATCATCATTTCCATTTTTACGACCGCGCTCCTTGTCCTTCAGCCGGCCATCAGACACGTAGAGACCCTCAAATTAAACATTCAATAAAAATGCTAAGCTGATCCTGCTCCGCGGCAAGGTGACGGACGGACGGACGAGGGTTATATCATGATTCGGACATGATTAGGGTGCGACCTTTGACCCCGGGCTAACACACACACACACACACACACAGTATATTATACACAGTATCTCTCACACACAGTGTCACCAAACACCTGATAACCTTTACCAGCAAATCACACACACACACACACACACACACACACACACACATTTGAATACTTAATTTGGTTCCACAAATTATATTACATAGACAGGGAATCAAATATATCCACACACACACACACACACACACACACACACAGTATATTATATACAGCATCACACACACACACACACTCTATATGCAGTCTGAAGGCCGTGTTCAGGTTGAAATGGATTTACCTTTAGGTGTAGATGTCTGATGAGGTGGAACATCAGAGCTGATCTGCAGCTCATGTCGGGTTGGAGTGGCTTTCAAAGGTCAACTCTTTATTTATTTACATTCATATTTTAGTCCCTGGGAACACGGGGATTTTAGCCTCTGCAGACCATTGACATGCACTAACAGCTACTGTATAGAACACACTACAGGAGAGGGAACACCCCAACAAGTTGGATATGGTTTCTTTAATGTGCTGTTTGGACATCTTGTCTATGGTTAACATCTAAGGCCCCGTCCACACGGAGACGATTTCAGTTGTATCCGCTAACGTTCTCTATCGTATAGAGCGGTGGTTCTCAACTGGTCAGGCCTCGGGACCCACTTTTTACTTGGTCAATACATCGCGACCCAACATTTTGAAGCACTCAAATCTATTCAACAAAAAATCGTGCTGTAATATATACGCTTTTCAGTGTATATATATATATATATATATTCAGTGTTCGTCCACACGATCCGGACACGGAGACACAGCTTCGGAGCCTGAAACCGATACACTTTGAAACCGGCTCCCAAAGTGGGCAAGTCTGAGGACGAAACGCTTGCGGCTCCCTGTGTACGCCATCTTTTCCTGAATCGATGAGCCATAGCCCCGCCTCTCCTGCTCACCCCGCGTCATTGCTGATGCGTTTCGCCAACAACAACAATAACAACAACAATGGCGGATCACAGGGTTGCGTTCGTGCTACTGACCGGGATACCGATGTTAGTGCAAAATCTACAGCTGGTGTTTATGCCTCATGCCCATGCTCGGTGGTCTTCTTCGCTGCTTTTGGTGTATTTTGTGGGGGAAGTTAGCGCCACTTACAGGCCCGGCATATGTACTACAGCGTCTCCAGCGGTTTCGTGATGGAAGACTTTTTTTAAATCGACTTTGGTTCGAAATCGGTTTTGTCTCCGTGTGGACGGGGGCTAAAAACAGAAACCAGTTCTTCCTCCTCCTCCTCGTCCTCTTCCTCCTCTTCCTCGTCCTCTTCCTCCTCTTCCTCGTCCTCCTCCTCGTCTTCCTCGTCCTCCTCCTCATCCTCGTCTTCCTCGTCCTCGTCCTCTTCTTCCTCTTCTTCTTCCTCCTCTTCCTCCATTTTACACCACAGTGTGTTTCTATTAAACCAGATGCACCCTGAAGTCCATTTACCAATTAATCACTCTCTTCAGTTCACAGGACACACACGCACACACACACGCGCACACACACATATATATATAGTATATAATCCAGTTATTTCATATATATGATTCTGCAAAACAAGTACGTTTACTTTTGATCTTAAGTAGATTTTGAATGCAGGAGCTTACCCAAAGTATTTTTTTTCGTATTAAGTGAAAGGTCTGAGTACTTCTTCCACCTCTGAATCTCTTGTAATATCTTTCTGTAATGTTGCTGCAGAGACAGAGAGCACAGGGTGAATATAGGAGCTGATATATATTTATATTTATTTATGATGTGCAGACTATAAATATGACTCGGCGGCATATTTGCATTCCGGCTCTGGTGTTAAATGACATCCGGACGTATATATCAAGCTCCTCTGGAGGCGTGAAGTAACAGATGACCAGATGACAGTATGTCCAATCGCTCTCAGGAACATAAATCCACTTTGGTTTCCCCCGTAGATGTTTGCAGGAATACGTGATGAAAGCACACTGCGAAGAGATGGGGAGGATTAAAGAAAGTACATTTCAAATTCCTGTTAAAATGTGTGCAAGATCAGAGAAATGCAGATCACTTTAGTACCAACATGTACAGTTGAAAACCAATATTTTCAACTGTATAATATAAGTGCATAGGAATGAGCCCGATGGACACGATGAAGGAAGTGTTCAAATTCGGCTCTGATCGTAGCAACATCGGGCCATTCGTGAGGGCATCTTAAGCCGTCGTGTGACCGCCGGTGGAGTTTCTCAGGCTCCGGCAGCAACTTCGTGAGCGGTGGAAAGGATCCTGCGAAGGTTCATTTTCTTGTTGAATTTGTGTGTCCATTTCGTAAGGCCAGCCTGAGGGCATCTTGTCAAATCGTGTCATCTTCGTCTTAACTTCATCGGTGCCATCGGGCATTTTTCGCCTCACGAAGACAATACGAAGGAAACAAGAAGCTGCCCGATTGTCTTAGGAAGGCAACACGACTACGTGAAGCCCTCGCAATGCCGTCGTGTAGCCATCGTATTATAGTACGATGACATCGAGATGGGACCACGGTGTGCAATGTTTCCTTGCAGATCACTTCTCTGGTTGTTTTATTGCACAACTAAATCATGTAAACATTATGTAAACAACCCAATTTGTGTTCTGTGAAACTGAAAAGGATATCACATTGTTTTTGTTACTTTCGTTGCAGTTGTATGTCTTAACCTCTTAAGCCCTGAGCCTGTTTTTCAGGTTTCAGGCTCGAAAATGCCACTAACACAACAAAGACTATATCTTCACTTCTAAAAGGGGTAAATTAATAATCTTTTCTCTCAAAGCAAGGTTACATCTGTGAGTTGGATGTAGAAGTGTCAGAATCAATATAGATGTTTATATTTTAAAATAAATTCAGATGGAACATAGTAAAAACATGTAAATTCTAATGTCCGCCTAAAAAAAACAACCCATTACTTATAGTGAAAACCACCCTTGAACGATGGGTTAGTAGACTAAAAGCTTTAGGAATCCAAACTATAACATATAATAAGTACCCTGTATCAAGATTGATGCAAAACAAGTGAAATCTGACCTTTTTACAGAGGTTTAGAAAAATAAAGTCCAGACGGACTCACCTCTGGGTAATTTGGGAACCATCAGCTCCATTTGAACTTTTTTACTGTAAAAATCATTTTATTACTTTGAATTATCACTAAAGGTATTCATTCCATCCAAATACAACTGTTGTGAAAAAAATAAAAATATAAAAACATACTCTGTTATCCTAACGTCATTTGCAGGAAACAACGTCTAAGGAACCTTAATATTTAATAAACTATGGATATTTTATATCCATATAACGGGAAAAAACTAATTTAACTGATCTTTTTCATTTATTTTTTCAAAAAAAACACACAATGCTAACAGTGAGCCTCTGAATTAGCCCAGAGCGAAAAATGCTAACCTATTACTGCACCGAAAATCACTCCTAGCTCCCTTATTACTTATCCTAGCTCCACATCCAACACATCGTTTATGATCGTAAGGAGACACAGAATCTAACGGTGCCCACCTCAACACTGAAAGATACAAACTTGCAAGGTTATCAACAAAAACGTACATCAAAACAAGTGGCGCTAGGTACTAACATGCGCTAGGCTAATGACTTACCTTCTTCTTTGTCTGGTCTAAACTGGTCTTCAATGGCATTACAACGATAAAAACGATGATGTAGTTAATCCATAGGTTAATATCCAATGTGGCTGTGTCCCCTTTGAAATGTTCTGATAATCCATACGCAATAAAACTGCAATTCCGTTACCTGCTGTCCGCTCTGTGCTCCGTGTGCTCTGTCCTGCAATTCCTGCTTCCTGCGTCCTTCCGTAGTAAACAATAAATGAAGTCGGCTGCGTAATGTTCTTAAACTGGCTGGCATTCTTTATACTTTACGCAGGACTATATCTCTGGAACCCATTGGTCGATTTGTGTGATTTACACCTTTTTCTTAACCATCAGAACCAATAGAATCGATGGGCAGTTCCCAAATCCACGTAAACATTACCATAGCGGACGTAATAGAGAAGCGAACAAAGCATATCTGAAAGTACACGCCTGGACGGCAAAACTTTATAGCCAGTATATTGCCATAAATATGATGATGGATTATCAGTCAACATTTCTACGTGACACAAAGACATTGGATTAACCTTGAGCGGCGTTTTTATTCCGGTGAACACAACTTTTGATCACAAATCAAAAAAGGTAAGACGAAATTATTGTAATATTTTTTAAACCGGATGTTGTTTACTTTCTCTTTTCTGGCTGATAGCTCCAGGAATTTGGGGTCGTACAGTGATGATATTACATGTGTGGAATCTGTGGAGTCTCAGCTTTAATCGGATATCTTGTTTGTGCAGTTAAGATAGTAATAAGGGCATTTCTACCGTGAGTTCTGTGTAAAAAAGCGTTAGCATTAGTTAGCATTTTTTCGCTCAATGCTAATTCAAAGGCTTGGTATTACTCTTGTGTTTTTTTTAGCTAAAGATTGTTCTTATTGTCAGTTAGCGGAGTTTCTTACCTTTAAAAGGTTATGAAACATTAATAGTTTCATAAATGTTAAGAAGCCCTGAGACATAGTCTCGAAAAAAACTGTGGGGGGGATCCACTGGCAGGACCTTCGGGCTTAAGAGGTTAAATGTAATTTAGGTTAACTTCCTGCTTTATTTAGATGCTTTTATTTTGAAGGTGAGTTTACGCTGTTGACAGGAAGTTCTTGTTGCTATGGAAACAAGATGACTGAGTGTGTGGTTCGGGTGCCATCGTGTGGCCTTCTGTAGGCATCGTACTTGCTTCGGCTGTTGACCAAGTTCGGGGCCATCTTCGTGCGAAATTCACAATTCCATATTCGTGTGTCCATCTGGTGTCAATGTCGGGACAGTGTGACGCCAGGCTGAATAAAAGCACACATTTGTTGTCGTAAACTGTAAATATACTTTAACCCCACACACACTCAGACACACAAATCCAGCACCAGACACTTTTCACGCTGCGATGGACAGTCTCGCACTAATGTACATTTCCCAAAGTTATTGAAGTGACTGTTAATATGTATACATGTGTCTGTTGATTGTGTAGGATATACATACTGCTATACATATTTTTATATATATTTGTATTTTTTTTTCTCTGGATTGTGGGAAACGGTATTTCGATCTCTCTGTCCACACAAACTGAAAGATTGACAATAAAGTTGACTTGTACTTGTCTCGTTTATGGGATGCACGACTTAATGTCTAATAATTATTTACAAAAGATGTCTCTATAAACACACCGTACCCGAAAAGGAGCAGGGAGAAGAAAATAATCTTATATTACCTGCCCCTTCCTCAAAGAAAATTAATAAATAGAAATCCTTCGTATTTTCTTATTCACAGCCAATCGTAACAGTATCGTATAAGAGAAACACAAAAACTTACAAAAAAACAAGTCAAGTGTTATATACGGAAAGAAAAACAACAAAACAACAACAACAAAAAATCACATGGAAGGAAAAGTGCATCTGAGTCTTACTGGAGTAGTTTGACTTTGATATATTTCCTCCTCTTGTTATTCACAGGAAGTTAAATAAAGTTCCTGAGCGTCTGGAAGTCGACCCGAGCAAACACACAGCGGTCGATCTGAACATCGTGCGGAGCCTCAAACATCAGGAAGCTCCGCCTCCAGAAGCCGAAAAACGCTGCTTTTCTGACGGGTTTGTGGACGACCCCGACGTCCCCCCGCTGATTTAAGACTTTGATATGATGGATACCACTGTTTCTGCATATTAACTGTATTTATATTCTCCTTTATGGGGTAAAAAGATGTTTTAATGTTTGAGATTTCCCCCATCAATCCATGCTTGTTGATTGTCAAGAAAAGCGCTATAAAAATAGAATTGATCATTATTGTCATAGTGTCATTTATTGTTGCGTAAACATTTCTTTATTTGCAGCAAAGGTTTGAAATCCAATCTGTTGTTATAAAGAATTCACTATGGAAGAATCCAATTATATCCTCGATCGACGTCTTAAGCTTAGGTTAGGTGACTTTGTGTGGAAAATTATTTGAAAATCAGTTCACACACATTTCAGTCGGCACTAAATAGACTTTTTACCTGAGACATTTGAATAATATTTAAATGCCGTTTTATGCATTTATCATATGTTACGGAAATCTGAGACTCAGGCAATACTGTGGAGATACACAAGTCAGAATGATCAATCAATAAATGATGAAACAAGCAGAGTTGTCTTTCTGGTTATTTATTTGAGGCCTCAAAGACACAGGTCTCACAGAGTACAGAGTATTCTGAAAGAGTGCGCAGAGAGTAAAAAATGCATACAGGTTATATAAGATCTTGCCAGTGAAACAACATTCCATCACTTATGGGGTGGGGGGGGGCCCTGGCAGGAGAGATAAGATTTCCAAAGGAACAGAAACTGTCAATCACTAATAGATTAAACGAGGAACTTGTTCAACAAAGGGGAAGTGAAGAAACTTTGTCAGCAGCAGATGGAGGAGGCAAGCAATGGGGAACTTGATTATGGGACAGGGGAACTAACAGGAACTTGCCCATTGCCCTGTGCTTGGCACCCGGCCTCTCATGAGGTTCAGACCTTAGGTGACCTTAAAGTGTCGCTCATAAAGCAGACAAAGGACATGACCTAGAACTAGTGTTAATTTCGTCAGCTATTTTTTTTATTTAGTTTTAGTCTTAGTCCTGTGTTAAATTTCCTTTTTAGTTTTAGTCATATTTAGTCACCTTCATCCTGTTTTTATTTAGTCAAGTTTTAGTCGACTAAAAGTCTGAGCATTTTAGTCTTATTTTAGTCAAAGAAAACTAATTATTTTAGTCTACTTTTTGTCAATGAAAACTGTTGAGTCTTTTTTAGTCATCAGATTATATAGAACATTTCAGTCAAACTAGCCAAAACCAATAATTTGTCATTTTAGTATATATAAATAAATAAGATTATATCTTGTCCTTATTTGATGAAACACAGGTTGAATGATTGAGAAGCTTTGCAGAGAGTACCTGGTCAGGTTTGTGGTGTTTTCTGTGTTATGGCCACATTGCTTCCCTTCTGATGAAACAATGCATTCGCTTTTTTTCTCCGCCTCATTGTAGCGAAAATGGGCCCAAATATCACATCGTTTCTTTCTCCCAAGCAGTGGTGGCTTTAGACTTTTTCGTTGTCAGTCATTTTGACGGACAGCATCGTAACATTTCCGTGATAATCCATTATTACCCGTCGAGTGCACAATTTATCACTCACTCGCGCTGACGGGGGGATTCGGTTAACGCGAGTGCGACCACTGCTCCCAAGCCCTGTTGGTGCCATTTCATTTTCTGTTAAATAAGTTTAGTTAGACCACGAGTTAGACCACGAGTTAGACCACGAGTTAGACCACGAGTTAGACCACGAGTTAGACCACGAGTTAGACCACGAGTTAGACCACGAGTTAGATCACGAGTTAGACCACGAGTTAGACCACGAGTTAGACCACGGGTTAGACCACGAGTTAGACCACGAGTTAGACCACGAGTTAGATCACGAGTTAGACCACGAGTTAGACCACGAGTTAGACCACGAGTTAGACCACGGGTTAGACCACGAGTTAGACCACGAGTTAGACCACGAGTTAGACCAGTGGTTAGACCACGAGTTAGATCACGAGTTAGACCACGAGTTAGACCACGAGTTAGACCACGGGTTAGACCACGAGTTAGACCACGAGTTAGACCACGAGTTAGACCACGAGTTAGACCCGAGTCTTCCTGACAGTTCACAGTGTGCCGCTGCCCGGTGTAATTCACACAGCCCTGCCGCAGCACAGACACACAGCTGCTGCCCTGCCGCAGCACAGACACACAGCTGCTGCCCTGCCGCAGCATCGGAAGTGGAACTGCTGGGAGAAAAACTGACTATCAGAGATGTAACGTTATCTTTGATAATATTTCGTCTCCTCCTTTTTCGTCAACGAAAGTAAAGAGAGATTTTGGCATAGTTTTTATTTAGTAAACTACATTTTCGTCTCGTCACTTTTCGTCAACGATATTGCATGATGATTTCGTTGCAGTTATTGTTTACTGCCGTCGGTGCCGTCTCGTCATCGTCTCGTTTTCGTCATGGAAAAAAAGGTCGTTGACGAACATATTTCGTCATAGTTTTAGTCAACGAAATTAACAATACCTAGAACACATCACCCAGACCTTTTAAAAGGTCATGAGTGTCAATACATCATTAAGGGAACTGTTGCAAGTGCTGACAGAAGGGTTATAAGCAAAAACACATCACTTCTAGGAACTGCTGCAATTGATGTGACCATGTAAGGTAAAATATAAAGTCTACACTTCATATAAAGTTCAAACTACATACTGTGGAGGAAACTTCTGGTGTAGCAGTGCAATTAGGAGTCACCGACTCAGGAAGGAGACACGGTAGAGCAGGAGCTTTTGATGTCAAACACTGATGATTTATTTGGAGTTTCGGCCGGAGGATTCACATCACAAGTCACAGCAGTCACGGTGAGACTGCACGGGAGAGTTGCCACGTCAATTCTGAAGCGCCTCTCTCTCGTTAGCCCATTTAACTGGTTTCACAGAGAGTGATCAACATATTTTGATAAGATAGTTTGGACAGTTGGGCACACTGAGTCCACTTGCATCCGTCACTTATGGCCTCGAAGATTTCATACGTTGGAGTCCACAAACAACAAAGAAGGAAGTGTCCCAGTGCACCCACAACAACAGACCATCTGTGACCTAGTGTTGACCGGTCACAGAACGGGAACAATAACTTTATGGCTGAAGCAGCCTATGTCCTTAAAGGAGATAAACAGACGTCAGGGTTGGTCATGTACGTCATATCTAGGAGTCTAGGACAATTATTTCCCTAACAGTCCACTCTTTTTATCATTTATGATAACCTAAAAACATTAGTCTAATAATAATTTGGTCAATACTTAACTCAATGGGAATCTTCAGATTTGAGTGTGGACATACCTCAATTACATCACAAAGTAGAATAAGATTGAAACATTCAATCATAATAGGAAAAATCATCTCTCATCAGTGTTTGATCATCTTTCGTCAAAAGCACAATAATGAACACACATAAAACACAGATGCATAAATAGCTAAATATTTGTTTTGGGCCAAAACTGAAATGAATCCAGTACTTGAAACATCATTGTAGGTATTTCTGTGCATGGATAATACATTAAAGAGTAGTGTTGTTAAGCCTGATTGCTGGACGATTAAGGATATTAACATTATCTGTGATAATAGTAGAAATATCTGAAAATATTAATTAATTAATTTTGTTTAGTGCGAAAGTGTAATCTGATCCGGCAAAAATATATGAATCACCACTATTCAACACATGTCTGTTCATTGGAAATATAAAAACAGTCATTAATTGTACATCTGTAAATATCCAAGGTATAAAATCAATTCAAAGTTCATCTTTGTACGAAAGCTGGAAGAACATGTCCTTCAGTCTTTCTGACTCGTTCTCCTCCTCTCTTCATGACAAAGAGTGTCTGGTGTGTGTAAAGGCATCCTGATACTGTAGATTAGCACTGAGGTGCTGATTGGCTCAAACTCTTCGTCATCAGAGCGCCATATTTCAACCCCCCCAATTGCTCTGCTTTTGTGTGGCTCAATTCAGTGAGCACTGTATGATCCCCCAGTGAAACGGAGGCTCATCTGCCTGCATTCCTTCTGCTATCTGCTTGAGAGCAGTGCAACTGCGTATTCCAAGTGGCGCATCCAGGTCTCCCCCGTGATGGAGAGGTTATGAAGACATCTGCTCCTCCAAGAAACAAGGAACCTTGTATGAAGCCTCTGAAGCCCTCGCTCGTCCCGCAGGGTTGTCTGCCTGAGCCCACCGAGCAGAATGGTGAAGAAGCATCCCATCTCCTCAGATAGTTGAAGATTGGAATCCTCTCATCTCGAACGACCTCGTGCCTCCTTGCCCGTTGATGGGGGTGCCCTCTGCAGCCGGAGAGTGTGACCCTCTCTCTCTGACCCTTGGCCTTCAGAGCTGTCCTAGTTATTGGGTTAACACTTGATAGGGATGTTTTCCTGAGTGCAGACAACTCAAAGTAATGGATTAGCACATTATCATTTAATGACAAAAATAGGATAGGCCCCTCAGAATTATTTGGGAGCCTTCCTGACACATGCACATGCATAAATGTAAGGTTTGTGTTAGTCATTTAACATACAAGAATCATATACTCATCAGTCCAAAGCAGAGAAATGTTATTGTAATTTAAAGGTGAGCTAGTCCCTGGATATAACCCCTTCTCAATGATTCTAAATGTTATATTAATTCACCATTTGATAAAATATTAGTTTATCAGAAATATATATTTTTCCTCTTCCATAAAACAGGTTTGAGTAATAAATGTTCCAATATAAAATCAATTGCTCAATATAATTGACTCTTCCCTCCCTTTTCTTACATATGTCACATATGAAATAATAACTTAGGAGTCTATTTAAGCAAGGTGTAGTTTATAATCTATTACTCGAGAAGACTCAGTATCACCTGTGTGCAGCTTGCAATAAAAACAATTGTGAGAAACATATATTATGCAGGAAATGTATACCTTTGTTGAAAAACAAAGCATATCTGATTTGGGAGGAAAAGCTTCAACCCCCTTAACATCTGAGTTATTACTGATGGCATAGCATGAATGATATTGGGTGTCTGAGGGTGTCATTACTGAGAAATGTCAAACAAATTCAAAACCTTACATTTGAAAACAGGTTTGCATTCCTCCACTTAAGGTGACGTTATCATTTGAAACAATGAAAGCTAATTGTTTTGATGTAGAATCTATCAATTGAATCGTTAGAGCAGAACAGAATGGTCGTATTGTAGCCTGAGTTTCGTGCAGCCTCTAGTTTTTTACCAGGTGGACACATTGTTCTATATAATGTGAATACATGTAGAACTAAGAGGCCCCTGACATTAGGCCTATTTTAAAAATAGTAGGGGCTTTTAACAGCCTGCCAACTTACAGGCATCCTCTGCATAGCAGTATGAATAGCCTTAAAAAACAACCCACCCTGTGGTAACGAGAGTCATATTTCTGAACCAAATGCCCTAAGTGAAGCCGTTAATCCCATCTGACTGACCCAAGGGTTGGTGCTGGTGTGACAGGGAGGCTTCCAGGTGTTCAAAGCAGATTTCAAGCTTTCAGTTCATGGCTCGTGGGGGGAGGAGACCCACGTGAGACAGTATCAACGGCTGTAATGTTCAGTTTGAGGAGCGTCATTCTCTCTGGGAGCAGGAAATGGTGTCCATTCTTGGACCAGACCATTAATGTCATTTCATGTAGAGCAGCCATAGCATCTCTGTGACTGCACTCAGCCGGACTGTAGCAGGGTAGAACTGGGTGACTCTTAGTGAAGCCGTCCAAGGCCATAGGCAAAATGGAACCACGTACCAACAAAAGGGACACAAGGTCATCAATGTCTCTCTTTACCATTGGCCTAATTGCACAACAAATGTGGAATACTAATCCATCATCATGTGCAATATTGAGTTAATCTAAATAATTACTTATGGGTTGAAATCAAATTAACATTAACATTAGAACTAAAGTCAGTCAAAATTGGACTTGCACGGATCAGAATCTAATCAATACACCATTTTCCCAGCTCTGTAACGAAAAGGATAACAAGATTAGGTACATTACAGGAGTGTTAAAACACCCACACATGCACACTTATCTTATTCTAGTAGAGATTAGAGGACAAGGTCTAATGTTGTGAACAAAATGATCAAGTCAAAGTTATTTTATTTATTCTATGTTATGTACCACATTTAATTTAATAATTAATCTTGAATTACTAATCAACAATTTACAATTTGGATAAGGTGAATACTTATCCAAAGTGTGTGTGTGTGTGTGTGTGTGTGTGTGTGTGTGTGTGTGTGTGTGCGCGTGTTTGTCTGCCCAAGGTTTAAAAACATTTGGGACAGCACAGCAGTGAGAATGTTATGAGACTAAACTCGAAGGAAGCTAGACTGGAGCATTTGAACTAAATCAAAACACTTGCACATTAATTAAATACATTTGACATTTAGCTCGAGCTGGGTTCAATACTTTTCTTCATGGTATTTAAAATTGGGCTTGAGTAGAACCCCTGGATTTGGCTTGCAACACAAAGTGATACTGATCTCTGTAGGACTTGGAAATGTCATGATTCAAAGTGTGGGCCTGTGAAAGAGAGGCCCTTGGAAAACAACATCTATTTTTTTAACTGTAATTACTTATTTTAAAGAGATTGCAACATTATACTTTTTAAAGAATTGCTCAATTAATTTAAACACATTTATTATGCACACAATAAAAAAACTTCAACAAATATATTGATCCTGGCTTAACCAGCGACCTTTACTCTGTTGTTCATAAGCTCGGTTTCAGAAAACTTGTTAGTAGTTTAACAACTATTTTAATTTTAGTAATGTCTATGGAGACCAATTGGTTGATACGAGAAATAATTTGAACTATTTTTTAAAACTGTAATTGAACTTCAACTTATATTAATTATCTGATTCCAGTGGCCAGTTGGAACAGATAATCAGCAAAGTTTCCATTTTGCAGCAACAGCGCAAAAGGTTTCAACAACAATTAGTATTATGTCTGAGTCTAGTTCTGTCTTATCTGCTTTGTTTCGGAATGTGTTCAATACATTACGTTTTTATTCATTATTACCATACAATACATAGATTTAAGAATAAATTAAACAAATAATACAACATTGACCTAAAAAAACGGATTTTGCAACCCTGATCTCCTCAGGCAGGTCTCTGAGGGTCTCGGGGCGCAGGACGGGGCATAGGGTTTATACAAGGTCACAAACATATCTTAACATACCAGCAATACCATTTAAGAATGGATTCTTAAAGCAATATAATCTTATTTTCTTCGTACACATCGTACACCCTGAACAGTGTGCTTCTTGTTTACTTTTTCCTCTGCACACTCAGATGCAGGACATAAAAACACTGTTTTGCTATTTATTTTCATTTTGCAGCACATTTATACTCCCAGAATTTTTTGCTTTACATCTATATATTATTTATTTTTCTCAAGTCATTTACTTTTGGTGGGATAACTAAAGTTTAGTTCATTTTACCCTGTCTATGGACTGATTCATTATTAGTTGATACAAAACATACACAAGACGGCGGGACAAACCAATATAGACCCCCCATACAAACAATCAGACAAACAAAACATGAACTCGTAATAAACACCAGCGTGACAGCAAAGCTCATCCAGCTCAATTTAGTCCGAATTAGGAGGTTTCAGAGGGGGAGGGGAATTGCAGATGGGGCGCCTTATCTCACGCACCCACCCTTGTATACAAGTCCTAGATCGGTGCCTGAAAGCCGTCCAAGAGCGATAACTAGCTTATCCTCTTGCGACACCACTATCCATTTCTAGTGGCGCTGTGCCCCCCCGATCGGAGCCCACAGACTTTTTCCTCTACCCTTTCTCTCCAAACGACAGCCCAGTTGACTGTAGTCCGACACGACCAGCCTATTCACTTGCTATCGAGCTCATCCAATGATGAAACACAGTTTGCTCTATGTTTGCGTGCCACTACCCACCTGTGATCAATTAGCCTATAATTTTATGTATGCACCCCGGACCACCACCAGCTCCTCAATGTCTAGGGAACTGTGGCGCATCGGGTGATGCACGCACCTCGCGCTGGTCCGTCTTGCCATGCAACGGGTGCTTTTAGACCATTTCTTTTTTCATTTTTATTCAAAAGAGATGGCGGTGGTGTGAGTTCAAACTTTTATAGGCAAAAACATGTGACTTTCTCCCTCTCAGCTGCACTTCTCCAGCTCCACAAGCACGGGGAGGTTTACACACACACACCCACGGCTGCAGCTGGAGCAAGTGTTTATAGAGGCGATAGCAGTAATATCTCTGGCTGCTTATTTTCAACTGCTGTGCTTGGCCGCTGAAACCCCCAGAATTCGGCGATTTGTTCAATACAAATCTTTACATTGCTTTCACACAGAAGCTCCACTTTACTGATGCCTTTCTTTTAAGGTCTCTCTAAACATGAGATGTGTATGCTTGTATGGCACTTCAGTCCAGAGCAGCACACACAGAGTAAATCAGCCAAACACTGATCCCCTGGGTCTATTATCCCCAAATGTTTATTAACCAAAAATGAACAACAGCCGCTCAGTTTCACAGGTAATTTTAGGATACCGTCAATCACAGATTCTGGTAAGGCAATGTCCAAATGTAGATTTGAAATCACACTTACCAGTTCTGAAGATTTGTTGGTATCCTGCCGACAACGCCAATTTGTGGAGGAAACTTCTGGTGTAGCAGTGCAATTAGGAGTCACCGACTCAGGAAGGAGACACGGTAGAGCAGGAGCTTTTGATGTCAAACACTGATGATTTATTTGGAGTTTCGGCCGGGGGATTCACATCACAAGTCACATCAGTCACGGTGAGACTGCACGGGAGAGTTGCCACGTCAATTCTGAAGCGCCTCTCTCTTGTTAGCCCATTTAACTGGTTTCACAGAGAGTGATCAACATATTTTGATAAGATAGTTTAGACAGTTGGGCACACAGAGTCCACTTGCATCCGTCACTTATGGCCTCGAAGATTTCATACGTTGGAGTCCACAAACAACAAAGAAGGAAGTGTCCCAGTGCACCCACAACAACAGACCATCTGAGACCTAGTGTCACAGAACGGGAACAATAACTTTATGGCTGAAGCAGCCTATGTCCTTAAAGGAGATAAACAGACGTCAGGGTTGGTCATGTACGTCATATCTAGGAGTCTAGGACAATTATTTCCATAACACATACACATATAAAGTTTGCCACTACACATACAACCAATAATGGAGAGATGATGGAACAATGAATGGAAGACATGTAACAATCATTATTTGTTGGATGTTTTATGTGTATTATCTCGATGCCCAAGACACATTTCTCCTAAGGGAGACAATAAAGCTCTATCTTATCTTATATGAACTGGGGACATCATGGTTTTAAATCAAATCATCAAATCAAATCAAATTTTATTTATAAAGCACATTTAAAAACGATGTTTGGTCGAGCCAAAGTGCTGTACATGTAATAAAAACATTTTACTGCAGTGCAATTGTAAAAAAGACAGTCATTTAGCAACAGCAAATATAAAAAACAATACACAGGGAAATGTCAGTAGTCGTGCGCCGCTCTAGCTAGAAAGCCTGAGAGAAGAAGTGAGTTTTTAGATATGATTTAAAAACCCCTAGGGTCTGGGCCGACCTCACATGGAGGGGCAGAGTGTTCCAGAGCCTCGGGCCAGCCGCTGCGAAGGCTCGGTGCCCTCGTGTTTTGAGCCTAGTCTTCGGCACTACCAGCAGCAGCTGGTCAGCAGACCTTAAAGCTCTGGCTGGGGTGTAGCGCTGGAGGAGTTCAACTATATAGGCCGGAGCCAGCCCATTTAGAGCTTTAAAAACAAATAAAAGGATTTTAAAATCAATTCTGAACTGAACTGGAAGCCAGTGTAGTGAGGCCAGAATTGGGGTGATGTGGTCGCGCTTTTTGTGTCCAGTCAGCAAACGTGCAGCTGCATTTTGGACCAGCTGCAGGCGTTTAATTGACGCGTGGTCCATACCCACATACAGAGCGTTGCAATAGTCCAGTCTCGAGGTCACAAAGGCGTTGATGACCCTTTCCATGTCTTTAAAAGATAAATAGGACTTGGTTTTGGCCAATAGTCTTATTTTAAAAAAGCAGGATTTGACTACGCTGCTGACCTGCTTATCGAATTTAAAAGTGTTCGTCAAGGTCACGCCAAGGTTCATGACCGAGGGGAGGATGTTTAGTTGGAGGGAGCCCAGAATAACAACCTGAGAGGCTGGAGGTTGTGGTCCAAAAAAGATGACCTCCGTCTTGCCCTCGTTAAGAGTCAGGAAGTTGTTGCTCAGCCAGGATTTGATCTCCGTTAAGCAGTCCATCAACTGCTGTAGTGACTGTGTTATGTTTG
This sequence comes from Harpagifer antarcticus, assembly GCA_902827135.1. Taxonomy (NCBI): domain Eukaryota; kingdom Metazoa; phylum Chordata; class Actinopteri; order Perciformes; family Harpagiferidae; genus Harpagifer; species Harpagifer antarcticus. The sequence goes on from CADEHL010000015.1 coordinate 157,297, forward strand.
CTTTGAGCGGGAGATAAATCTGGACATCGTCAGCGTAGCAGTGGAAGGGAATGTTGTGTTTTGTTAGAATAGAACCTAGGGGCAGTATGTATAGTAGGAACAGGATGGGGCCCAGAATCGAGCCTTGGGGGACCCCACAGGTAAGAGGGGCTTTGGCAGAGGAGAAGGCACCTAGCTGCACTGAAAAGCTACGGTCCTTAAGGTAGGACCTGAACCATGCGAGGGCAGAGCCTGTGATGCCAGCGGACTGTTCAAGCCGTGACAGCAGGATGCCATGGTCCACGGTGTCGAAGGCAGCTGTCAGGTCCAACAGCACCAAGACAGCTGGGCTACCTGAGTCGGCGGCTAGGAGCAGATCGTTAAAAACTCTTAAAAGGGCTGTTTCAGTGCTGTGCATGGGTTTGAAGCCAGACTGAAACTTTTCATGGATGCCATGAAGGATTAAAAAGGACTGCAGCTGGGCGTAGACTACGCGCTCCAGGGCTTTTGATAAAAACGGTAGCTGGGAGATGGGCCTAAAATTTGCGAGAGTGGAGGGGTCGAGACTTTTCTTTTTAAGTAGTGGGGTAACCACGGCATGTTTAAAGGCAGCTGGGACACATCCTGAGGTAAGAGAGGTGTTTAAAAGTAATAAAATACTTGCTCCAACTGAATGAAAAACCTCTTTGAGAAGGCATGAGGGAATGCTGTCCGAGGAGCAGCTTGTCGGTCGCAGGTGCTCCACTATGTCCGAGAGAGAAGAGAGGGAAATAGGCTCAAAGTGGTCGAGGACAGCAGGGCACAGAGAGGGAGCAGGATCGGGGGTAGCACTAGTGTGAGCTAGCCTAAGAGCAGATATTTTTCCAATAAAAAATTTAAGAAACTTATCGCAGAGAGCAGGCGATGGCACAACAGAAGAAACATCACGGGGATTAATGATGGAGTTGAGGACATTAAAAAGAACCTGAGGTTTGTGGCTGTTTTTAGAGATGAACAGAGAAATGTGCTCTGTTTTGGCTGCTTTGACTGCCGTCTGGTAGTCAGACAGGGAAGCACGAAGGATTTCCAGGGAGACATGGAGTTTATCCTTTTTCCACTTTCTCTCAGCACGCCTGCAAGCGCGTCTGAGAGCACGAGTACAGTCATTGAGCCACGGTTCTGATAGAACTTTGTCGCGTCTAAGCGTAAAAGGAGCAACAGAATCCAGTATTGGTGTGCATGTCAAGTCAAACATAGAGAGAAGCTCATCAGCATTAAAAGCACAGTCCACATCTAATTTACAGATAGGAGAAGCATTAAAAACATCAGAGAACTGTGAGGCAGTCAAGGGGTTAATCGAACGCAGACGACGCGCAGGGGCACGTGATTCGACTCCTGCGGAAGGGATGGAGGTTGTAAACAGAACCGGTAAATGGTCTGAGATACGCGTTGCTGCACATATTTCATCCACAGATACAGACAGTCCAAACGACAATACCAAGTCCAAAGTGTGTCCTTTTTCGTGTGTTGGGCCAGCCACGGACTGAACAAGACCAAAAGAATCAAGGAGATTTAAAAAGTCCCTAACCAGAGGTTTGGACTCACAACACACATGGACATTGAAGTCTCCGGAGATCAAAACACGATCATAATTCACCATGATCCCGGACAGAAAGTCAGAAAAGTCATTTATGAAATCCTTATTGTGCTTTGGCGGACGATACACAACTGCGCAGAGTATAGGCGAGGCCGGATTCAGTTCAAAAAGCTGCAACTCAAAGCTAGCATAGCTAGTGACATGGTGTAGCAATCGGCACTGGAGGCTAGCTCTAAACACCGAAGCTATGCCCCCGCCATGGCCGGTGGCACGGGGGGAGCTGAAGAATGTACAGTCAGGAGGAAGAAGATCAAAGAATGATGTGTACTCGCCAGCGTGTGCCCAGGTCTCCGTCAGGAACATGAAATCCAGTTCACGGGAGGTGAAGAAGTCGTTCAGCAGGAACGTTTTGTTAGCTATCGACCTAGCATTTAGCAAAGCCAGACGTAGTTTTTGCTCCGGGCTTGCCGACGGTGTAGATCGTCTCAGCTGACGAAGATGTCCGTGGTGAACGCCGCGCGGGCCGGGAGCAGTCAGGCGGGCAGGAGTAGCTGCCAGTCGGACAGGAGGAGCAGTCAGTCGGACAGGAGGAGCTGCCAGCGGATCCAGCAGAGTCCGTAGCTCCGGAAAGACAGGGCGAATCCACCGATCCCTCACATGGCGTGCAGCGGGAGGGCCATGACATCCGAGGCGTGGATAGGTCCCGGAAGAAGCCGTCAGGTAAGCTTTTAGGTGGACCAGTGCACCACCACGCTTTCCCCGTCGTCTGAAGCGCTTTCGGCGAGGCAGGATGCGGGGCAACCGGCGCAGGTAGGTGGGTATATCCAACAGAAGAGGGGGGGGGGACGATTTTTGGTTGCCAGATGTGGTTTTGGGCAGCAGTATCAACTCCAGTGAGGGTCTGAGGTGGAGGAGAGCTTGGCGATCGTAGACGAGCAGAGCAGAGACATTCTGACAAACATAAAACAAAAACAAGAAAGCTATAGGTAGACAGCTGAGCGAGCGGCGGGCCGACACAGGCGCCATCTTGAATCACGTCAATCACGTCACGTCATGGACACTTGAACTGTAAAGCACACATTAAAGGGATACAGGAAGATCTGTATTAATGCGTTAAAGCTCTATGGATCCATTTACTTAAAGTGGACCTATAATGCTATATTGGAAACATATATTGTAGGCCCATACTTATACAAAACATGTCAGTGAAGTTTTTTGCTTAAAATACCAAATAGATCCCCCCCCCCCCCCCCTTGTAGCCTCATACCCCTCTATTGCAGCCCTGTTCCAAACAGGCTGATTCTGTTTTAAATGGAACGGCTGCTGCTAGCCACGCCCATTTGTAGCAAGGCAAGGCAAGGCAAGTTTATTTATAGAGCACTTTTCAACACAAGGCAATTCAAAGTGCTTTACAAAAAATGAAAGACATTAAGAAAATGGCATTTAAAATAAATCAGTCATTAAAAAGAAAAGCTAATAAAATAAACATTAAAAGAAGAAATACATGGATAAACATAGCGTCACGCAGCTTTCCTCTGCTAGAGAGATTTCTACCGGGAGATAGAGATGGCAAATCCGGATCCTTTTACAGACTTGAGGTCTTCTTAGTCAGTCATTAAAGAGATCCGGATCATACGAGTCCTTTCAGTCATATGAGTCACCAAGAGCGTATAAATCCTACCGGTGAAACAGGAGCACATAGTCTCCAACTTCAAATACATTCACATTTTAGAGCTACTAGTGAGGGCGGCAGTCCACTGTTTGTGTATTTGTCATTTTGAATTTGTCAGTTGAGATTTGCATTTCACGACTATATTAAACTAACGTTACATTAACCTCCGCTACACAAACATCATCTAACAATGTTTGTCTCTTAATGCTTGTTTATTGCAGTATTTGGAGCACTGTCTTATCTTTCTTACAGTGCAGACGCTTTTCTGCTTGCTCCTGCCTCTGCTTACTTTTTATGCTGATTTTCCTATTCTTATTCTCTGAAAACTTCGAGCAGCGGCTCCTGGACATTAACTTATCACTGGGACAGTTCATCTTCGTAAATAGACGGAGGGTTTCAGCCATATTTCAAATTTGTTATGACGACCTCAGTCTTACAGTAGCGTGGCCTAGCAACAGATAAAGCCTGGTAGGCTACTGCATGCTAGTTGGTAGCAAAATGCCTCCGTTCTCTACAGATGACTTCCACAAACTTATACAGAAGATCGATGTGTTGGAAATGAAAATGCAACGGTTGGAAGTTAACGTGGAAGTGAATGGACTATGTCGTGGGAATGACACCACTTTACCAGTGTTGCAAAATAATGGAGAAGGGTATGCTAACTCACAGCTAGTTAGCAGCTACAAGGATTCCAAGGAACAGGAGGGCTGTGTAATGGGTAATAAATCTACAAGTGGTAGTCCTCCCTGGAACTCTCTGGGTGCAAAGCCGAAGAGTAAATCATTTCCATGGGATTTGGGAGGACGGATAACAGGCAGAGCCCAGAGCTCTGAAATCTGTGATGCGACCGGCTGGCCTGCATTGTTATCACCCAGGAAGAGCGCCTCTTCAACCCCTGTTCCTGGGAAACCGCAGTGGACAGCTGCTAAAGGGAGAATTACAAACAATCCTCCTAAACCACCAAGTGTGCCAATCCAGAACAGATACGCTCCGCTGACCGGGAACCGGAGATCTCTTTCTGATGACCTGGATAACCTGTCCTCTTCACACAGCAGGGTGAGGAACAATAGCTACTCCAAAAGTAAAAGGCTAGAGGGAAAGCTAACGACTGGGCCTGAAACTCTGATTGTGGGTGACTCTGCTGTAAGAGATGTAAAAGGTCTGTGTAATAAGAACAACACCAATGTACTCTGTTTTCCCAAGGATGTGGTCTCTGACATGGCTGAGAAGATCCTGCATATTGGGGCTGAACATCCAACTGTGAAGAATGTGGTAGTACACATTGGAACAAATTATGTTGTGAAACAAGAGTCAGAAGTGCTGAAAGAAGACTTTAAATGTTTGTTGGAAACTGCCAGTTCTCTAAATGCAGAGGTGTTCATCAGTGGCCCTCTACCGCCAGTCAGAAGAGGAGTGGAGAGATTCAGCAGATTGTTTGCACTGAACACCTGGCTTTCCAATGCCTGTACTGACCATTCAGTCCATTTTATTGACAATTTTAACTTTTTCTGGGACCGCAGACATCTTTTCAAGGCAAATGGAGTTTGCCTGAACAAGTCAGGAGTGAAATTGTTTATCTCTAACATTTTCAACTGCCTGTGTCATCAATCTGTTCCCTCTGCCAAGGACAAGCGGCAAGAGGAATCAAAACAGGAGAAAGACACAACACATCGCACAGAAAACCCTGAAGAAGTATCACTGCACCCGCCTGAGGAATGTTCTGATTATGGGAGACACATGGAGGAGTCTCCACTGCCCGTCACCTCCCCCCCTGACAACGCCTTTGAGGCTACTCCGTTCACCCTTTCACCCTCGCCCACCCTCCTGCAGACCGTTGAACACATGAAGGCGATACAGAGGGTTGGCACCGATTCCTTCCTGGAGTTCAATAAACAAACTAAGGCGATACGCAGGGTTGGCAGCGTGTCCTTTACCCCCGCTCCTCAACGACGCCCACCAAAATCACCGCGGAGACGCGCACCATCTCCCCCGTCTCCATCACCGTGCCTACGTCAACCACCTCCCCCCCCCTGGCAGCATGTCTTCTACCCCCGCACCATCTCCCCCGTCTCCATCACCGTGCCTACGTCAACCACCTCCCCTCCCTTCAAGAAAGCATCTGCAGTCTCCGAAGCCTGATAAGGATGTGTGTGTACAAAATGCAACAAACTCATACTGATGTGTGCTGGGTCCAGGCTCAAGGGCATATGGCACTCTCAACTCTTTCCAGGACATGCCGGGGCCCTGCCTGCCTATAGCTTTGCCGATATCTGTGTTGATGGGTAATAGATTAAGAGCGGTGAATCATCTTAGATACAGGAAGCGCTCAAACGTTTGTGTGAGTTTATCTAATTTAGCAGTGATTCCATGTCAGCCACAGCTTGTTACAAAAAACATGACTGATAGTGTGTTTAACAAACTTAAACTAGCTTTATTAAATGTCAGGTCTTTGGCAGGAAAAACATTTTTAATCAATGATTTTATCACTGAGCACAATCTCGATTTTATGTTTTTAACAGAAACTTGGATTGAACAAAATAACAGTGCAGCTGTTCTTATCGAATCAACCCCCCCCAACTTTAGTTTTATGAGTCAGGAAAGAATGCATAAGAAAGGGGGTGGAGTTGCTATTCTGTTCAATGATTCCCTTCAATGCAGGAAGACATCTTATGGGAACTTTGCTTCTTTTGAATATGTGGCCCTTCAGCTGAAATGCTCCTCTCGAGCTCTGTTCCTAAATATCTATAGACCACACAAATACTGTGCAAGCTTTTATGATGACTTTACTGAACTGCTGTCTATAGTGTGTTTTGACTTTGTCGTCTAGTCATTGTTGGTGATTTAAACATCCATGTTGACAACCCCCAGGACAGAGGGGCAAAATAACTGTTTTGTGTTCTTGATAGCCATGGACTGACTCAGCATGTGACGGAGCCCACGCACAATAAGGGGCACACTCTGGACTTAATTATCTCAAAGGGTCTGAATATCTCTAAGGTTGTGGTGACTGATGTTGCGCTCTCTGATCATTCCTGTGTGTTCTTTGAGAGCTCTATTTCTGTTCACAAAAATGTTCAAAAAGAGGTAACTACAAAGCGATATTTAACTGAAAATACTAGGGAAATGTTTACTCAGAATGTTTCTTCCACACTTGCCCCTGCTAACATCTCAGTAAATGAGCTAGTAGATCATTTTATTTCAAAAATTCAAAATGTTATAGATGCCATTGCTCCAACTAAGGTAAAAGAAGTGACTGGCAAGAAAATGTCTCCATGGAGAAAGGCCATGACCGTGAGAGCAGAAAAAAGAGAGTGTCGAAAAGCTGAACGCAGGTGGCGAAAAACAAATCTCCAGGTGCACTTTGAAATCTATAAAGAGAGACTTGGCCTTTATAATTTGAAATTGAAAAACGCACGACAGTCTTTCTTTTCTGACATCATTACCAAAAACAAAAACAACGCACGTGCCTTGTTTGCTACCGTCGACAGACTAACTAACCCCCCAGTGTCAGTAGCCTCTGAATTTCTATCCACCAGCGCGTGCAATGATTTTGCCTTCTTCACTGACAACATTCAGAACATCAGACAAGCAGTCAGTGCCTCTGCATCAGGAACAGCAAATGTGTTGTCTCTGTGTCCACTTAACATCAATTCAAACACCATGACACAATTCCATCAGATTAATGATAGAAACCTAGAGGACATTATTCAACTTCTGAAATCCTCCTCCTGCTGCCTTGATATTATTCCAACAGGATTTTTCAAAGATGTTTTGCCGTGCATGGCCTCAGATCTACTTCATATAGTAAACAAATCTCTTCACTCAGGTATTTTTCCACAGGCGCTGAAAACTGCAGTCATTAAACCGCTCTTAAAAAAGAATAATCTAGATGCTTCAGTAATGAACAAGTATAGGCCCATATCAAACCTCCCATTTCTAGGTAAAATCATTGAAAAAGTTGTTTTTCAACAGTTGAGTAACTTCTTGCATTTAAATAACTGTTTGGATGTGTTCCAGTCAGGCTTTCGTCCAAACCACAGCTCTGAGACTGCTCTTGTAAAGGTCTTTAATGACATCCACTTAAACACAGACAGTGGCAGAACTTCAGTGTTAGTATTATTAGATCTCAGTACTGCGTTTGACACTGTTGACCACAGCATATTACTAGACCGACTGGAACACTGGGTGGGACTTTCGGAAACAGTTCTAAATTGGTTTGAATCCTACTTAAAGGACAGAAAAAACGTTGTTTCTATAGGTATATATTAGGGCTGTCAAGTTAACGCGTTAACGTAAAAAAAAATTAACGCCACTAATTATTTTAACGCAATTAACGCACGTGTATTTTTTGTCCTCGGCCGCCCCGTAGTTTCAGAGCGCATCGAGTTTAAAATACCATCCACAAGCTGATGCTGACAGCCCCGCTCCTGCTGCCCGCTTGCAGCAGACCACACTTCCACGCTCACCGGCAGGCACCGACTGGCCATCGGGAAGACCGGGAGGGAGTGTGTATGTGTGGCTCGAGCGAGAGAGAGACCTTACGTGTATTGTTGTTAGCATCTGGTGCTAGCTAGCTGCGCTAACGGATATAAGGAGCTGTTTAAATGAAAACAGAGGAGCGACATTTCGCCACAACTGCGCCGAGCTCTTGACTTTATGCAGGAAGCCAGACAGCGAGACATTGTAGGAAATGTCAGCACACTCAGCACGGATAGTGCGCACAACATGATTGCAGCGTCCAGGCAGCTCCCGTTCGAGCATATGCCTTGAGTTGCACATAGCTCCAACGAACACATACACACACACACACTTTGTATTGTATTATTGAATGCAAGAGGTTCCAGGTTGAATTGAGGCGAATATTTGTAATGTTGAGAGGTTGTTGTGTTTGATATTCATGAGAATATTTGTCATTGTTCAAATGATAATACACATTTGCATAAAGCATATTTGTCCACTCATATGTTGATAAGAGTATTAAAAACTTGAAAAATATTCCTCTAAGGTAAATTTAGAACAGATAAAAAATGTGCGATTAATTTGCGATTAATCGCGATTAACTATGGACAATCATGCGATTAATCGCGATTAAATATTTTAATCGACTGACAGCCCTAGTAAATACACATCTGAGTTGACAAATATGACATGTGGGGTTCCTCAAGGCTCCATCTTGGGGCCTCTTCTCTTTAACGTCTGCATGCTACCACTGGCTCAGATAATGAAAAACAACAAAATAAGTTACTATAGCTATGCGGATGACACACACATTTACGTAACAATTTCACCAGGAGACTATGCTCCATTTCAAACACTGAGTAAGTGCATTGAACAAATCAATGACTGGATGTGTCAGAACTTTCTCCAATTAAACAAAGATAAAACTGAGGTAATGGTTTTTGGAGCCAAGGCAGAACGTATAAAAGTTAGCGCTGAGCTTCAGTCTGCAATGTTCAAAACAACAGAGCCAGAAATCTAGGTGTAGTCATGGACTCTGACCTGAGTTTCAACAGTCACATTAAAACAGTTACTAAATCAGCCTACTATCACCTAAAGAACATATCTAGGATTAAAAGACTAATGTCACAGCAGGATTTGGAAAAACTTGTCCATGCTTTATCTTCAGTAGACTGGACTACTGCAATGGTGTCTTCACAGGTCTCACTAAAAAATCTATTAGGAAGCTGCAGCTGATTCAGAACGCCGCTGCTCGAGTCCTCACTGACACTAAGAAAGTGGATCACTCCTGTTCTGAAGTCTTTACACTGGCTTCCTGTGTGTCAAAGAATAGATTTCTAAATACTGCTGCTGGTTTATAAAGCTTTGAATGGTTTAGGCCCAAAATACATTTCTGACTTCCTGCTAAATGATGAACCATCCAGATCTCTCAGGTCTTCAGGGACTGGTCAGCTTTCTGTCCCCAGAGTCAGAACTAAACATGGAGAAGCAGCGTTCAGTTATTATGCTCCATCTGGAACAAACTCCCAGAAACCTGCAGGTCCGCTGCAACTCTGACTACTTTTAAATCCAGCAAGAAGACTTTTCTTTTTGCCGCTGCTTTTAATTGAACTATTCATATCTTAGACTGCACTGTAACTTTTATCCATGTATTTCTTCTTTTAATGTTTATTTTATTAGCTTTTCTTTTTAATGACTGATTTTAAATGCCATTTTCTTAATGTCTTTCATTTTTTGTAAAGCACTTTGAATTGCCTTGTGTTGAAAGGTGCTATATAAAGAAACTTGCCTTGCCTTGTGTGTGAAATAATTTGTTGTTCATGTCTCCCTTCATGTTGGTCACAGTCACCTTTTGTTTGGATGCTACCTCGTGCCTCGTACCTGTTCATGGATTCTTGTTTTTCTGCTTTTGTGAATAAAGCTCGCCTTTTTTTCATTTTGAAACCTGCTTCCCTCCTCAATCTGCATTTGGGTCCTATTTCCCCCCAACCCTGACAGAATGAACCAACCACATATGGACCCAGCAGATGATCCATTTGAAGTGGAGTTGTATTCATTTACCTACTTGCTGGCTTGCAGCTATGGTAAATGGAGGGGAGCAACCAGTGTGAAGCAAAAGAGGGTTGCCCTGGCAGAGGCGTACCAGAGGGCAACAGAGAAACCAGGGTTAGTGAAGTTCTTACCTGGCTGGATTATGGACTTCCTCCAGACATGCGTTTCCCGGCCTGCTAGCCCCAGGCATGCTAGCCCCCTGCCTGCCACAGTTCCCAACATAGCTTATTTCGAGAACACCTTTGATGGGTCTCGCCTGGCTTTTGGAGGTCCGTGGACCTCCAAAAGGCTCCTAAGAGAAGGAGACCCAAGTCCAGGCTACCAGCCCGAGCCCCTGCAGCCATGTTTCCGGCTCCAGCACCGGCCCTTGCAGCCATGTTTCCGGCTCCAGCACCGACCCCAGCAGCCATGGTTCCGGCTCCAGTACTGGCCCACACAGCCATGGTTCCATGCTCCAGTGCTGGCCCACACAGCCATGGTACCATGCTCCGGTACCATCCCACACAGCCATGGTTCCGTGTTCCGGTTCCGTGCCCAGCAGCCATGGTGCCTGCTCCAGTACCAGCCCACAGAGCCATGGTTCCAGCATCAGTTCTGGCCCCAGCAGCCATGGTTCCAGCCCCAGATCTGGCCCCAGCAGCCATGGTTCCAGCCCCAGTTCTGGCCCCAGCAGCCATGGTTCCGGCTCCAGAACCGGCCCACACAGCCATGCTTCCGTGCTCCATTACCTGGCTCACACAGCCAGGGTCCAGGCTTTTGTTCTGTACCCAACAGCCATGGTTCCGGCTCCAGAACCGGCCCACACAGCCATGCTTCCGTGCTCCATTACCTGGCTCACACAGCCAGGGTCCAGGCTTTTGTTCCGTGCCCAACAGCCATGGTTCCGGCTTCAATAATGGCCCCAGTAAGGCAAGGCAAGGCAAGGCAAGGCAAGGCAAGGCAAGGCAAGGCAAGGCAAGGCAAGGCAAGGCAAGGCAAGGCAAGGCAAGGCAAGGCAAGGCAAGGCAAGGCAAGGCAAGGCAAGGCAAGGCAAGGCAAGGCAAGGCAAGGCAAGGCAAGGCAAGGCAAGGCAAGGCAAGGCAAGGCAAGGCAAGTTTATTTATAGAGCACTTTTCAACACAAGGCAATTCAAAGTGCTTTACAACAAATGAAAGACATTAAGAACATGGCATTTAAAATCAGTCATTAAAAAGAAAAGCTAATAAAATAAACATTAAAAGAAGAAATACATGGATAAACACTAAAAGAAAAAATACATGGATAAAAGTTACAGTGCAGTCTAAGATATGAATAGTTCAATTAAAAGCAGCGACAAAAAGAAAAGTCTTTAGTCTGGATTTAAAAGTAGTCAGAGTTGCAGCGGACCTGCAGGTTTCTGGGAGTTTGTTCCAGATATTTGGAGCATAATAACTGAACGCTGCTTCTCCATGTTTAGTTCTGACTCTGGGGACAGAAAGCTGACCAGTCCCTGAAGACCTGAGAGATCTGGATGGTTCATAATTTAGCAGTAGATCAGAAATGTATTTTGGGCCTAAACCATTCAAAGCTTTATAAACCAGCAGCAGTATTTTGAAATCTATTCTTTGACACACAGGAAGCCAGTGTAAAGACTTCAGAACAGGAGTGATGTGATCCACTTTCTTAGTGTTAGTGAGGACTCGAGCAGCGGCGTTCTGAATCAGCTGCAGCTTCCGAATAGACTTTTTAGTGAGACCTGTGAAGACACCATTGCAGTAGTCGAGTCTACTGAAGATAAAAGCATGGACAAGTTTTTCCAAATCCTGCTGCGACATTAGTCTTTTAATCCTAGATATGTTCTTTAAGTGATAGTAGGCTGATTTAGTAACTGTTTTAATGTGGCTGTTGAAACTCAGGTCAGACTCCATGACTACACCTAGATTTCTGGCTTTATCTGTTGTTTTGAACATTGCAGACTGAAGCTCAGCGCTAACTTTTATACGTTCTGCCTTGGCTCCAAAAACCATTACCTCAGTTTTATCTTTGTTTAATTGGAGAAAGTTCTGACACATCCAGTCATTGATTTGTTCAATGCACTTACTCAGTGTTTGAATTGGAGCATAGTCTCCTGTTGAAACTGTTACGTAAATTTGTGTGTCATCTGCATAGCTATGGTAACTTATTTTGTTGTTTTTCATTATCTGAGCCAGTGGTAGCATGTAGATGTTAAAGAGAAGCGGCCCCAGGATGGAGCCTTGAGGAACCCCACATGTCATATTTGTCAACTCAGATGTGAATTTACCTATAGAAACAAAGTTGTTTCTGTCCTTTAAGTAGGATTCAAACCAATTTAGGACGGTTTCCGAAAGTCCCACCCAGTTTTCCAGTCGGTCTAGTAATATGCTGTGGTCAACAGTGTCAAACGCAGCACTGAGATCTAATAATACTAACACTGAAGTTCTGCCACTGTCTGTGTTTAAGTGGATGTCATTAAAGACCTTTACAAGAGCAGTCTCAGTACTGTGGTTTGGACGAAAGCCTGACTGGAACACATCGAAACAGTCATTTAAATGCAAAAAATTACTCAGCTGTTGAAAAACAACTTTTTCAATGATTTTACCTAGAAATGGCAGGTTTGATATGGGCCTGTAATTGTTCATAACTGAAGCATCTAGATTATTCTTTTTTAAGAGCGGTTTAATGACTGCAGTTTTCAGGGCCTGTGGAAAAATACCTGAGTGAAGAGATTTGTTTACTATATGAAGTAGATCTGAGGCCATGCAAGGCAAAACATCTTTAAAAAATCCTGTTGGAATAATATCAAGGCAGCAGGAGGAGGATTTCAGAAGTTGAATAATGTCCTCTAGGTTTTTATCATTAATCTGATGGAATTGTGTCATGGTGTTTGAATTGATGTTAAGTGGACACAGAGACAACACATTTGCTGTTCCTGATGCAGAGGCACTGACTGCTTGTCTTATTTTCTGAATTTTGTCTGTGAAAAAGGAGGCAAAATTATTGCACGCCCTGGTGGATAGAAATTCAGAGGCTACTGACACTGGGGGGTTAGTTAGTCTGTCGACGGTAGCAAACAAGGCACGTGCATTGTTTTTGTTTTTGGTAATGATGTCAGAGAAGAACGATTGTCGTGCGTTTTTCAATTCCAAATTATAAAGGCCAAGTCTCTCTTTATAGATTTCAAAGTGAACCTGGAGATTTGTTTTTCGCCACCTGCGTTCAGCTTTTCGACACTCTCTTTTTTCTGCTCTCACGGTCATGGCTTTTCTCCATGGAGATATTTTCTTCCCAGTCACTTCCTTTACCTTAGTTGGAGCAATGGCATCTATAATATTTTTAATTTTTGAATTAAAATGATCTACTAGCTCATTTACTGAGATGTTAGCAGGGGCAAGTGTGGAAGAAAAATTCTGAGTAAACATTTCCCTAGTGTTTTCAGTTAAATATCGCTTTGTGGTTACCTCTTTTTGAACATTTTTGTGAACAGAAATAGAGCTCTCAAAGAACACACCGGAATAATCAGAGAGTGCAACATCAGTCACCACAACCTTAGAGATATTCAGACCCTTTGAGATAATTAAGTCCAGAGTGTGCCCCTTATTGTGCGTGGGCTCCGTCACATGCTGAGTCAGTCCATAGCTATCAAGAACACAAAACAGTTCTTTTGCCCCTCTGTCCTGAGGGTTGTCAACATGGATGTTAAAATCACCAACAATGACTAAACGGTCAAAGTCAATACACACTATAGACAGCAGTTCAGTAAAGTCATCATAAAAGCTTGCACAGTATTTGGGTGGTCTATAGATATTTAGGAACAGAGCTCGAGAGGAGCATTTCAGCTGAAGGGCCACATATTCAAAAGAAGCAAAGTTCCCATAAGATGTCTTCCTGCATTGAAGGGAATCATTGAACAGAATAGCAACTCCACCCCCTTTCTTATGCATTCTTTCCTGACTCATAAAACCAAAGTTGGGGGGGGTTGATTCGATAAGAACAGCTGCACTATTATTTTGTTCAATCCAAGTTTCTGTTAAAAACATAAAATCGAGATTGTGCTCAGTGATAAAATCATTGATTAAAAATGTTTTTCCCGCCAAAGACCTGACATTTAATAAAGCTAGTTTAAGTTTGTTAAACACACTATCAGTCATGTTTTTTGTAACAAGCTGTCGCTGACATGGAATCACTGCTAAATTAGATGAACTCACACAAACGTTTGAGCGCTTCCTGTATCTACGATGATTCACCGCTCTTAATCTATTACCTATCAACACAGATATCGGCAAAGCTACTGGCAGGCAGGGCCCTGGCATGTCCTGGAAAGAGTTGAGAGTGCCATACGCCCTTGAGCCTGGACCCAGCAGACATCAGTAAGCATTTTGTACACACACATCCTTATCAGGCTTCGGAGACTGCAGATGCTTTCTTGAAGGGAGGGGAGGTGGTTGACGTAGGCACGGTGATGGAGACGGAGGAGATGGTGTAGGGGTAGAAGACATGCTGCCAGGGGGGGGGAGGTGGTTGACGTAGGCTCGGTGATGAAGACGGGGGGGGAGATGGTGCCCGTCTTTTTGGTGGGCGTCGTTGAGGAGCGGGGGTAAAGGAAATGCTGCCAGCCCTGCGTATCGCCTTAGTTTGGTCTTTGAACTCCAGGAAAGAATCGGTGCCAACCCTCTGTATCGCCTTCATGTGTTCAAAGGCGTTGTCAGGGGGGGGGGGTGACGGGCAGCGGAGAGTCCTCCATGTGTGTCATAGGTCTCCCATAATCAGAACATTCCTCAGGCGGGTGCAGTGATAATTCTTCAGGGTTTTCTGCACGATGTGTTGTGTCTTTCTCCTGTTTTGATTCCTCTTGCCGCTTGTCCTTGGCAGAGGGAACAGATTGATGACGCAGGCAGTTGAAAATGTTAGAGATAAACAATTTCACTCCTGACTTGTTCAGGCAAACTCCATTTGCCTTGAAAAGATGTCTGCGATCCCAGAAAAAGTTAAAATTGTCAATAAAATGGACAGAATGGTCAGTACAGGCATTGGAAAGCCAGGTGTTCAGTGCAAACAATCTGCTGAATCTCTCCACTCCTCTTCTGACTGGCGGTAGAGGGCCACTGATGAACACCTCTGCATTTAGAGAGCTGACAGTTTGCAACAAACATTTAAAGTCTTCTTTCAGCACTTCTGACTGTTGTTTCACAACATCATTTGTTCCAATGTGTAGTACCACATTCTTCACAGTTGGATGTTTAGCCCCAATATGCAGGATCTTCTCAGCCAAGTCAGAGACCACATCCTTGGGAAAACAGAGTACTTTGGTGTTGTTCTTATTACACAGACCTTTTACATCTCTTACAGCAGAGTCACCCACAATCAGAGTTTCAGGCCCAGTCGTTAGCTTTCCCTCTAGCCTTTTACTTTTGTTCCTTACCCTGCTGTGTGAAGAGGACAGGTTATCCAGGTCATCAGAAAGAGATCTCCGGTTCTCGGTCAGCGGAGCGTATCTGTTCTGGATTGGCACACTTGGTGGTTTAGGAGGATTGTTTGTAATTCTCCCTTTAGCAGATGTCCACTGCTGTTTAGGGGTTGAAGAGGCGCTCTTCCTGGGTGATAACAATGCAGGCCAGCCGGTCGCATCACAGATTTCGGAGCGCTGGGCTCTGCCTGTTATCCGTCCTCCCAAATCCCATGGAAATGATTTACTCTTCGGCTTTGCACCCAGAGAGTTCCAGGGAGGACTACCACTTGTAGATTTATTACCCAGTACACAGGCCCCCTGTTCCTTGGAATCCTTGTAGCTGCTAACTAGCTGTGAGTTAGCATACCCTTCTCCATTATTTTGCAACACTGGTAAAGTGGTGTCATTCCCATGACATAGTCCATTCACTTCCACGTTAACTTCCAACCGTTGCATTTTCATTTCCAACACAGCCATCTTCTGTATAAGTTTGTGGAAGTCATCTGTAGAGAACGGAGGCATTTTGCTACCAACTAGCATGCAGTAGCCTACCAGGCTTTAGCTATTGCTAGGCCACGCTACTGTAAGACTGAGGTCGTCGTAAAAATGTTGAAATATGGCTGAAACCCTCCGTCTATTTACGAAGATGAACTGTCCCAGTGATAAGTTAATGTCCAGGAGCTGCTGCTCGAAGTTTTCAGAGAATAAGAATAGGAAAATCAGCATAAAAAGTAAGCAGAGGCAGGAGCAAGCAGAAAGGCGTCTGCACTGTAAGAAAGATCGGTCAGTAGCCTTGGTCCATACTCCAGTTTAGGCTCCAGTACTGGCTCTTTGGCCGACGCCAGCTCCCCATGTCCTGTCGGCGTACCGGCCGACTCCAGCCCCTCGTCTCCTGTCGGCGTTCCGGCCGACTCCAGCCCCCCGTGTTCTGTCGGTGTACCGGCCGACTCCAGCCCCCCGTGTTCTGGCGAACCGACCGTCTCAAGCCTTCTCTCAAGTTCTCTCTCGAGTCCCCTCTCAAGTCCCTTCTCCAGTCCCCTCTCGAGTTCCCTCTCGAGTCCCCTTTCAAGTCACTTCTCAAGTCCTCTCTCGAGTCCCCTCTCGAGTTCCTTCTCAGGTCCCCTCTCGAGTCCCCTCTCAAGTTCCCTCTCAAGTCCCCTTTCAAGTCTCCTCTCGAGTCTCCTCTCGAGTTCCCTCTCGAGTTCCCTCTCGAGTTCCCTCTCAAGTCCCCTTTCAAGTCACCTCTCGAGTCCCCTCTCAAGTCCCTACCCAATGTCCTGGTCCGTTGGAGGTTCCGCTGGGGGTCCTGCCAACTCCATGTCCTGTTCCGTTGGGGGTCCCGCCGACTACTCTTCTGCCAGGGGTCCTGCCAACCCTATGTCCTGTTCCGCTGGAGGTTCCGCTGGGGGTCCTGCCAACTCTATGTCCTGTCCCGTTGGGGGTCCCGCCGACTACTCTTCTGCCGGGGGTCCTGCCAACCCTATGTCCTGTGCTGTTGGAGGCCCCGCTGACTACTCTTCTGCCGGGGGTCCTGCCAACCCAGGGCTCGACATTAAGGGCTGCCCGGTGGCCCGGGGCCATCTAGTATTTAGCTCGGGCAATGAAGCCTCACCTGCTGGTTGCCCGATCGGGCAATCTATTATGCCAGTATCATGCAGCTCGTGGATCAGTAATGAGTGACCCGACAGTAAAACTAAACATATCTATAACTAGTTACGGTAGTTTGAGAGGTCATTAAAATAGCTACGTGTGATATTCTAACCTGAAGTGTGTGTTTTGTCCGCTCACCGCTGCAGGTGATCATGCAGAGCTGCGTGTCGTCAGCAGCAGCAGCTGATCTCTCTCTCCCGTCAGATTAGACTCGCGTTTCTGTCCATATCGATCAGATCCAGCTGGTTCTAGCTAATGATAGGACTACCTGCTTATTAAAAGACACCTAAACAATAAGTGTCGCTATGCAACTGGGTGAGGCCACAAAGTATAGCGCAGCATTATGCATTTGTTTACATGCCCACCGGAACCCCGAGGCATTACCAACAGATCAACGCACAATCAACCCATCCAGGACATCTCTTTCTCCACATTAAGTGTTAGACATTAGAGTTGACTATTCTTGTCTGTCACATACTCTTCTTGTCTGTCACATACTCTTCTTGTCTGTCACATACTCTTCTTGTCTGTCACATACTCTTCTTGTCTGTCACATACTCTTCTTGTCTGTCACATAAGTGGCGCAACTGAAGTGTTATTGCGCTAAAGGGAAATTATTTTGACCGGACATTTTGACCGAAGAGATTTAGATTTGCCGGCTAACGGGAACTCTGACGTCACCATTTTGTGTGCTTCGCGGATGCGCTCGGCTCCTCTCGTCTGCGGCTCGGGTCTGCTCGGTCAGCTTCCGGATGAGGAGGCATTCGTTCGACCTTACAGTAGATAACATTACAAACATTTCTAACAGGGCCATAATAGTGTAAATAATGTTTGTTTTGGCAGTTATAACTGAATGTAATGTTTTCTACTTTTTACATTTGCCTTCATCAGATGGAAAGTGTCTTGACCAACAACTTAAGTATTTCTTATAGCTATGCAGAGCATGCAAGCGAGCAAACACAAATAAAAACAAACAAACAAGTGAAATGAAGAATAAAGTTGAAATTGTACAATATAATATTGTGGTGGTTCATCTTCTAATTCAGTCTAGAGAATGCACCAGACAGCATCTAAGACCTGCAAAAATATAAATGTTCTAGGGGGAGGCCCCCCAAACCCTTCGTGCGTCATTTCGTCCATGCGCATTTTTCAGGGCAATCTCTATTGGGCCCATCTGTAAATTAGCTTAGATTGCCCACAGGGCCTTAATGTCATGCACTGCAACCCTATGTCCTGTCCCATTGGAGGTCCCGCCGACTACTCTTCTGCCGGGGGTCCTGCCAACCCTATGTCCTGTCCCGTTGGAGGTCCCACCGACTACTCTTCTGCCGGGGGTCCTGCCAACCCTATGTCCTGTCCCGTTGGAGGTCCCGCCGACTACTCTTCTGCCGGGGGTCCTGCCAACCCTATGTCCTGTGCCGTTGGAGGCCCCGCCGACACCTGTTACGTCGAGGGTCCTGCCAACTCCATGTCCTGTGTAGTTGGGGGTTCCACTGAGAGTCCTGCCAACCCCATGTCCTGTTCCGTTGGGGATCCTGCCGAAACCTGTCCCGCCGGGGGTCCTGCCTACTCCTTGCCCTGTTGCGTTGGTGGTCCAATCGACACCAGCCCTGGCTCCATCCGGGGTTCCATTGACACCAGCCCATGTCAGGTCCAGGATCCCGTCTACGCCTGTCCCACCGGCTCCGGTTCCTGTCCAGCCGACACCGGGTCCTGCAAAGCCTCCGGAGTTGTCCCATCAGCGCCTACCTGCCCGTGCTCCGGAGTTCTCCCATTGCCGGCTTCTTGCCTGTCCTTGTGCCCGGCCCCCTGAGTTCCCCAGCCACGGTCTTCGCCCTCAAGCCCGGCCCCCTGACTTTCCCGGCCGCCGTCTTTGCCCTCGAGCCCGGCCCCCTGAGAGCCCGGCCCCCTGAGAGCCCGGCCCCCTGAGTTCCCCAGCCACGGTCTTTGCCCTCGAGCACGGCCCCCTGACTTTCCCGGCCGCCGTCTTTGCCCTCGAGCCCGGCCCCCTGAGAGCCCGGCCCCCTGAGAGCCGCGGTCTTCGCCCTCGAGGCCGGCCCCCTGACTTTCCCGGCCGCGGCCCTCGCCCTCGGCCCCCTGACTCTTTCAGCCGCTGTCTTCACCCTCATGCTCGGTCCCCTGAGTTTGCCCGCTGTGGTCTCCGCCCCTTTATGAACTCTGCCTTGCCCCCAGGCCGTCCGCCCGAGACCCCTTCCTGGTCCTCTGCTGTGCCCCTGGGCTGTCAGCCCAAACCCGTCCTCCAGACCCCCTTCACCCACCCTTTTGGCCCTATTGATGCGTCCCTCCTCCGGACCCCCTTCACCCACCCTTCTAGAGATTTTGGACTCTTTATGTTTTGTAGGGACGTCTGGGACGTCTGGAATCCGTCCCTTGAGGGGGGGGTTCTGTCACAATCTTAGTTTTTATGTCACGGTTTTAGTTTCAATTCTGTTCTCCCTGCGTCTTGTCTTCCTTCCTGTCGTTAGTTTCCCTGGTGTGTCTCATTGTCTGATTGTGTTCACCTGTTGCCCTTGTGTTTCTCCTTCCCTACCCGGCTGTTTCTCGTCTCGTGATTACCCCTACCTGTATTTAGTCTCTTCCTGTGTTTGGTGTTGGATCATTATTTGTCGTTCATGTCTCCCTTCATGTTGGTCACAGTCACCTTTTGTTTGGATGCTGCCTCGTGCCTCGTACCTGTTCATGGATTCTTGTTTTTTCTGCTTTTGTGAATAAAGCTCGCCTTTTTGTTTCATTTTGAAACCTGCTTCCCTCCTCAATCTGCATTTGGGTCCTATTTTTCCCCAACCCTGACACCTTCCTGCAGCTCTCTCTGGCCATGTAAGGAAGACTAACACACCTTGTTCTGATACATGAATAAAAGATCATTAACTTAAACTGTGAGGTGGATCTTGAAGTTTGTACTTTGTATTTTTATATTGCTCTTATCTTATCTCGTGTGCTTTAACGTCACGTCTTCAGATCACAGATGATGTAGATTACTCTCTCAGACCGCAGGCTGCAGTCGAGACAAGTCTCTCTGTGTCTCTCTGTGTCTCTCCGTGTCTCTCTGTGTCTCTCTGAAGGAGAATCAATGATCTCAGGCTTTTCTCAACAAACAGCCGAATCTCTGGTGAGTTTCCTACAAACCTCAAACACACTGAATACTTCTGTTAGAACCACAATCTGATCTAAAGAGATCTCAAGGTAGGACTACTCTTTGAGGAAAACCAGAACTGGGATCTCTTCTAACATCATGCAGTCTTTTTTAACTTGTGTATTGTATATTAACACTTGTGTATTTTAACTTGTAATAGTACTTTGATACCATGCCAAAAATACTTGGTGGGATCAGTTTATTTGAAGAAAGATGGTCCAAACTTTTACAGGGTTTTGACCTTCTCTCGTTACAATATGACAATCATACAAAACATATCATGCTGTGGTCCTTTTCTAATATGAAACCTCAATTCACAGTTTCACATTTATTACACTGAAAAAGGACGTATTATTGGCTTCCCCTAATTGTTTCCCCACGCCACGCTACTGCAGCCAACTGTGAGTGAAGACATGTCTCCCTCTTTAAACAGTGGCACCCTATAGTGAAACTATTATAGGCTTCTAAACTCAATCTAACAAACCACTTGTGTTTGTATATACTGTGACTATAGAACAACATGAAATATAATGCATTTTCATTGTGGGTTCTACAAGAATATATTTGATTATATTAACTTTCGTTTGAATTATTCAACCTAATATGGAGACCTCAACAATGGATACTTTATTAATCAATTAACTTTGGGAAATTATTTTGTTACAGGACTAGTGTGTTCAACATTAAAATACAAATACTAAAAGAGTTAACTATTAACAATTACAAATGAAAAATAGTCTCCAGCACCGGCCCTTGCAGCCATGTTTCCGGCTCCAGCACCGACCCCAGCAGCCATGGTTCCGGCTCCAGTACTGGCCCACACAGCCATGGTTCCATGCTCCAGTGCTGGCCCACACAGCCATGGTACCGTGCTCCGGTACCATCCCACACAGCCATGGTTCCGTGTTCCGGTTCCGTGCCCAGCAGCCATGGTGCCTGCTCCAGTACCAGCCCACACAGCCATGGTTCCAGCATCAGTTCTGGCCCCAGCAGCCATGGTTCCAGCCCCAGTTCTGGCCCCAGCAGCCATGGTTCCAGCCCCAGTTCTGGCCCCAGCAGCCATGGTTCCGGCTCCAGAACCGGCCCACACAGCCATGCTTCCGTGCTCCATTACCTGGCTCACACAGCCAGGGTCCAGGCTTTTGTTCCGTGCCCAACAGCCATGGTTCCGGCTTCAATAATGGCCCCAGTAGCCTTGGTCCATACTCCAGTTTAGGCTCCAGTACTGGCTCTTTGGCCGACGCCAGCTCCCCATGTCCTGTCGGCGTACCGGCCGACTCCAGCCCCTCGTCTCCTGTCGGCGTTCCGGCCGACTCCAGCCCCCCGTGTTCTGTCGGTGTACCGGCCGACTCCAGCCCCCCGTGTTCTGGCGAACCGACCGTCTCAAGCCTTCTCTCAAGTTCTCTCTCGAGTCCCCTCTCGAGTTCCTTCTCAGGTCCCCTCTCGAGTCCCCTCTCGAGTCCCCTCTCAAGTCCCCTTTCAAGTCTCCTCTCGAGTCTCCTCTCGAGTTCCCTCTCGAGTCACCTCTCGAGTCCCCTCTCAAGTCCCTACCCAATGTCCTGGTCCGTTGGAGGTTCCGCTGGGGGTCCTGCCAACTCCATGTCCTGTTCTGTTGGGGGGTCCCGCCGACTACTCTTCTGCCGGGGGTCCTGCCAACCCTATGTCCTGTGCAGTTGGAGGCCCCGCTGACTACTCTTCTGCCGGGGGTCCTGCCAACCCAGGGCTCGACATTAAGGGCTGCCCGGGGCCAT
Organism: Harpagifer antarcticus; assembly: GCA_902827135.1. NCBI lineage: Eukaryota > Metazoa > Chordata > Actinopteri > Perciformes > Harpagiferidae > Harpagifer > Harpagifer antarcticus. The sequence goes on from CADEHL010000015.1 coordinate 179,014, forward strand.
CTAGTATTTAGCTCGGGCAATGAAGCCTCACCTGCTGGTTGCCCGATCGGGCAATCTATTATGGCAGTATCATGCAGCTCGTGGATCAGTAATGAGTGACCCGACAGTAAAACTAAACATATCTATAACTAGTTACGGTAGTTTGAGAGGTAATTAAAATAGCTACGTGTGATATTCTAACCTGAAGTGTGTGTTTTGTCCGCTCACCGCTGCATGTGATCATGCAGAGCTGCGTGTCGACTCTTCATCAGCAGCAGCTGATCTCTCTCTCCCGTCAGATTAGACTCGCGTTTATGTCCATATCGATCAGATCCAGCTGGTTCTAGCTAATGATAGGACTACCTGCTTATTAAAAGACACCTAAACAATAAGTGTCGCTATGCAACTGGGTGAGGCCACAAAGTATAGCGCAGCATTATGCATTTGTTTACATGCCCACCGGAACCCCGAGGCATTACCAACAGATCAACGCACAATCAACCCATCCAGGACATCTCTTTCTCCACATTAAGTGTTAGACATTAGAGTTGACTATTCTTGTCTGTCACATACTCTTCTTGTCTGTCACATACTCTTCTTGTCTGTCACATACTCTTCTTGTCTGTCACATACTCTTCTTGTCTGTCACATACTCTTCTTGTCTGTCACATAAGTGGCGCAACTGAAGTGTTATTGCGCTAAAGGGAAATTATTTTGACCGGACATTTTGACCGAAGAGATTTAGATTTGCCGGCTAACGGGAACTCTGACGTCACCATTTTGTGTGCTTCGCGGATGCGCTCGGCTCCTCTCGTCTGCGGCTCGGGTCTGCTCGGTCAGCTTCCGGATGAGGAGGCATTCGTTCGACCTTACAGTAGATAACATTACAAACATTTCTAACAGGGCCATAATAGTGTAAATAATGTTTGTTTTGGCAGTTATAACTGAATGTAATGTTTTCTACTTTTTACATTTGCCTTCATCAGATGGAAAGTGTCTTGACCAACAACTTAAGTATTTCTTATAGCTATGCAGAGCATGCAAGCGAGCAAACACAAATAAAAACAAACAAACAAGTGAAATGAAGAATAAAGTTGAAATTGTACAATATAATATTGTGGTGGTTCATCTTCTAATTCAGTCTAGAGAATGCACCAGACAGCATCTAAGACCTGCAAAAATATAAATGTTCTAGGGGGAGGCCCCCCAAACCCTTCGTGCGTCATTTCGTCCATGCGCATTTTTCAGGGCAATCTCTATTGGGCCCATCTGTAAATTAGCTTAGATTGCCCACAGGGCCTTAATGTCATGCACTGCAACCCTATGTCCTGTCCCATTGGAGGTCCCGCCGACTACTCTTCTGCCGGGGGTCCTGCCAACCCTATGTCCTGTCCCATTGGAGGTCCCGCCGACTACTCTTCTGCCGGGGGTCCTGCCAACCCTATGTCCTGTCCCGTTGGAGGTCCCACCGACTACTCTTCTGCCGGGGGTCCTGCCAACCCTATGTCCTGTCCCGTTGGAGGTCCCACCGACTACTCTTCTGCCGGGGGTCCTGCCAACCCTATGTCCTGTCCCGTTGGAGGCCCCGCCGACACCTGTTACGTCGAGGGTCCTGCCAACTCCATGTCCTGTGTAGTTGGGGGTTCCACTGAGAGTCCTGCCAACCCCATGTCCTGTTCCGTTGGGGATCCTGCCGAAACCTGTCCCGCCGGGGGTCCTGCCTACTCCTTGCCCTGTTGCGTTGGTGGTCCAATCGACACCAGCCCTGGCTCCATCCGGGGTTCCATTGACACCAGCCCATGTCAGGTCCAGGATCCCGTCTACGCCTGTCCCACCGGCTCCGGTTCCTGTCCAGCCGACACCGGGTCCTGCAAAGCCTCCGGAGTTGTCCCATCAGCGCCTACCTGCCCGTCCTCCGGAGTTCTCCCGTTGCCGGCTTCTTGCCTGTCCTTGTGCCCGGCCCCCTGAGTTCCCCAGCCACGGTCTTCGCCCTCAAGCCCGGCCCCCTGACTTTCCCGGCCGCCGTCTTTGCCCTTGAGCCCGGCCCCCTGAGAGCCCGGCCCCCTGAGTGCCGCGGTCTTCGCCCTCGAGGCCGGCCCCCTGACTTTCCCGGGAGCGGCCCTCGCCCTCGGCCCCCTGACTCTTTCAGCCGCTGTCTTCACCCTCATGCTCGGTCCCCTGAGTTTTCCCGCTGTGGTCTCCGCCCCTTTATGAACTCTGCCTTGCCCCCAGGCCGTCCGCCCGAGACCCCTTCCTGGTCCTCTGCTGTGCCCCTGGGCTGTCAGCCCAAACCCGTCCTCCAGACCCCCTTCACCCACCCTTTTGGCCCTATTGATGCGTCCCTCCTCCGGACCCCCTTCACCCACCCTTCTAGAGATTTTGGACTCTTTATGTTTTGTAGGGACGTCTGGGACGTCTGGAATCCGTCCCTTGAGGGGGGGGTTCTGTCACAATCTTAGTTTTTATGTCACGGTTTTAGTTTCAATTCTGTTCTCCCTGCGTCTTGTCTTCCTTCCTGTCGTTAGTTTCCCTGGTGTGTCTCATTGTCTGATTGTGTTCACCTGTTGCCCTTGTGTTTCTCCTTCCCTACCCGGCTGTTTCTCGTCTCGTGATTACCCCTACCTGTATTTAGTCTTGTCTCTTCCTGTGTTTGGTGTTGGTTCATTATTTGTCGTTCATGTCTCCCTTCATGTTGGTCACAGTCACCTTTTGTTTGGATGCTGCCTCGTGCCTCGTACCTGTTCATGGATTCTTGTTTTTTCTGCTTTTGTGAATAAAGCTCGCCTTTTTGTTTCATTTTGAAACCTGCTTCCCTCCTCAATCTGCATTTGGGTCCTATTTTTCCCCAACCCTGACACCTTCCTGCAGCTCTCTCTGGCCATGTAAGGAAGACTAACACACCTTGTTCTGATACATGAATAAAAGATCATTAACTTAAACTGTGAGGTGGATCTTGAAGTTTGTACTTTGTATTTTTATATTGCTCTTATCTTATCTCGTGTGCTTTAACGTCACGTCTTCAGATCACAGATGATGTAGATTACTCTCTCAGACCGCAGGCTGCAGTCGAGACAAGTCTCTCTGTGTCTCTCTGTGTCTCTCCGTGTCTCTCTGTGTCTCTCTGAAGGAGAATCAATGATCTCAGGCTTTTCTCAACAAACAGCCGAATCTCTGGTGAGTTTCCTACAAACCTCAAACACACTGAATACTTCTGTTAGAACCACAATCTGATCTAAAGAGATCTCAAGGTAGGACTACTCTTTGAGGAAAACCAGAACTGGGATCTCTTCTAACATCATGCAGTCTTTTTTAACTTGTGTATTGTATATTAACACTTGTGTATTTTAACTTGTAATAGTACTTTGATACCATGCCAAAAATACTTGGTGGGATCAGTTTATTTGAAGAAAGATGGTCCAAACTTTTACAGGGTTTTGACCTTCTCTCGTTACAATATGACAATCATACAAAACATATCATGCTGTGGTCCTTTTCTAATATGAAACCTCAATTCACAGTTTCACATTTATTACACTGAAAAAGGACGTATTATTGGCTTCCCCTAATTGTTTCCCCACGCCACGCTACTGCAGCCAACTGTGAGTGAAGACATGTCTCCCTCTTTAAACAGTGGCACCCTATAGTGAAACTATTATAGGCTTCTAAACTCAATCTAACAAACCACTTGTGTTTGTATATACTGTGACTATAGAACAACATGAAATATAATGCATTTTCATTGTGGGTTCTACAAGAATATATTTGATTATATTAACTTTCGTTTGAATTATTCAACCTAATATGGAGACCTCAACAATGGATACTTTATTAATCAATTAACTTTGGGAAATTATTTTGTTACAGGACTAGTGTGTTCAACATTAAAATACAAATACTAAAAGAGTTAACTATTAACAATTACAAATGAAAAATAGTCTTCAGCACCGGCCCTTGCAGCCATGTTTCCGGCTCCAGCACCGACCCCAGCAGCCATGGTTCCGGCTCCAGTACTGGCCCACACAGCCATGGTTCCATGCTCCAGTGCTGGCCCACACAGCCATGGTACCGTGCTCCGGTACCATCCCACACAGCCATGGTTCCGTGTTCCGGTTCCGTGCCCAGCAGCCATGGTGCCTGCTCCAGTACCAGCCCACACAGCCATGGTTCCAGCATCAGTTCTGGCCCCAGCAGCCATGGTTCCAGCCCCAGTTCTGGCCCCAGCAGCCATGGTTCCAGCCCCAGTTCTGGCCCCAGCAGCCATGGTTCCGGCTCCAGAACCGGCCCACACAGCCATGCTTCCGTGCTCCATTACCTGGCTCACACAGCCAGGGTCCAGGCTTTTGTTCCGTGCCCAACAGCCATGGTTCCGGCTTCAATAATGGCCCCAGTAGCCTTGGTCCATACTCCAGTTTAGGCTCCAGTACTGGCTCTTTGGCCGACGCCAGCTCCCCATGTCCTGTCGGCGTACCGGCCGACTCCAGCCCCTCGTCTCCTGTCGGCGTTCCGGCCGACTCCAGCCCCCCGTGTTCTGTCGGTGTACCGGCCGACTCCAGCCCCCCGTGTTCTGGCGAACCGACCGTCTCAAGCCTTCTCTCAAGTTCTCTCTCGAGTCCCCTCTCGAGTTCCTTCTCAGGTCCCCTCTCGAGTCCCCTCTCGAGTCCCCTCTCAAGTCCCCTTTCAAGTCTCCTCTCGAGTCTCCTCTCGAGTTCCCTCTCGAGTCACCTCTCGAGTCCCCTCTCAAGTCCCTACCCAATGTCCTGGTCCGTTGGAGGTTCCGCTGGGGGTCCTGCCAACTCCATGTCCTGTTCTGTTGGGGGTCCCGCCGACTACTCTTCTGCCGGGGGTCCTGCCAACCCTATGTCCTGTGCAGTTGGAGGCCCCGCTGACTACTCTTCTGCCGGGGGTCCTGCCAACCCAGGGCTCGACATTAAGGGCTGCCCGGGGCCATCTAGTATTTAGCTCGGGCAATGAAGCCTCACCTGCTGGTTGCCCGATCGGGCAATCTATTATGGCAGTATCATGCAGCTCGTGGATCAGTAATGAGTGACCCGACAGTAAAACTAAACATATCTATAACTAGTTACGGTAGTTTGAGAGGTAATTAAAATAGCTACGTGTGATATTCTAACCTGAAGTGTGTGTTTTGTCCGCTCACCGCTGCATGTGATCATGCAGAGCTGCGTGTCGACTCGTCATCAGCAGCAGCTGATCTCTCTCTCCCGTCAGATTAGACTCGCGTTTATGTCCATATCGATCAGATCCAGCTGGTTCTAGCTAATGATAGGACTACCTGCTTATTAAAAGACACCTAAACAATAAGTGTCGCTATGCAACTGGGTGAGGCCACAAAGTATAGCGCAGCATTATGCATTTGTTTACATGCCCACCGGAACCCCGAGGCATTACCAACAGATCAACGCACAATCAACCCATCCAGGACATCTCTTTCTCCACATTAAGTGTTAGACATTAGAGTTGACTATTCTTGTCTGTCACATACTCTTCTTGTCTGTCACATACTCTTCTTGTCTGTCACATACTCTTCTTGTCTGTCACATAAGTGGCGCAACTGAAGTGTTATTGCGCTAAAGGGAAATTATTTTGACCGGACATTTTGACCGAAGAGATTTAGATTTGCCGGCTAACGGGAACTCTGACGTCACCATTTTGTGTGCTTCGCGGATGCGCTCGGCTCCTCTCGTCTGCGGCTCGGGTCTGCTCGGTCAGCTTCCGGATGAGGAGGCATTCGTTCGACCTTACAGTAGATAACATTACAAACATTTCTAACAGGGCCATAATAGTGTAAATAATGTTTGTTTTGGCAGTTATAACTGAATGTAATGTTTTCTACTTTTTACATTTGCCTTCATCAGATGGAAAGTGTCTTGACCAACAACTTAAGTATTTCTTATAGCTATGCAGAGCATGCAAGCGAGCAAACACAAATAAAAACAAACAAACAAGTGAAATGAAGAATAAAGTTGAAATTGTACAATATAATATTGTGGTGGTTCATCTTCTAATTCAGTCTAGAGAATGCACCAGACAGCATCTAAGACCTGCAAAAATATAAATGTTCTAGGGGGAGGCCCCCCAAACCCTTCGTGCGTCATTTCGTCCATGCGCATTTTTCAGGGCAATCTCTATTGGGCCCATCTGTAAATTAGCTTAGATTGCCCACAGGGCCTTAATGTCATGCACTGCAACCCTATGTCCTGTCCCATTGGAGGTCCCGCCGACTACTCTTCTGCCGGGGGTCCTGCCAACCCTATGTCCTGTCCCGTTGGAGGTCCCACCGACTACTCTTCTGCCGGGGGTCCTGCCAACCCTATGTCCTGTCCCGTTGGAGGTCCCACCGACTACTCTTCTGCCGGGGGTCCTGCCAACCCTATGTCCTGTCCCGTTGGAGGTCCCACCGACTACTCTTCTGCCGGGGGTCCTGCCAACCCTATGTCCTGTCCCGTTGGAGGTCCCACCGACTACTCTTCTGCCGGGGGTCCTGCCAACCCTATGTCCTGTCCCGTTGGAGGTCCCACCGACTACTCTTCTGCCGGGGGTCCTGCCAACCCTATGTCCTGTGCCGTTGGAGGCCCCGCCGACACCTGTTACGTCGAGGGTCCTGCCAACTCCATGTCCTGTGTAGTTGGGGGTTCCACTGAGAGTCCTGCCAACCCCATGTCCTGTTCCGTTGGGGATCCTGCCGAAACCTGTCCCGCCGGGGGTCCTGCCTACTCCTTGCCCTGTTGCGTTGGTGGTCCAATCGACACCAGCCCTGGCTCCATCCGGGGTTCCATTGACACCAGCCCATGTCAGGTCCAGGATCCCGTCTACGCCTGTCCCACCGGCTCCGGTTCCTGTCCAGCCGACACCGGGTCCTGCAAAGCCTCCGGAGTTGTCCCATCAGCGCCTACCTGCCCGTCCTCCGGAGTTCTCCCGTTGCCGGCTTCTTGCCTGTCCTTGTGCCCGGCCCCCTGAGTTCCCCAGCCACGGTCTTCGCCCTCAAGCCCGGCCCCCTGACTTTCCCGGCCGCCGTCTTTGCCCTCGAGCCCGGCCCCCTGAGAGCCCGGCCCCCTGAGTGCCGCGGTCTTCGCCCTCGAGGCCGGCCCCCTGACTTTCCCGGGAGCGGCCCTCGCCCTCGGCCCCCTGACTCTTTCAGCCGCTGTCTTCACCCTCATGCTCGGTCCCCTGAGTTTGCCCGCTGTGGTCTCTGCCCCTTTATGAACTCTGCCTTGCCCCCAGGCCGTCCGCCCGAGACCCCTTCCTGGTCCTCTGCTGTGCCCCTGGGCTGTCAGCCCAAACCCGTCCTCCAGACACCCTTCACCCACCCTTTTGGCCCTATTGATGCGTCCCTCCTCCGGACCCCCCTTCACCCACCCTTCTAGATATTTTGGACTCTTTATGTTTTGTAGGGACGTCTGGGACGTCTGGAATCCGTCCCTTGAGGGGGGGGTTCTGTCACAATCTTAGTTTTTATGTCACGGTTTTAGTTTCAATTCTGTTCTCCCTGCGTCTTGTCTTCCTTCCTGTCGTTAGTTTCCCTGGTGTGTCTCATTGTCTGATTGTGTTCACCTGTTGCCCTTGTGTTTCTCCTTCCCTACCCGGCTGTTTCTCGTCTCGTGATTACCCCTACCTGTATTTAGTCTTGTCTCTTCCTGTGTTTGGTGTTGGTTCATTATTTGTCGTTCATGTCTCCCTTCATGTTGGTCACAGTCACCTTTTGTTTGGATGCTGCCTCGTGCCTCGTACCTGTTCATGGATTCTTGTTTTTTCTGCTTTTGTGAATAAAGCTCGCCTTTTTGTTTCATTTTGAAACCTGCTTCCCTCCTCAATCTGCATTTGGGTCCTATTTTTCCCCAACCCTGACACCTTCCTGCAGCTCTCTCTGGCCATGTAAAGAAGACTAACACACCTTGTTCTGATACATGAATAAAAGATCATTAACTTAAACTGTGAGGTGGATCTTGAAGTTTGTACTTTGTATTTCTATATTGCTCTTATCTTATCTCGTGTGCTTTAACGTCACGCCTTCAGATCACAGATGATGTAGATTACTCTCTCAGACCGCAGGCTGCAGTCGAGACAAGTCTCTCTGTGTCTCTCCGTGTCTCTCCGTGTCTCTCCGTGTCTCTCCGTGTCTCTCCTTGTCTCTGTGTCTCTCCGTGTCTCTCCGTGTCTCTCTGAAGGAGAATCAATGATCTCAGGCTTTTCTCAACAAACAGCAGAATCTCTGGTGAGTTTCCTTCAAACCTCAAACACACTGAATACTTCTGTTAGAACCACCATCTGATCTGAAGAGATCTCAAGGTAGGACTACTCTTTGAGGAAAACCAGAACTGGGATCTCTTCTAACATCATGCAGTCTTTTTTAACTTGTGTATTGTATATTAACACTTGTGTATTTTAACTTGTAATAGTACTTTGATACCATGTCAAAAATACTTGGTGGGATCAGTTTATTTGAAGAAAGATGGTCCAAACTTTTACAGGGTTTTGACCTTCTCTCGTTACAATATGACAATCATACAAAACATATCATGCTGTGGTCCTTTTCTAATATGAAACCTCAATTCACAGTTTCACATTTATTACACTAAAAAAGGACGTATTATTGGCTTCCCCTAATTGTTTCCCCACGCCACGCTACTGCAGCCAACTGTGAGTGAAGACATGTCTCCCTCTTTAAACAGTGGCACCCTATAGTGAAACTATTATAGGCTTCTAAACTCAATCTAACAAACCACTTGTGTTTGTATATACTGTGACTATAGAACAACATGAAATATAATGCATTTTCATTGTGGGTTCTACAAGAATATATTTGATTATATTAACTTTCGTTTGAATTATTCAACCTAATATGGAGACCTCAACAATGGATACTTTATTAATCAATTAACTTTGGGAAATTATTTTGTTACAGGACTAGTGTGTTCAACATTAAAATACAAATACTAAAAGAGTTAACTATTAACAATTACAAATGAAAAATAGTTGATCAAATGTAAACAATATCCAAAAAAATAAGTTGAAAGTTAAAGTGAGAAGAATTATCAGCAAAAAGTACACATTTTACAAATCGCCACAATAGTAGTTTATTCTTATATATATCACATTATTAAATTGTTAATATTGTTTCCTCAATTAGCATTTCACTTAATAAATGTACTGCTTGTGTAAATGACGGATAACACCCTGCCTCTCTCACAGTTAAACCTTTTCTTTTCACCCTATCAAGATGCACTGAAATGTTTTTTAATTTAATTCAATGTATTATGTCAACAGATTCCACATAACTGTATTTAGTTAGTGTCACAGTTCTGTCTAGGTTTGGGTGTTTTCACTGTTCTCTGTCATGTTTTCCTCCTGTCGTTAGTGTCCCTGTGTGTTCTCCTCCCTCCTCACCTGTGTCTCGTTAGCTAATTGTGTTCACCTGTGGCTCTTGTGTTTTTCTCCTCCCTCCTCACCTGTGTCTCGTTTGCCGATTGTGTTCACCTGTGTCTTGTAATTATCCCTCCCTGTATTTAGTCTTGTCTCGTGCTGTGTTCAGTGTCGGTGCTTCTTTTGTTGGTGACGGACTTCACCGGTGAGTGTTCTGTGTTTTTCTGTATTCGTTCCATTTTAGCCTTGAAATAAAGGTTTATCAAAGTTATCTGCGCTTGGGTCCTGCTTCCTTCACTCAACCGTGACAGAACCTTGAAACCAGTGGGGCACCAGTCCACAAACTGGATGGAGCGATAGTTTTTGATGGTGGCAATGGCAGCGTTCACATCTTTGGGAACGACATCACCACAATACAAAAGGCAGCAGGCCATGTATTTACCGTGGCGTGGGTCACATTTCACCATCTGATTGGCTGGCTCGAAACAGGAATTAGTGATTTCTGCCACCGAGAGCTGCTCATGGTTCTGTCACGGTTGAGTGAAGGAAGCAGGACCCAAGCGCAGATAACTTTGATAAACCTTTATTTCAAGGCTAAAATGGAACGAATACAGAAAAACACAGAACACTCACCGGTGAAGTCCGTCACCAACAAAAGAAGCACCGACACTGAACACAGCACGAGACAAGACTAAATACAGGGAGGGATAATTACAAGACACAGGTGAACACAATCGGCAAACGAGACACAGGTGAGGAGGGAGGAGAACACACAGGGACACAAACGACAGGAGGAAAACATGACAGAGAACAGTGAAAACACCCAAACCTAGACAGAACTGTGACAGTTAGGGTTTTTATTTAAATGTAAACGTATTGCTTTCAACTAACCTAATACAGTTATGCAGAGTTTGTTGACAAAGATTCAGTTGTTCAGTGTATTTGGTTGTTTCCTTCACAGATCTGCAGGTAAGGAAACAACCTCTGCACTCAATGTTGTTTACATGTTGTCTGGTTTGTAGGGTGAAGTGTGGAATAAATAGAGACATTTATTAATTAACACACTGCAGAGTAAATGTTATAGTCCTTTTTCTCTGTCGAATGTGTTTGTGTCACTTTTGTTTAAGTGAGTCCTCTTGTGCGTCTCTCGTTGAGAGGAAAGGTCTGATTGAAATGTTCCATATTAGGGTGGTTGGTCATGACATTACCAAATCATCGAAGTTAACTAACGAGCTGTTGTCGATTATTTTCAGTTTGTTTGAAGCGATGGACTCTGAAGACAGACGGACGATGGAGGTGGCGGCGCTCGGACGGCCTTTCAGCCTCGGGATGTTGTACGACTGCCGCAAAGACTCTCTCGTCCCTGGTGAGAACTCACATACCTCTACTACCATCATCCCGTCTCTCATGTTTCTCCTCTGGGACGGTTCACTGCCACAGCCCGCATTATGTGCTTAGATCAGGCTCTGGCTCTCAAATATCCCCTGTGAGACAGGTCACCATCACTCTCAGTCTGTGCTAATAGGCCATAACCCCACACTATAAGGCTTTCTATCTTATGGTAGAACGTGTCTGGAGGTACCATCCAGATAATGTCTCCCTCACAAAGCTGCCCATACGCCGCCAAAACCTGAAATATTAACACAAAGAAAAGTGTGACAGAATGAAAAGGGTCTGTCATAGTGGAGAGAACATAACAACATGTTATAAAGCTAACGTTAGCTAGTGACTTGATGTACCTAAGCTAACATTAGCTAACGTATGTGAGGGACAATCACAAGCTAAAGTTAACCTATTATGCAAAATGCACTTGTTGATGTATTTTATACATAACTGTGTGTCCCCGGTGTTTCAGGAGACTCTTAAAGTGTCAGGAAATAAAACCCCCTCTCTTTTCCTCTGTACCCAAATAAAAAACAAAAACGGGGGAACAACGGAGCTGATCCAGATTTGCTGCATCATGACAACATTACTAAAATGTGGGCGGGCTTTACACCCACGGGCCAATCAGAAACGTTGCTGTCAGAAACAATGAGACGTGTTCTGGAAGTGATATGGTCTGTGTGTACATTAGCATGCTAACACTCAGAGCTAACCTGTGCTGGAGAGAGTATGTGTAAAGAAGCAGGAAATCAAAAGGAAGTCACCTTGTGGTAAACCTGAGAGAAAGAAAGAGTTTGAGCTCCATCCTGTTTCAGAGAGAATCCTTGATGTGGTTTGGAACATGATATGGAGCTTAATCACGGCAGCATTTAGCTGAGTTTCTGCTGGTAGACAGCCTTCTCTTCACAGAGCTCACTGCTTGCATGCAGGTGCTCCAAAGGGGCGTGGCCAGTAGCAGCTACAAAGGGGCGTGGCCAGTAGCCATAGTGGTCCTTTTTTTCCCTGAAAATGGAAGAAATGGACTCGGCATCCTTAATAACCCCCAAAGCCCAAATTGTTCTAATCTGCCATGTCGTTTTTTTTTCTTCAATCATCTGCATAAACTACAACCCCATTAATTTCAAAGGACACCATTTATGCTAATTTTACAAATATCCCAACATATGTAAATTAGCATCCGGGCATTTCTATGTGCTTGAGACCCTACTCTACATTTATATCATAAAACTGCTGACAACTAGACTATAAGGTCAGTTTGTAGTTTCTGGTTCTGGGAGCTTGATTTTTGCTTCTTCTTTTTCAGGAATGACTTTGTGGGACCGTGAGGACCTTAAAGGTCATATTGGAAAAACACCACAGCATTATAATGATTGTGATATAGTTGCATCTGAATCAATTGAGGACAAATCTAAAGCACTAAATGTTGAAGCATCTCTGAAGGCAAGTTTCTTGGGTGGACTGGTACAGGTTGGAGGATCAGCCAAATACCTGAACGATAGCAAGACTTCCAAAGATCATTCCAGAGTAACTCTGAATTACCAAGCTACCACAAAGTTCCACGAACTGTCCATGAATCAACTTGGGGATGTTAAGAAACATCAGTTTGTGTTTGAGAAAGGAATAGCAACACATGTAGTCACAGGTATCCTTTATGGAGCTCAAGCCTTCTTTGTCTTTGACCGTGAGGTGTCTGTCAACGAGAACCATCAAGACATTCAGGGCAACTTGAAGGTGATGATCAAGAACATTCCCTCCCTATCAATAGAGGGTGAAGGCTCGCTGAAAATGGAAGACAAGGACAAAGCAAATGTTGAGAAACTGTCCTGCAGATTCTTTGGAGACTTTTTGATTCCGAAACCTCCAACATCCTTTCAGGAGGCAGTAGAGGTGTACCAAAGTCTGCCAAAGCTGCTGGGAGCCAACGGGGAAAACGCAGTACCAGTGAAGGTCTGGCTGTTGCCTCTGACATGTTTAGATTCTTCTGCCGCTAAACTTGTCCGTCAGATAAGTATAGGATTAGTTGAAGAATGTCAGAGTGTCCTGGAGGACCTCAGTGACCTGGAAATGAGGTTCAATGAGGCACTGAGAACCCAAACGGCACAGCTGTTCCCACAGATTGGAAAAAAACTCAAAACCTTTAAACAGAAGTGCTCTCAGTTCAAACTGGAATTCCAACGAACCCTGGCAGAGAAACTTCCATCAATCCGAGGAGGAGGAGAAGAAGAAGCTGTGCTCGCAGAGGAACTGAGGAAGACATGTTCTTCTCCTTTCAACAGCAAGGACCTGAACGAGTGGATGGACTGTAAGGAGAGAGAAATCTCCATTTTAAAGTCTTACACCAACAAGATGAAAAACACCAAGATCGTTCCACGCGAAAATGATCTTCATGAAGAAATTCTCAAAGCAGAGCAGGCTGTGTGTTTTGTTTTCACTTCACTGGGAAGTGATGAACCGTACCTCTCAACTTTATCAAACTACCTGAAACAAACCCCCAAACTAGACGATGCTCAAGATCCACACCCTCCAGATGTAGAAAAGGAACAGTGGTACCTCACAAACAAAGTAGCAGAAACATTGAGAAACAAAGCAAAGCTCTTCAGTGATTTTGCAGACGCCAACAAGGAGAACAAGAACATCACATTTCTGACGGTGGGTTTAACAAACGAGACACAGACAGGTGCCAGCATCTACCTTTATACAGACGGCCTTTCTGTCAATGAGAACTTTGAGCCGCCTTCAAAGCCTGCAACAGTAACAGGAAGTGATATAAACCACAACAGTGTGACGCTGAACATTTCTCCACCCAGATTTGGAGCAGAGGACATCACCTCCTACTCTGTTGAGTACTGTGTCAGAGGAGAGGACGGCTGGAAACAAGAGACAGCATCCAGAGCTGAAGAAGTCACAGTGAGTGGCCTGAGTCCTAACACAGAGTACAGGTTCAGATGCAGGGCAGAGACACCAGTAGGTGCCGGGCCAGCCAATGAAGTCAGTGGATCCATTAAAACCTTACCCTGCAGCCCTCCTGGAAAACTCCACGTTGAATCTACCTCACGTGAGATATCAGTCAGCTGGGAGAAACCTGCTGAGCTCGGACAAGATGTCCAGGTTTTGAGCTACATCGTGGAGTACGCCAAACCAGACCACCAGGTGAAAGAGGAAGATCTCCACTGGGAGCCAATGATGGCGGGAGCTGAGAAGGCGATAATTTCAGGACTTCAGCCAGAGACAGAATACGCTGTCAGGGTCAGGTGTGATTGTGGTGCAGCTGGAAGAAGCAAAGGAAGCATCGCTGCTAATGTCCGCACAACTAACCGTGACCTCAAAAGTAAAGGTAAGAGGATCAATTCTGTAATTCCTCAAGTCAAAGAGAGCCAGCCTCTGGAAGAGCTTAAAGTCAAGTGCAATAAAGCTGCAAAAGAAAAGATGACTGTTCAGGAGTTGATTGAGAGTCAAGAGGAGGAGATCGATCACCTCCAAGAGATGATAGTGCAGGGCCGCCTCTGGCCAACTTGTGGCCCCACGTAAAGTTACATGATGAGGCCCTCTGTGTCGCAGTGGCTCCCTCCGCAATATGAGGCACCGTCCAAGATCTCACATCTATTTCTTAATAATGAACAGACCAAAACACTTCATACAAAATTAATGTTTCTGAAATTCAAAGTATTTTAAGAGCCTGGGTGATTTTGAGAATGTGACTCTGCTTTTACTTGCTTGCAGTACATTCTTCACAAGACTACATGACACGTATTAACTTGTTAAGCCCCATCCCCCCGCCGGAGGGCGGAAAAACGCATCATCTGCAGGAAACAGCGTCTGAGGGCTTCTTAATATTTAATAAACTATGAATGTTTCATATACATGTATGAGGGACCCCCTTGAAAACGAGATGGTGCATCCCAAGGGGTTTATCCCAATAAATAAAATGTCTATATATATATATGTAATTGGAGTAAACTCAGCTAAATGATGATTTTTCAAAAAGAAACACAAGGCTAACGCTGAGCTTCTGAATTAGCCCTGAGTGAAAAAATGCTAACGCCGTTTGTACAGAAAACACGGTATAACACCCTTATTACTTATCGTAACTGCACATCCAACATATTGATTAGCATCGTGAGAATACACAGAATCGATAGGTATCTATATCATCACTTCATGATCAGAACTCGCAACATTATAAACAAAAACAGACATCACAACACGTGGCATTAGGTAGCAAACACAGCAATATGTCTTACCTTTGTTGTGGTCTGATCGAAAGTGGTCTTAAATGGCATTAAAACGATAAAAACGCTGCTGAAGTTAATCCATAGGTTAATCCAATGTGTCTGTGTCACTTTGAAATGATTTCTGATAATCCATCAGCAATAAACCTACTTTTAAGTTTTCAGATTTCAGAGCGTGAGATAGGTTTCGATTTGGGAAAACTGCGTGTGCATAGCCCCCACTTCACAATGGTAACATTGGTGTGTATGTGGAAATCCTCCTTCGATTCTATTGGCTCTAACGGTTAAAAAGAGATGTTAATCATCAAAATCGACCAATGGGTTCCAGAGAAATGGCAAAAACGCCCATTTCCACCCAAATGACCCCAGAGGTGGAGTTTTTCTTTTGCTAAGCCTCTCTAAAAAGGTCAAATGTCACTTGTTTTGCATCAATCTTGATACAGGGTACTTATTATATGTTGTACTTTGGATTCCTAAAGCTTTTAGTCTACCTTACCATCATCCAAGGTTAGTTTTCACTATAAGTAAAACAGAATGTTTGGACGGACACTATAATTTACAGTTTTTTACTATGTTCAATCTGAATTTTCTTTAAAATAAAAAACATCTATATTGATTCTGACTTTTCTACATCCAACTCACAGGTTCATCCTTACTTTGAGAACAAAGATAATTAATATAACCCTTTTAGAAGGGAAGATATGGTCATTTCTTCTGGGAATGTGATTTTTGAGCCTGAGACCTGAAAAACAGGCTTGGGGCTTAACAGGTTTAGACCAATAAGAATATTTAGGGTTAAGTTTGTTTGGGCTCCTGATTATAACTTAAGGCAACTTCTAACCTTCAAAGTGTTTTAGGCCCAAAATGGGATAATTTGTAGAAGTAGGAAATATAGAAACTAAACATGTTGTAGTGACTATTTGTAAAAAAAAAATCTTATTTTTGAATTGTCTTGTGTTGAAAAGTGCTATATAAATAAACTTGCTTTGCCTTGCCTTATTAAAATAAATATACAGCTAGAGGCCACTGCAGCACCATTTCAGTTCTGGTTGTAGACAGGCAATTAAGAGGTCGATTTAGTGTGATTTTAATTTCCAGTATTTGTGTTCATCACGGTGCCTCTCTTTTGCTCCAGTAAAATAAAAAACAAGGTCTCTTCAAAGTGCATCACTTGACATTGACAGACCCACTACCTTTATCACCAAACCTGCCATTCACCTAATAAACCCTTTATATGGTGCCAATAACGTCTACAGGAATAAATGAAAAATATCAATTGAATGACATGTAGACATGTTCTAGATTATTAAAGCGTCTTGAGCCCACCCCCCTCACTGTCAACATTGTTCATTTGGTAGTTGAACCATTTTATAAAAACAGAGATTGCTAAATATTTCTTCATTTTTTTCAGCCCTCCCATCAGAGTCAAACCCGTACAATAACGAGGTACTCCGGATTGTGTTGGTGGGGAAGACCGGAGTTGGGAAGAGCGCCTCAGGAAACACCATTATGGGACAAGAGTCCTTTGAA
The DNA here is from genome assembly GCA_902827135.1 of Harpagifer antarcticus. Classification (NCBI taxonomy): domain Eukaryota; kingdom Metazoa; phylum Chordata; class Actinopteri; order Perciformes; family Harpagiferidae; genus Harpagifer; species Harpagifer antarcticus. The sequence continues at coordinate 195,513 of CADEHL010000015.1, forward strand.
TCAGAGTACTCTGCTGCATCTGTGACTAAATACTGTTCTAATGTCTTTGGTGAAGTTGATGGACAAAGAGTTAAGGTTATTGACACTCCAGATCTGTTTGACACCAACATTGATGAAAAGGAGACCAGAGAGAACGTTGCGCAGAGCATTCGTTATGCTTCTCCTGGACCTCATGTCTTCCTGATCGTCATCAGACTGCGCAGATTCACAGAGGAAGAAAAGCAGATAGTGAAGAAGATTCAGGAATACTTTGGAAAAGATGCAGACAGATACAGCATGGTTCTCTTTACCAACGGTGATATTCTCACAAGGAAACCTATCGAAGAGTTCTTGATGGAAAGTGAAGAGCTGCAGGAACTTGTGGGGAAATGTCACGGCCAGTACCACGTCTTCAATAATGCTCTGAAGGATCGTTCTCAGGTCAGAGAGCTGCTCGACAAGATCAGAAACATAGCAGAGAAGAACGGAGGAAGCCATTACACCAATGAAATGTTCCAGGAGGCAGAGAGGACCATAGAAGAGGAAAAACGACAGATCCTTAAAGAGAGAGAAAAGAAATACACAAACAGGAAGAGGAAATACGCAAACAGGAAGAGGAAATGAAAAAGAGATTAGCTAAAAAGAATGAGGAACAATTGCAGAAAATCAAAGAGGATAGGGAGAGGTCAGAAAGGCAGATAGAAGCTTGTGAAAGAGAAATGGAGGAGAAGCTGAGGAGAATAAGAGAAGAGGAGGAAAGGAGGGCCAGGAAGGATGCTGAGGACAACGCCTCAATGATTGACGACCTTTGTTTGAAAGCTGTGGCACAAGGTGTGAGATCTTTGTTTTCTTGGTTTCCATGACACAGTCTGACCTTCTGGAAAACCTCCTCGTTAATCATCAAAGTCACCTTTTTGATTTTGTTGATTGATGTGATTTATAGTAGTATCAGTTATTTCAGTGGTGAGTTACAAAACATATCAACAGGGTGACAGATCGTCAAGAACCAAGAAGTTAACATTCTGAACTATATTAATGTACTGTAAACTAATTTGTTATATATCATGAATTAATGCTTTTAAGATGTTGTACGGATGCTTTTTCTTTGGCTTTCCGCAATAACTGAAGGTGTAATGTCAATGTTGGCTTTTGTTAAATGAAAGGTTAAAATGTATGTATGCAATGAATTGTGTAATTCAATTTGAAAATGTTGAAACAGAAATGAATGTGTAAAGACAACCATCTAACTAAAAGACTGTTGAGTTCACATCGAGTGTGTAATGTGCTTCTGTTGTTTAATAAAGGATCAACACTATTTTTTTAGGGTCTATCTTAACCCTTATTTTGTGTTAGGGTCTCCCGTGACGCGTTTCAAGTTAAAATGATATAATAACTACACTCTAGTTTTTTTATCGGAACGAGGCTTCCTGATATCCTCCACTACACTACAAAACTGATTTTGACAATTTTAGTCATTTAGTTATAAAAGTGTATCATTTGGTGTTCGGGTCCGGGGAGACCCAGCAGAAATGTTTTGGGTGACTCAAGGTCAAATTTGGCCCAATCAAGATTCATCTTTGACTTTAGACACCCCCCCCCCCCTTCATCCACTGTAACAATACTTTTTCTCAACATGCACCTGGTCTCCCCTCCCTCTGCCCCCCCCTCCTCCCACAGCACTCCACCTTTCTTAAAGAAAATGTACACTAACACTTGAACCTGAACTCACACATGCACGTGTGCAATATGTGCTGTTTTGGGGCCATAACATTAAATTACAACAGGATTGTACAGTTATGAATGCATTATAAGTTAGTTAAGATCCAATTAAAACAATTTTGGATGATAGTAATTATTTTTGAGTGTTTTGGACTCAGATACGCAAACACCATGAACGGTAACAGCTTTCGAACACAACACAAGGGTTAATAGAAATCACAGTATTAATCACCACTGGGTCTCAACTATTTTGGGTCTCAAGGATTTTCCGTTATTGACCTTTATATCCAGAAAATACCCAAAACTCATTAATGATCTCAATAATAGCTGCACGTTTTCCTCGGTTCCAACAGTCACCAATCACTACAGCTGGCAACTAGGAACTAATGAATAGGGTCATTTACAATATTCTACTGTTAGAACGGGGTACAAAAATACTGGACTCAATTGCGACGGCTCAGATTTTAATGAAGAAATAAAACAAAGTTTTAACAAAAAATCACTCAAGCGAGGACAAAACAAAACTTCTCGATTTCAAACAAACAAAAACTCTTCTCTCTGGTTTTAACGCTGGGTCTCTGGACATGGAAGCACACTGAAACAAGACGAACTGGCACAAGACAAAGGGAGACAAGGACTATTTATACATGAGGGAATAGGGACCAGGTGGAAACAATCAGGGGCGGGGCAGACGCTGACGATGACGGAAAAACACCCAAAGTGAGGAATTAACAGGGCCTGAAAGGAAAGACAAGAGGTAAGTACAAAATAAAACAGGAAATGGGAAAACGAGACATGACATGAAATAGACAGACAAGACATGAAGTGACAGACATAAAACAAACACGACTAACACAATTGACGAAACACCACATCTACTGTTGACAGATCTGCTGTTTAAGTGGCAGACCTCACTTTTACCTCACCTACCTCTATTAAGCTTACCATTGATAACAAATGCTAAATTGGCTGTACATTGGTTTGATGGAAAGGATGTATGTCTCAATAATGTCTTATCAGACATGTGAAACCAGACTTGTGAAACTGGACAGAACATCCTGAACTCTTGACCTATGCACATTCTAGAAGGTGCAAGCAAAGCATAAAAGTTCCAACCACAATTCTAGGAAGGCGTTGTGGTTTTGACAACTTTGCAACGGTTACAACGGTTGAGGACAACAATGCACACGGGATGAGAGTGAACTGCGTGCAGACTTCATGGGTTTAGCTCCATCCAGGAGCAACACATCTTAGAGACAAGAGAGACAGTTTTGTTAACTTTGTTTCTGTTAATAAATTAAAGTATAACGTTTGCGTATTTGTTACATTTGAAAATGTGTTTTGCTTTCATAAAAATGTTCATATTCCCTTTTGTTAAAATTGCATATCATTACTATAGTCTTCATTTGTTTACATTTTAACTTTACATTTGTAAAGAATTGAACCTCCTTCTCTCTCAAAGAGAGAAGAGGGGACACCACCTGATGCAGGGAGGGAGGAGGGAAGGACTATGAAAGATGAGTGAAGAGAAACGAGTTCTTTGAGAGCTTGGGGACTTTTCTTTTAGGCTTGATTCTGGGTCTTGACTCTTGGACCTTGGGCTCTTTTAGACGGCTCTAGGGGGTTCACTTGTGAACCTGTTGCTTTGGTACTTTGACCTTGTGTCTTTGAAAAAACATTTTGTATCTTTCTTTTGTTATTTTTTGGATTCTTGTAAATCCTCTATTTTTGTGAAAAACTTAATAAAACCAGTTTGTAACATATCTCTTTTTCTTCTCTCAATTATGTTATTTCTATTGTGCACTCTAATCAATATTAATCGAACTATTGTTCGTTTATACATTTTAAGAATGGCGTTTATCTTTTTTGAGAATGAGTTCTTATTTTATTTTATTTATTTGGGTCTACAACAGATGATACAAATGTTTATGTCAGTAAATGTGTACTAACAGAGGCCGGGGCGTGTGTGAAAACAACCGGGACAGAGCAGAGCTGACTGCTGTCAGACATCAGCTGTGCGGCGTCATCACAAACGGACGTCGCTTCACGTGACGCTCCGGAGGAAAGGACTTCCCATTGCTCTTAAAACTCATTTCCCTGCTTCTCGTGGTTTCCTTGCGTCTCTCCATGCTTCCCTGGTGGGAGGGACTAGAGGCAGGGAAACGACGCAAGTGAGGGACGCAAGGAATCCATTTAACCTGTCACAAGTTAGACACTTTTATTATTGTTTGTTTGATGCCTCATCTAAACTCTCCTGTCATTTCAGATCCCGCTTTCCTCCAGGCCCTTGAAATCAGCTCATTTCCCTCACCTGGTCTCCTCAGCCCTTCCCCTCACCTGTTACTCATTCCCTCATCACTCCACAGTACTTATACCACCTCATTTTCAGTTGTCCGTTGCCAGATTGTCTTGTCGTTTCCGCCAAGCTCTCCAGTGAGTGTTGTGCTCTAGTCCCGAGTTTTGTCCTGCCCAGTTTTCGATTCCTGCCTGTCTAACGGATTTACTGGTTTTGACTCTGCCTGTCCTTGACCTGGAATAAACTGAACATTACTATACTGGTTGTATCTGAGTCGTGCTATTGGGTTCTTATCTGTACCTGTGATCGTGACATAACCGAAGTGAAACGTACCCAATGACGGAATAGGCGGAACTAACGTTATTCGTCATTCTAGTCGGACCCATTAGAGCGGTGCACTCACTTTCACTGTCCGGTGTTCCGGATTAACTGGTTCCCCGATCAACTGGTTTACAGAGGTGTGGGATGTGGCCTTCGACTGAAATACACATTTCGATCGCTTCTTCTGTCGTTTACATAAATCTGTTGGTATATTCGGCTCGGTAGGAAGACTTTGATGCACATTCAGTACCAGTGTGTGAGGTTGTGGTTATGATGGAGATATCCGGACGCGAACAGCGGGGACTACAACAAGACAAACGAGTTGACTGGGGGGATGTCTGTTCAAAACGTTGCAAGCTCCAATAAATCATTTAAACCAGCTATTGTTGCCAGACTTATTACTGAATATCGTTCTTAATGTGATACCAAGTCCACCTGAGACCTGTGTACACCTTCAGACAGCCTCCAGTGAAGCACACGGTGTTTCCTCACAGTTTGAAAGCAACGTGGAGAAGTCTTCAGCTGTGAACTGTAAACTGTGATCCTCTCAGCGAAACATCCGCCCAGGGGAAATGGGACCCGCCCAGTTTAAACTGTGTTATGACTTCTGTGGCTATCTACCAGCGATCATGTTTAATATGAAAGACTACACACACATGTATCCCTTTATATCAGGGGTGGGGAACCTTTTTCCTCTCAAGGGCCATTTCAATTTTTTCAACATCCTCCGAGGGCCGTACAAATGATTGAACTCAACATCTGCTTAAAAATACTAAATTCACAGCCCATTCATTTGGCCTTTCTTTCATGCTCTGCAAAGAAAAAGCAACCAATCCAGATTTGACCATGACTCGCGTATGCATGCACGGTCCAGATATGGACACATGATGTGTGCAAATGTATTTAGTGTAGTGATCACTATTTAACACTGGGACATAATTCACCCATGGAACTACGGGTTGGGGGTATTGTTCCCACACGGACATGTTGTGTTTACTTTATATGTTGTGTGCCCTCCTGACTCTCTCTCTTGTCGACCCGGGCTGCAACCCGACAACATGTCCGTTGCAGCTCCGCATTAAAGTACCCTTTTGCACCTTCGATGCACCGCCTCCGACTCCCATATCTCCTGGCACTACACTGGTGACTCTGACACGTCTTGAGAAGTTTCCGGGACGAAGCCGAACACGGCAAAAGGAACGCGAGTTCCTTTCTCGAAATGCCGGGGATTTTTTGGAGACGTCCGTGGCTGCCACCGGCACGCGGACTGAGGCTCGGTGCGTGCTCCGCAGAAGGCTGGAGACGTTGCTCGCCGTTCCCGCATCGGGGGGGACGATGCACGACCTGCTGGGTCGACCAGCAACCCCATTGCTACCTCATGGGGCTGTTTCTTCGGGGCGTGCGGCTGCGCGTCCCAGCGGCGCTAGCTGGCGACGACTAGCAGCTATCCACGTGGGGCTAACGACGGCTAGCAGCTACCGATGGCTGCCAGCTAACGGCCTCAGCTAACGGCTAGCTGCTAACGGCTAGCTGCTAACGGCTATCGACCTTTTTGAGTTTTTTTTTTCTGGTGCCTGAGAGGAGGTTTGACCATGTCTGGTTGGCCTCGTGTGAATCCTCTCACGATTTCGCCCACCTGTTTTTGACCGTGGACAGTACGGCCCTTTTTGAGCTTTTTTCTGGTGCCTGAGAGGAGGTTCGACCATGTCTGGTCGGCCTCGTGTGGACACTCTCACCTTTTTCACCACCTCGACGGCGGTTCCAGACGCCACTCACGTTCATCGACGCCTGGGTGGTGCACTCCTGGACCTCGTCTCGCCTCGACGGTTTCGGACGTCGCCCATGCGCCCATGCGGCCATCGGCCCGTGGGTGGCGCGCTCCGGAGCCTGGCTGGCCTCTTCCCTCGCCTCGACGGTTTCGGACGTCGCCCATGCGCCCATCGGCCCGTGGGTGGCGCGCTCCGGAGCCTGGCTGGCCTCTTCCCTCGCCTCGACGGTTTCGGACGTCGCCCATGCGCCCATGCGGCCATCGGCCCGTGGGTGGCGCGCTCCGGGACCCTGCCTGGCCTCTCCTCTTACCGCGGCTCACGGTTCACCTCGACGGCGGCTCCGGACGGCGCCCCGTCTGGCCTCTCCCCTGTCCACGGCTCCTTCCTCCCGGGGATGCTGCTCCTGCCCCCCGGGGACCCGGTTCTTTCTTCCCGAGGACTTCGTGCCTGCCGTTGTGCCCTCGCCTGCGGCCGGGCAGCGCTCCCTCCCTGCTGGGGACCACCGGGATATTCACGCCGTCCCCACGTCGCAGCACTGCGGCCCCCTTACGACGTCTACTGCGGCCCCGTTCCGGCCCGTCTCCCACCCCCGGTGAGGATGCCCTCGCCCTCGTTAGGGCCCCTGCCCTCTCCTGCGACCCCCTTCCGACGGCCCGTTCCATGGCCCGGCCCCACCCTCCTCGGCCCCTGTGGTGCTTCCTCCCGGACACGGGGATAGTGTCCATGGTTGAATTCTGGGGGGGCTTGTGTAGTGATCACTATTTAACACTGGGACATAATTCACCCATGGAACTACGGGTTGGGGGTATTGTTCCCACACGGACATGTTGTGTTTACTTTATATGTTGTGTGCCCTCCTGACTCTCTCTCTTGTCGACCCGGGCTGCAACCCGACAACATGTCCGTTGCAGTTCCGCATTAAAGTTTCCATTTGCACCTTCGATGCACCGCCTCCGACTCCCATATCTCCCGGCACTACATTAGTATCCTATCCATGTGGACATTATTTAAGTTTTTCTTTTTGCAGTGTGTATTTCAGTCGAAGGCCACACCTCTGTAAACCAGTTGATCGGGGAACCAGATAATCCGGAACAGCGGCTGAAGCGCCCGAAAAACAAACACTTTCCATCTCGGATCAGATGCTGTTGCATCCAGGAAAGACTCATTGACACCTACGTTTCGAGAGACTACCATGATAATTGAAGGTGAGTTAAACTATTGTATCCGTGTAATTGTTACAAGGTAAGACTTTAGGTCAGCAAACAACTTGTCACGAGTGATCCAGTCATGTCGATGAGCGTTCGGGCTGTGAATAAACAACTTGTGTTTTACTTGTAGGCTGTCTGAAGGTATGGACAGCTATCAAAGCTACTATACATCACATTAAGAACGATGTACAAATGAAAGTCGGACACAAATATATAATTTATTTAAGTTTGCAATGTTTTGAACAGTTCGATACCTCCCTGTAAGCGTCACGATATCCACCTCTCACCCACAACCTCACATGCGAGCACTGAATGTGCATCAAAGTGATCTTAGGAAGGCAGATGTAGCAAAAGATGAACGTAAACGAGGCGATCGCCATGGCAAGTCAGCGATGGGTCCTCGATGTCCCCGCCCCGGATACTGCGGTCAAGCCAGCCGTCTTTCACTTTGCGTGGTCAAACCAGCCGCCCCTGTGTTTCGAGTGCGCGATTAGTTACAGGTTTACGGTAATGCAATAAAACAACCCTGGGAAGCTGGACGTTTCGTATTATATACTTTAAAGCTACAGAGAATCCCACCGAGGAACACTTCCGGTGAGGATTTCAGAGTAAAGGATGACATGTGGTTCATTTCTATTATTTGCGATTGAGGAACAGGGTAATTTATGAGAATAATGTTAGGACTTATTGCTTCATAAACTTGTTGCACAAATACTATGAACTACTTTTACTGTGTACTTTTTGAGAATGGCAAAAGTGCCTCCAGAGAACAAGAAGGAGCATTTTTGTCAACTTTGATGTGGGATAAAAATCATTTCTTCCATAAGTAGTTTATGAAACTGCCAGGTTTGTACTTAGTACTTCTAGGACTACTTGCACAAATAATATGACCTACTTTTACTGTGTACTTTTTCAGTAATTGAGTTTCAAAGTACTCTCCAGAGAAAAAAGATTGAGCATTTTTGTCAACTTTGATGTGGGATAAAAATCATTTCTTCCAGACATATGACACTGCCATGTTCTTCTGCCCTAGTTGCAGAGAAAGCAATTCCAATTGCTTTCTCTGGCTTCTTGGAGTTGGTCCTGATTCATCCCCAGGCACTGCTCATGGAACCATCTTTCACAGGTGTCACACTGTATCTGTAAAATGAAATGAGTGACCATCAAATCTGATACCTCTTGTCATCGGAAATGATGAAGTACTCGGTCACATTGTGGATTTGGCCCTGGTACCAGTCTCGGGCTCCTTTGAGAACCAGGGCAAAAAACTTATGTGCACCCCTGATTATAAACATCTAACATGAAATAACCATAAATAAAACATAAGTAATGATTGCATAACATGGTATATTTATAAAGATGCATATGTTAATTGTAAATGTATTCATAAGTGTATTTAAAACATGGGTATAACATGGGATCACACAGCCATAACACTCTTGCTCTTGATGGCCGGTCCCATCTTCAAACACAAACTTCAATTTGAACTCAACCAGTAAAAGTTAAGCATTCAAAAACCTTCCTTAAATAAAAGTACAAGACTTGGCATCGAAATATACTTAGACAAACAGTAGTGCAGAATGCCCCATTTAAGAATAATATATATTACTGGATTATAATTATTGATGCCTTAATGTGTTCATCTTTAATGTTGCAGCGCCAGGGGCGGATCTAGAAAAATATTCATGGGGTGGCAAGAGGGTGGCAGGAGAATTTCAGGGGTGGCATCCCCTGGCAGAAGTATATGCTGATTTAATCGCAGTCATATCAATCAATGTTAACTTGGAAAGACACAATATTACATTACATTACATTACATTGCATTTAGCTGACACTTTTGTCCAAAGCGACTTACAATAAGTACATACGACCAGGAAGACACAGCCCAGAAGAAAAACAGAATCATAAAGTACATCAGGTTTCATAGAGCCAAACATTTCAAGTGCTACTCAGCTGGCTATAGATAAGCCAGTCCTGTGTTAGTATATAAGTGCTTTGTTAGTAATTCTATGGCTGGAAGTGGAGTCGAAAGAGATGAGTTTTCAGTCTGGAAGGTGTGTAAGCTTTCTGCCGTCCTGATGTCAATGGGGAGCTCATTCCACCATCTTGGAGCCAGGATAGCAAACCCACGTGTTTTTGCTGATGGGAACTTGGGTCCACCTCGCAGCGAGGGTGCAGCGAGTCGTTTGGCTGATGCCGAGCGGAGTGCACGCGCTGGGGTGTACAGTTTAACCATGTCCTGGATGTAGGAAGGGCCAGATCCATTCCCTGCATGGTATGCAAGTACCAGTGTCTTGAAGTGGATTCTAGCAGTTACCGGGAGCCAGTGGAGGGAGCGGAGGAGCGGAGTGGTGCGGGAAAATTTTGGAAGGTTGAAGACCAGACGAGCCGCTGCATTCTGGATGAGCTGCAGAGGTCGGATGGCACATGCAGGTAGACCAGCCAGGAGGGAGTTGCAGTAGTCTAGGCGTGAGATGACGAGAGCCTGGACCAGAACCTGCGTGGCTTTCTGTGTCAGCTGGGGACGAATCTTCCTGATGTTGTACAGCGTATATCTGCAGCAACGGGTTGTAGCAGCGATGTTTGCAGTGAAGGACAGGTTGTTATCTAGGGTCACACCCAGATTCCTTGCAGTCTGAGTCGGGGAAACAACAGAGGTGCCGATGTTGATCGTCAGGTCAAGAGTGGGACAATCTTTTCCCGGAAGGAAAAGCAGTTCAGTCTTGTCAAGGTTGAGCTTGAGGTGATGAGCAGACATCCACTGAGAGATGTCAGCTAGACAAGCAGAGATGCGTGCGACGACCTGAGATTCTGAGCGGGGAAAGGACAGAATTAATTGGGTGTCGTCAGCATAGCAGTGGTATAAAAAACCATGCGGGCTAATGACTGATCCGAGCGAGTTTGTGTACAGGGAGAAAAGGAGGGGACCAAGAACAGAGCCCTGAGGGACCCCTGTAGTTAATTGACAAGGGTCGGACTCAGACCCTCTGCAAGTTACCCTGTAGGTACGGTCTTTGAGGTATGAGGCGAGGAGGGAGAGTGCAGAGCCTGAAACTCCAAGTTCTTGGAGAGTGCGAAGGAGGATCTGATGGTTCACCGTGTCGAATGCAGCTGACAGGTCCAACATGATGACGACAGAGGAGAGGGATGCTGCTTTGGCAGTGTGCAGTTCCTCAGTGACAGCAAGGAGGGCCGTTTCTGTGGAGTGACCTGCCTTGAAACCAGACTGGTGCGGATCCAGGAGGTTGTTCTGGTGAAGATAACAGGAGAGTTGTTTAAAGACAGCGCGTTCAAGTGTTTTAGACAGGAACGGGAGGAGAGAGACAGGCCTTTAGTTTATAAACATCAGACGGGTTGAGAGTGGGTTTTTTAAGGAGAGGGTTTACTCTCGCCTCCTTGAGACTGTTTGGAAAGTGACCAGAAGTTAGAGAAGTGTTGATGAAATGGGTGAGAAACGGTAGAATATCAGGAGCGATAGTCTGAAGGAGGTTTGAAGGGATAGGGTCCAGAGGACAGGTGGTAGGGCGGGCAGAGGTAATGAGGGTAAGAACCTCACTTGGAGAGAGAGGGGAAAAGGAGGTTAGTGTGTGGGTGAAAGGAGGATCTGGTGACCCAGCGGTGAGTAAAGGTGAGTCAGAAAAAGAAGAGCGAATATCATCAACCTTTTTTCCAAAGTGGTTAACAAAGTCGCTTGACAGAAGGGAGGAGGGGGGGGGGCTTTGGGAGGGTCCAAGAGGGTGGAGAAGATGGAAAATAGTTTTTTGGGATTGGAATAGGAAGATTGGATCTTATCTTGAAAGAAAGTGCTCTTTGCCTGAGAGATGGAGGCAGAGAAAGAGGAGAGGAGAGCCTGATAGGTTAGGAGGTCGTCACAGTGTTTGGATTTCCACCGTTTCCGCTCTGCTGCCCGAAGGACGGTTCTATTAGCACACAGTGCGTCATTTAGCCAGGGAGCAGGGGGGGACTGACGAGCCTGCCGAGATGTGAGAGGACAGAGAGAGTCCAGAGAGGAGGAGAGAGTAGAGAGGAGAGTTTCTGCAGCAGAGTTTGGAGGCAGGAGTTGAAACGAATCAGAGGAAGGGAGGGCTGAGAGCACCAATGAGGCAAAGGTAGAGGGGGAGAGGGAACGAAGGTTACGGCGGACAGGTGCAGGCTGAGAAGAGATTAGTTTGTTATGTTTGGAAAGGGGTAGAGAGAATGAAAGGAAGAAGTGATCGGATGTGTGGAGCGGGTTTACAGAGAGGTTAGAAGTAGTGCAATTCCTTGAGAATATGAGATCAAGGACATTGCCAGCTTTATGAGTTGGTGGGGATGGAGACAATGAGAAAGCAAAGGCGGTTAACAGAGATATTAGTTCGTCTATCTTCCCCGTCTGGAGGTTGAAGTCTCCGAGAAGTACAGCGGGAGGGAGGGCCAGTTTCAGGGATGTGTGAGAGGAGATGATCTAACTCCTCCAAGAAGTCCCCCAAGGCGCCTGGCGGACGGTAGAGAACAACAATGGTTAATTGTATAGGATGGGTTACTGTGACGGCATGGAATTCAAAGGTGGAAGGAGTGAAGTTAGATAGCTTGAAGAGGGAAAAGCTCCATTTGGGAGAGAGCAGGAGACCAGTGCCACCTCCTCTGCCAGTGGGTCTGGGTGTATGGGAGAAGGAGTATGCTGTGGAGAGAGCTGCTGGGGTGGATGTGTTGGATGGAGTAATCCAGGTCTCCGTGAGAGCAAGGAAATCCAGAGACTGCAGGGAAGCGTAGCCAGAGATGAAGTCAGCTTTGGGGACAGCTGACTGGCATATTGATATTTTAACTCAATAACATTAGGTGACATTATTGTGGCACATCAGTAAAGCCATACATATAAATATATAAGGTGGCAGACATAATTGAATGAATTTTAACTGAACAATAACTGCATGAGTTTGTCTCACTCTTAGACCAGCAGGGGTACCAAATCTATGCAGACAGCTGCAATAAGTACATGAATTAACTGTGTCATCGATGTGTGTCTTAATGAATATGATACTATTAACAATCATATTATTCCTATCAGCTGTCAATCACTGTTATGATTCACATTCAGTGTTATTATTAAATAAACTATATTTTTTGGAGGAGATAATTTAGTTCCTCAAGATGCTGCTCACCCTCCTTCAAATTTGAAAGACAAGTAATTACTATCATAAATCAAAAGAACAGTTCAGCGCCCCACGACTTCATTGCAAACAGTTACAACCTTGACTTTACATCAGAAAGAACAAACATTAAAGAAGTGACTAACTGCATCAGTTAGGGTTAAAAAAAAGTGGCAGTTTCATAAACTACTTATAGAAGAAATGATTTTTATCCCACATCAAAGTTGACAAAAATGCTCATTCTGGTTCTCTGGAGGCACTTTTGCCATTCTCAAAAAGTACACAGTAAAAGTAGTTCATAGTATTTGTGTAACAAGTTTATGAAGCAATAAGTCCTAACTTTATTCTCATAAATTACCCTGTTCCTCAATCGCAAATAATAGAAATGTACCACATGTCATCCTTTACTCCGAAATCCTCACCAGAAGTGTTCCTCGGTGGGAGTGGTTGAATATATATAACGACACGTCCAGCTTCCCAGGGTTGTTTTATTGCATTACCGTAAACCTGTAACTAATCGCGCACTCGAAACACAGGGGCGGCTGGTTTGACCACGCAAAAGTGAAAGACGGCTGGCTTGACCGCAGTCCCCGGATTCCTATAACGAAAGTGATAGAATGTAGTCAGCTGTCATGACTCACGTTATACTGCAACACCGTAGATTGAAGCCCCGTTCGCGGGGACGCGCACAGGTGACGTCATCGCCTGTATTGAGCGTTGGTCTAGTTTAATACGCTTTTCTCTCTTGAATGATATATTTCCCATCAGATTAAACAGCTGAATAAATAATGTGCATCCATTGCGAGGAGGCTCGTTTTAAGGCAATGAAAGGATAAGATGTCATTTGTCAGTATAGTCCTATTTCTTGCTGTTGTTTAAGTGTCTGATAACCACGAATAGTAAGCAATGATATGCCATATGTCAGACACTGTGTTATTTTCAATCAAGCCTAAAAGATAATGTGTTCAAACTGGCTCCACTCGCTTTAATGTAATGTTCCTCTGTGGTTTCCTACTCGACACACGTTAGTATTGTAATGCCACTCGTATTTTATTTTTTATTTTATTTGAAGGTGACATTGAATGTTTTGAAAGGTGCCCTAAAATAAAGTGTATTATTGATCTTATATCTGTGCCTATATCACACTATCAATGTTCCTTATTTCAGACTAGGGTTTTCCTGCTGTCAATAGCACTGCACTGTTCTCCACATCAGAGGTTCTTAGTTACAGTTCAAATTGTTTGTCGGAGTGTGTGTGATACTAATTCATTTCCCCTCATGTCATACATCTTTTCTTTATCATTTATATTTTAGTAAACATTTTCAAAGACAAAAACACACGGACAACGACATCACAAATAGGACAGGACAATAACATGAAGCGTGGGGGGTAGTGGGATTACAGTGTTACATTTTATGTATCCATATGGCGTTGTATTTATACATGATTTGCTTCATAATATAGATATTGGGGCGGTCAGTCGATTCAAATATTTAATCTGTTCTAAATGTACCTTAGAGGAACGTGACGCTGCGATCATGTCGCGCACTATCCGTGCTGAGTGTGCTGACTTCTCGTCCAATGTCCCGCTGTCTGGCTTCCTGCATAAAGTCAAGTGCTCGGCGAAATGTCGCTCCTCTGTTTTCATTGAAACAGCTCCTTATATCTGTTAGCGCAGCTAGCTAGCACCAGATGCTAACAACAACAAAGCGCACACGCAAGGTGTTCCCGTTCTCTCTCGCTCGCGCCACACACACCCTCCCGGTCCTCCCGATGGCCAGTCCGGGCCTGTATATTTTTTTAGAAAATCTAGTGTATTCAGTGTAAGAGAAAAGTTTTTAGAGAGTACTTGTCCATGGACAAGTGAGTTTGGGAATTTGTCCGAATACATTTTTCACTTGTCCAGAAAAATCGATCGGCATTGTAATTGACATTTTCCCACGTTTTTTTACGGTAAGATTTTACTGCATCACACAGGGTTGGGTATCGTTTCGGTTCTTTGAGAGGGTTAAAATAAGTCCCATGACAAAGTGGGAGAAACATATTTATGAAAACATTAAGTTAAATCTATATTCCTATTTACAAATCACTTCATACTGTTTAATTTTGTTACGGTTATTGAATACAATTTTAGAGAGAGAGAGAGTATATATTAATTTCTCGTGTACTTTGTAGACTCTGGCGTCCCTGACGAGCTCGTGGACAGATTAGCATCAGAGGAACAACATTTAAAGAGGAAACGCTCTCATCACGCTGAGCCCTGAAGAGACCTTTCTAGAACGGAGCTGGATCGTGTGCACACTTGTTTTCTGTCGAGTCGAAAACAGACGCTGACACGGAGCTCCCTGTAGTAATGTTTCTTTATTATTCAAATGTTAGGATTTACAGGCAGTGAACGGGTCGCTCGGGTCCTCACAGGAAACGGACCGTTAAGAGGAGCTGCGTGTCCAAGACAACAGGTTACAATACAAAGAAGTGGTACATTATAACTTAGAATACTGTTTATACATCAGTGTGTGCGGCACCTCCTGCAGCCTGGAGGGAGGGACACTCAGTCAGGGCTTCGGCTGGTGAGGAGAGACCCTGATGAGACCCCAAAGTGTTCTGAGAACCAGTGTGCTGAGTTTCTTCCCGTTACATGGATAGGAAACATTCATAGTTTATTAAATCTTAAGAAGCCCTCAGACCATAGCCGTGGGACCATGTTTCAAATGGTGGGGGTGCTGTGGGGATGACACCAGGGCCGGTTCTGACCAATTTGCTGCCCTAGGCAAGATTTTAGCTGACTATTCTGCACTATTTCTATTACAGTGCATGACATGGATTTTGGGAGATGGCGCTGTGGGCATTCTAAGCTAATGTACAGATGGCCCTGAGCCCAATAGAGATTGCCCTGAAAAATGCGCGTGGACAAAATGACGCACGAAGGGTTTGGGGGGCCTCGGGGTTCCGGTGGGTAAACTAATGCATAATGCTGCGCTATACTTTGTGGCCTCACCCGGTTGCATAGCGACACTTATTGTTGAGGTGTCTTTTAATAAGCAGGTAGTCCTATCATTAGCTAGAACCAGCTGGATCTGATCGATATGGACAGAAACGCGAGTCTAATCTGACGGGAGAGAGAGATCAGCTGCTGCTGACAAGTCGACACGCAGCTCTGCATGATCACATGCAGCGGTGAGCGGAACAAAACACACACTGCAGGTTAGAATATCACACGTAGCTATTTTAATTATCTCTCAAACTACCGTAACTAGTTATAGATATGTTTAGTTTTACTATCGGGTCACTCATTACTGATCCACGAGCTGCATAATACTGGCATAATAGATTGCCCGATCGGGCAACCAGCAGGTGAGGCTTCATTGCCCGAGCTAAACACTAGATGGCCCCGGGCCATCGGGCAGCCCTTAATGTCGAGCCCTGGGTTATATTATATTTTATTTACTTGCACAATTGTATCTGTTTTATTGTGTTGCACTGTTGGAGGAGCCTGTGACCTAAGCATTTCATTGTCATAACTACACTGTAGCTATGTATGACAATACAATTGTATTGTATATTATATTCTTTGCAAGCTCTTGCAGGCCACATAAAATGAAGTCGCGGGCCGGATTTGGCCCCTGGGCCTTGAGTTTGACACCCCTGATCTAGGGGGTACAACTTTAAACACCCATATGAAGATGATCGGTTTACATTTTAATAACCAAATAATTATGTGAACATAACCAACAACCTACCATAGCCAATAACAAATAAATGTAACGTATTTTATTTTTGTGGTTCATTCATATCTTATTTTACCTAGTCAACAGTTATTTATTTATGCATATTTTTTAATATCTCCAGTTTTAAAGGATATGTTTGGTTACTGTCCGATAGTTCACATTGGAATGATTTCAACCCTGTTGTTATTTATCCTAATAATTATAAAGGTGTGCCTTGGAAATATTTGTTTACATAAATTGTGATCAAACCGTTTGAGACCCACTGAGATAACTTGGACTAAAGTGAACCATCTAAAAACTCGGAGTCCTTTACCTCACTGAGCCTCTGTAACCGGGGTGAAAAGGGTGTTATCTTCACTTAATTATGAATGTTGTTACATCAATGCCGAAAATTAGTTTTTTTTGTATTATATTTGTATTATATTTCCATTTAATTGTGTGGATGTGCAGATTCCCTGTCCTCCATCAGGGGGTGCTGCAGCACCCTCAGCACCCCTACTTCCCACGGCCATGCCTCAGACACTGTTGCTTGCAGATGTTGTGGTTTCGGCCCCTTCGGCGGGTCCGTGGGGCTTAACCGGCTTATCTGGAATAAACCAGAACGGGGATCTCTTCTAACTTTTTTAACTTGTGTATTGTATATTAATGCTTGTGTATTGTAACTTGTAATAGTACTTTGATACCATGTCAAAAATACTTGGTGGGATCAGTTTATTTGAAGAAAGATGGTCCAAACTTTTACAGGGTTTTGACCTTCTCTCGTTACAATATGACAATCATACAAAACATATCATGCTGTGGTCCTTTTCTAATATGAAACCTCAATTCACAGTTTCACATTTATTACACTGAAAAAGGACGTATTATTGGCTTCCCCTAATTGTTTCCAAACGCCGTGCTACTGCAGCCAACTGTGAGTGAAGACAACTGTGTCCCCTCTTTAAACAGTGGCACCCTATAGTGAAACTATTATAGGCTTCTAAATTCAATGCAACAAACCACTTGTGTTTGTATATACTGTGATTATAGAACAACATGGAGGGTGTGGGGATACTCACAAGTCCCCGGTTGGGTGCTTCGTTGTTGGAGTTTACCCCAGTGGACGAGAGGGTTGCCTCCCTACGCCTGCGGGTTATGGGGGGGGAAAACTCTGACTGTTGTGTGTGCTTATGCACCAAACAGCAGTTCGGAGTAAACGGCCTTCTTGGAGACCCTGGAAAGAGTCCTGTATGGGGCTCCTGAAGGGGACTCTTTAATCTTGCTGGGAGACTTCAAGGCACATGTGGGCAATGATGGAGACACTTGGGGGGGGCGTGATTGGGAGGAACGGCCCCCCTGATCTGAACCGGAGTGGTGGTTTGTTACTGGACTTCTGTGCTAGTCATGGATTGGCCATAACAAACACCATGTTCGAACATAAGGATGCTCATAAGTGTATGTGGTACCAGAGCACCCTAGGCAGAAGGTCCATGATCGATTTCGTTATCGTATCATAGGACCTGAGGCCGTATGTTTTGGACACTCGGGTAAAGACAGGGGCGGAGTTGTCAACTGATCACCATCTGGTGGTGAGTTGGGTCGAGTGGCGGGGCAAGCCTCTGGATAGACCTGGTAAGCCCAAACGTGTAGTTCGGGTGAATTGGGAACGTCTGGAGGAGGCCCAAGTTCAGGAGGCCTTCAACTCACACCTCCGGCGGAGCTTTTCGGGCATTCCTGTGGAGGTTGGGGACATTGAACCAGAGTGGTCGGTGTTCAATCTCTATTGCCGAAGACGCGGCGGGGAGCTGTGGTCTCAAAGTCTTAGGTGCCTCAAGGGGCGGTAACCCTCGAACCTCCTGGAGGACACCGGTGGTCAGGGAAGCCGTCCGACTGAAGAAGGAGGCCTTCAGGGATTTGTTATCCCGGGGGACTCCCGAGGCAGTTGCAAGATACCGACAGGCCCGAAGGGCACCAGCCTCAGCCGTGGCCGAGGCAAAGCAGCGGGTGTGGGAGAAGTTCGGAGAAGACATGGAAAAGGACTTTCGTGCGGCACCAAAGTTGTTCTGGAAAACTGTCCGACACCTCAGGAGGGGGAAGCAGGGAACCATCCAAGCTGTGTACAGTAAGGATGGGACGTTGTTGACCTCAACTGATGGAGTGTTAGGGCGTTGGAAGGAGCACTTTGAGGAACTCCTGAACCTGACAACTCCGCCCTCTATGTTAGAGGCAGAGCTGGAGTATGACGGGGGATCAACACCAATCTCCCGGGGGGAGGTCACTGAGGTTGTTAAACAACTCCACAGTGGCAAAGCCCTGGGGGTGGATGAGATCCGCCCAGAAATGCTGAAGGCTCTGGGTGTTGAGGGACTGTCTTGGTTGACACGTCTCATCAACGTTGCGTGGAAGTCGGAAACAGTTTCGAGGCGTAGTCGTGGGGGAGGGGGTCTGCAGTTCGGTGGACTAAGGATTGCACCACTGCTTTTTGCAGATGATGTGGTTCTGATGGCTTCATCGGTCTGCGACCTTCAGCACTCACTGGATCGGTTCGCAACCGAGTGTGAAGCGGCTGGGATGAGGATCAGCACCTCCAAATCTGAGGCCATGGTTCTCAGCAGGAAACCGATGGACTGTCCACTCCAAGTAGGGAATGAGTCCTTACCCCAAGTGAAGGAGTTCAAGTATCTCGGGGTCTTGTTCTCGAGTGAGGGAACAATGGAGCGTGAGATGGGCCGGAGAATCGGAGCAGCGGGAGCGGTACTGCAGTCGCTTTACCGCACCGTTGTGACGAAAAGGGAGCTGAGCCAGAAGGCAAAGCTCTCTGTCTACCGGGTCATTTTCGTTCCTACCCTCACCTATGGTCATGAAGGATGGGTCATGACCGAAAGAACGAGGTCGCGGATACAAGCGGCTGAGATGGGTTTTTACAAATACTAAAAGAGTTAACTATTAAAAATTACAAATGAAAAATAGTCTCCAGCACCGGCCCTTGCAGCCATGTTTCCGGCTCCAGCACCGACCCCAGCAGCCATGGTTCCGGCTCCAGTACTGGCCCACACAGCCATGGTTCCATGCTCCAGTGCTGGCCCACACAGCCATGGTTCCATGCTCCAGTGCTGGCCCACACAGCCATGGTACCGTGCTCCGGTACCATCCCACACAGCCATGGTTCCGTGTTCCGGTTCCGTGCCCAGCAGCCATGGTGCCTGCTCCAATACCAGCCCACACAGCCATGGTTCCAGCATCAGTTCTGGCCCCAGCAGCCATGGTTCCAGCCCCAGTTCTGGCCCCAGCAGCCATGGTTCCAGCCCCAGTTCTGGCCCCAGCAGCCATGGTTCCGGCTCCAGAACCGGCCCACACAGCCATGCTTCCGTGCTCCATTACCTGGCTCACACAGCCAGGGTCCAGGCTTTTGTTCCGTGCCCAACAGCCATGGTTCCGGCTTCAATAATGGCCCCAGTAGCCTTGGTCCATACTCCAGTTTAGGCTCCAGTACTGGCTCTTTGGCCGACGCCAGCTACCCATGTCCTGTCGGCGTACCGGCCGACTCCAGCCCCTCGTCTCCTGTCGGCGTTCCGGCCGACTCCAGCCCCCCGTGTTCTGTCGGTGTACCGGCCGACTCCAGCCCCCCGTGTTCTGGCGAACCGACCGTCTCAAGCCTTCTCTCAAGTTCTCTCTCGAGTCCCCTCTCGAGTTCCTTCTCAGGTCCCCTCTCGAGTCCCCTCTCGAGTCCCCTCTCAAGTCCCCTTTCAAGTCTCCTCTCGAGTCTCCTCTCGAGTTCCCTCTCGAGTCACCTCTCGAGTCCCCTCTCAAGTCCCTACCCAATGTCCTGGTCCGTTGGAGGTTCCGCTGGGGGTCCTGCCAACTCCATGTCCTGTTCTGTTGGGGGTCCCGCCGACTACTCTTCTGCCGGGGGTCCTGCCAACCCTATGTCCTGTGCAGTTGGAGGCCCCGCTGACTACTCTTCTGCCGGGGGTCCTGCCAACCCAGGGCTCGACATTAAGGGCTGCCCGGGGCCATCTAGTATTTAGCTCGGGCAATGAAGCCTCACCTGCTGGTTGCCCGATCGGGCAATCTATTATGGCAGTATCATGCAGCTCGTGGATCAGTAATGAGTGACCCGACAGTAAAACTAAACATATCTATAACTAGTTACGGTAGTTTGAGAGGTAATTAAAATAGCTACGTGTGATATTCTAACCTGAAGTGTGTGTTTTGTCCGCTCACCGCTGCATGTGATCATGCAGAGCTGCGTGTCGACTCGTCATCAGCAGCAGCTGATCTCTCTCTCCCGTCAGATTAGACTCGCGTTTATGTCCATATCGATCAGATCCAGCTGGTTCTAGCTAATGATAGGACTACCTGCTTATTAAAAGACACCTAAACAATAGGTGTCGCTATGCAACTGGGTGAGGCCACAAAGTATAGCGCAGCATTATGCATTTGTTTACATGCCCACCGGAACCCCGAGGCATTACCAACAGATCAGCGCACAATCAACCCATCCAGGACATCTCTTTCTCCACATTAAGTGTTAGACATTAGAGTTGACTATTCTTGTCTGTCACATACTCTTCTTGTCTGTCACATACTCTTCTTGTCTGTCACATACTCTTCTTGTCTGTCACATACTCTTCTTGTCTGTCACATAAGTGGCGCAACTGAAGCGGTATTGCGCTAAAGGGAAATTATTTTGACCGGACATTTTGACCGAAGAGATTTAGATTTGCCGGCTAACGGGAACTCTGACGTCACCATTTTGTGTGCTTCGCGGATGCGCTCGGCTCCTCTCGTCTGCGGCTCGGGTCTGCTCGGTCAGCTTCCGGATGAGGAGGCATTCGTTCGACCTTACAGTAGATAACATTACAAACATTTCTAACAGGGCCATAATAGTGTAAATAATGTTTGTTTTGGCAGTTATAACTGAATGTAATGTTTTCTACTTTTTACATTTGCCTTCATCAGATGGAAAGTGTCTTGACCAACAACTTAAGTATTTCTTATAGCTATGCAGAGCATGCAAGCGAGCAAACACAAATAAAAACAAACAAACAAGTGAAATGAAGAATAAAGTTGAAATTGTACAATATAATATTGTGGTGGTTCATCTTCTAATTCAGTCTAGAGAATGCACCAGACAGCATCTAAGACCTGCAAAAATATAAATGTTCTAGGGGGAGGCCCCCCAAACCCTTCGTGCGTCATTTCGTCCATGCGCATTTTTCAGGGCAATCTCTATTGGGCCCATCTGTAAATTAGCTTAGATTGCCCACAGGGCCTTAATGTCATGCACTGCAACCCTATGTCCTGTCCCATTGGAGGTCCCGCCGACTACTCTTCTGCCGGGGGTCCTGCCAACCCTATGTCCTGTCCCATTGGAGGTCCCGCCGACTACTCTTCTGCCGGGGGTCCTGCCAACCCTATGTCCTGTCCCGTTGGAGGTCCCGCCGACTACTCTTCTGCCGGGGGTCCTGCCAACCCTATGTCCTGTCCCGTTGGAGGTCCCACCGACTACTCTTCTGCCGGGGGTCCTGCCAACCCTATGTCCTGTCCCGTTGGAGGTCCCGCCGACTACTCTTCTGCCGGGGGTCCTGCCAACCCTATGTCCTGTGCCGTTGGAGGCCCCTCCGACACCTGTTACGTCGAGGGTCCTGCCAACTCCATGTCCTGTGTAGTTGGGGGTTCCACTGAGAGTCCTGCCAACCCCATGTCCTGTTCCGTTGGGGATCCTGCCGAAACCTGTCCCGCCGGGGGTCCTGCCTACTCCTTGCCCTGTTGCGTTGGTGGTCCAATCGACACCAGCCCTGGCTCCATCCGGGGTTCCATTGACACCAGCCCATGTCAGGTCCAGGATCCCGTCTACGCCTGTCCCACCGGCTCCGGTTCCTGTCCAGCCGACACCGGGTCCTGCAAAGCCTCCGGAGTTGTCCCATCAGCGCCTACCTGCCCGTCCTCCGGAGTTCTCCCGTTGCCGGCTTCTTGCCTGTCCTTGTGCCCGGCCCCCTGAGTTCCCCAGCCACGGTCTTCGCCCTCAAGCCCGGCCCCCTGACTTTCCCGGCCGCCGTCTTTGCCCTCGAGCCCGGCCCCCTGAGAGCCCGGCCCCCTGAGAGCCCGGCCCCCTGAGAGCCCGGCCCCCTGAGTTCCCCAGCCACGGTCTTCGCCCTCGAGCACGGCCCCCTGACTTTCCCGGCCGCCGTCTTTGCCCTCGAGCCCGGCCCCCTGAGAGCCCGGCCCCCTGAGAGCCGCGGTCTTCGCCCTCGAGCCCGGCCCCCTGAGTGCCGCGGTCTTCGCCCTCGAGGCCGGCCCCCTGACTTTCCCGGGAGCGGCCCTCGCCCTCGGCCCCCTGACTCTTTCAGCCGCTGTCTTCACCCTCATGCTCGGTCCCCTGAGTTTGCCCGCTGTGGTCTCCGCCCCTTTATGAACTCTGCCTTGCCCCCAGGCCGTCCGCCCGAGACCCCTTCCTGGTCCTCTGCTGTGCCCCTGGGCTGTCAGCCCAAACCCGTCCTCCAGACCCCCTTCACCCACCCTTTTAGCCCTATTGATGCGTCCCTCCTCCGGACCCCCTTCACCCACCCTTCTAGAGATTTTGGACTCTTTATGTTTTGTAGGGACGTCTGGGACGTCTGGAATCCGTCCCTTGAGGGGGGGGTTCTGTCACAATCTTAGTTTTTATGTCACGGTTTTAGTTTCAATTCTGTTCTCCCTGCGTCTTGTCTTCCTTCCTGTCGTTAGTTTCCCTGGTGTGTCTCATTGTCTGATTGTGTTCACCTGTTGCCCTTGTGTTTCTCCTTCCCTACCCGGCTGTTTCTCGTCTCGTGATTACCCCTACCTGTATTTAGTCTTGTCTCTTCCTGTGTTTGGTGTTGGTTCATTATTTGTCGTTCATGTCTCCCTTCATGTTGGTCACAGTCACCTTTTGTTTGGATGCTGCCTCGTGCCTCGTACCTGTTCATGGATTCTTGTTTTTTCTGCTTTTGTGAATAAAGCTCGCCTTTTTGTTTCATTTTGAAACCTGCTTCCCTCCTCAATCTGCATTTGGGTCCTATTTTTCCCCAACCCTGACACCTTCCTGCAGCTCTCTCTGGCCATGTAAAGAAGACTAACACACCTTGTTCTGATACATGAATAAAAGATCATTAACTTAAACTGTGAGGTGGATCTTGAAGTTTGTACTTTGTATTTTTATATTGCTCTTATCTTATCTCGTGTGCTTTAACGTCACGTCTTCAGATCACAGATGATGTAGATTACTCTCTCAGACCGCAGGCTGCAGTCGAGACAAGTCTCTCTGTGTCTCTCCGTGTCTCTCCGTGTCTCTCCGTGTCTCTCCGTGTCTCTGTGTCTCTCCGTGTCTCTCCGTGTCTCTCTGAAGGAGAATCAATGATCTCAGGCTTTTCTCAACAAACAGCAGAATCTCTGGTGAGCTTCCTACAAACCTCAAACACACTGAATACTTCTGTTAGAACCACCATCTGATCTAAAGAGATCTCAAGGTAGGACTACTCTTTAAGGAAAACCAGAACTGGGATCTCTTCTAACATCATGCAGTCTTTTTTAACTTGTGTATTGTATATTAACACTTGTGTATTTTAACTTGTAATAGTACTTTGATACCATGCCAAAAATACTTGGTGGGATCAGTTTATTTGAAGAAAGATGGTCCAAACTTTTACAGGGTTTTGACCTTCTCTCGTTACAATATGACAATCATACAAAACATATCATGCTGTGGTCCTTTTCTAATATGAAACCTCAATTCACAGTTTCACATTTATTACACTAAAAAAGGACGTATTATTGGCTTCCCCTAATTGTTTCCCCACGCCACGCTACTGCAGCCAACTGTGAGTGAAGACAAGTCCCCTCTTTAAACAGTGGCACCCTATAGTGAAACTATTATAGGCTTCTAAACTCAATCTAACAAACCACTTGTGTTTGTATATACTGTGATTATAGAACAACATGAAATATAATGCATTTTCATTGTGGGTTCTACAAGAATATATTTGATTATATTAACTTTCGTTTGAATTATTCAACCTAATATGGAGACCTCAACAATGGATACTTTATTAATCAATTAACTTTGGGAAATTATTTTGTTACAGGACTAGTGTGTTCAACATTAAAATACAAATACTAAAAGAGTTAACTATTAACAATTACAAATGAAAAATAGTTGATCAAATGTAAACAATATCAAAAAATAAGTTTAAAGTTAAAGTGAGAAGAATTATCAGCAAAAAGTACACATTTTACAAAATAATGGCCACAATAGTAGTATATTTTTACATATATCACATTATTAAATTGTTAATATTGTTTCCTCAATTAGCATTTTACTTAATAAATGTATTGTGTAAATGACGGATAACACCCTGCCTCTCACACAGTTAAACCTTTTCTTCATGTTCTCAAACACAGCGAGCCACACCCTATCAAGATGCACTGAAAAAACTTTGACTTTAATTAAATGTATTAAGTTAGAGTTTATATTTACATTTAAACGTATTGCTTTCAACTAACCTAATACAGTTATGTTGAATCTGTTGACATAATACATTTAATTGCAGTCAAAGATTCAGTTGTTCAGTGTATTTGGTTGTTTCCTTCACATATCTGCAGGTAAGGAAACAACCTCTGCATTCGACAACATGTTGTTTACATGTTGTCTGGTTTTAGTGTGAAGTAATGCATGTGTGAAATAAATAGACATTTATTAATTAACACACTGCAGTGTAAATGTTGCTTTGTAGTCCTTTTTCCCTTTTAAATGTGTTTGTGTCACTTTTGTTTAATTGAGTCCTCTTGTGCGTCTCTCGTTGAGAGGAAAGGTCTGATTGAAATGTTCCATATTAGGGTGGTTGGTCATGACATTACCAAATCATCGAAGTTAACTAACGAGCTGTTGTCAATTATTTTCAGTTCGTTTGAAGCGATGGACTCTGAAGTCAGCGGGACGATGGAGGTGGCGGCGCTCGGACGGCCTTTCAGCCTCGGGATGTTGTACGACTGCCGCAAAGACTCTCTCGTCCCTGGTGAGAACTCGCATACCTCTACTACCATCATCCCATCTCTCATGTTTCTCCTCTGGGACGGTTCACTGTCACAGCCCGCATTATGTGCATACGGCACATAACCGTTTCATCATGGTCACTTTCTGGCATCCCTCGTGGCCAGTAGCCATAGTGGTCATTTTGTTACCTGAAAATGGAAGAAATGGACTCAGCATCCTTAATAACCCCCAAAGCCCAAATCGTTCTAAACGGCATAGTCATTTTCTTTTACAATTGTCTGCATAAACTACAATCCCATTCATTTCAAAGGACACAATTTATGCTAATTTTACAAATATCCCAACATATGTAAATTAGCATCCGGGCATTTCTATGTGCTTGAGACCCTACTCTACATTTATATCATAAAACTGCTGACAACTAGACTATAAGGTCAGTTTGTAGTTTCTGGTTCTGGGAGCTTGATTTTTGCTTCTTCTTTTTCAGGAATCACTTTGTGGGACCGTGAGGACCTTAAAGATCATATTGGAGAAAGACCACAACATTATAATGATTGTGATATAGTTGCATCTGAATCAATTGAGGACAAATCTAAAGCACTAAATGTTGAAGCATCTCTGAAAGCAAGTTTCTTGGGTGGACTGGTAAAGGTTGGTGGATCAGCCAAATACCTGAACGATAGCAAGACTTCCAAAGATCATTCCAGAGTAACTCTGAATTACCAAGCTACCACAAAGTTCCACGAACTGTCCATGAATCATCTTGGGGATGTTAAGAAACATCAGTTTGTGTTTGAGAAAGGAATAGCAACACATGTAGTCACAGCTATCGTTTATGGGGCTCAAGCCTTCTTTGTCTTTGACCGTGAGGTGTCTGTCAACGAGAACCATCGAGACATTCAGGGCAACTTGAAGGTGATGATCAAGAACATTCCCTCCCTGTCAATAGAGGGTGAAGGCTCGCTGAAAATGGAAGACAAGGACAAAGCAAATGTTGAGAAACTGTCCTGCAGATTCTTTGGAGACTTTTTGATTCCGAAACCTCCAACATCCTTTCAGGAGGCAGTAGACGTGTACCAAAGTCTGCCAAAGCTGCTGGGAGCCAACGGGGAAAACGCAGTACCAGTGAAGGTCTGGCTGTTGCCTCTGACATGTTTAGATTCTTCTGCCGCTAAACTTGTCCGTCAGATAAGTATAGGATTAGTTGAAGAATGTCAGAGTGTCCTGGAGGACCTCAGTGACCTGGAAATGAGGTTCAATGAGGCACTGAGAACCCAAACTGCACAGCAGTTCCCACAGATTGGAGAAAAACTCAAAACCTTTAAAAAGAAGTGCTCTCAGTTCAAACTGGAATTCCAACGAACCCTGGCAGAGAAACTTCCATCCATCCGAGGAGGAGGAGAAGAAGAAGCTGTGCTCGCAGAGGAACTGAGGAAGACATGTTCTTCTCCTTTCAACAGCAAGGACCTGAACGAGTGGATGGACTGTAAGGAGAGAGAAATCTCCATTTTAAAGTCTTACACCAACATGATGAAAAACACCAAGATCGTTCCACGCGAAAATGATCTTCATGAAGAAATTCTCAAAGCAGAGCAGGCTGTGTGTTTTGTTTTCACTTCACTGGGAAGTGATGAACCGTACCTCTCAACTTTATCAAACTACCTGAAACAAACCCCCAAACTAGACGATGCTCAAGATCCACACCCTCCAGATGTAGAAAAGGAACAGTGGTACCTCACAAACAAAGTAGCAGAAACATTGAGAAACAAAGCAAAGCTCTTCAGTGATTTTGCAGACGCCAACAAGGAGAACAAGAACATCACATTTCTGACGGTGGGTTTAACAAACAAGACACAGACAGGTGCCAGCATCTACCTTTACACAGACGGCCTTTCTGTCAATGAGGACTTTGAGCCGCCTTCAAAGCCTGCAACAGTAACAGGAAGTGATATAACCCACAACAGTGTGACGCTGAACATTTCTCCACCCAGATTTGGAGCAGAGGACATCACCTCCTACTCTGTTGAGTACTGTGTCAGTGGAGAGGACGGCTGGAAACAAGAGACAGCATCCAGAGCTGAAGAAGTCACAGTGAGCGGCCTGAGTCCTAACACAGAGTACAGGTTCAGATGCAGGGCAGAGACACCAGTAGGTGCCGGGCCAGCCAATGAAGTCAGTGGATCCATTCAAACCTTACCCTGCAGCCCTCCTGGAAGACTCCACGTTGAATCTACCTCACGTGAGATATCAGCCAGCTGGGAGAAACCTGCTGAGCTCGGACAAGATGTCCAGGTGTTGAGCTACATCGTGGAGTACGCCAAACCAGACCACCAGGTGAAAGAGGAAGATCTCCGCTGGGAGCAAAAGATGGCGGGAGCTGAGAAGGCGATCATTTCAGGACTTCAGCCAGAGACAGAATACGCTGTCAGGGTCAGGTGTGATTGTGGTGCAGCTGGAAGAAGCAAAGAAAGCATCGCTGTTAATGTCCGCACAACTAAACTTGCACATCTTAAAGAATCCCTCAAAAGTAAAAGCAAGAGGATCAACTCTGAATCTCCCTCAGTTTACAAACTGCCTCTGACAGAAGAAGACATGGACGTTGATGGATGCCGGAGTCACAACTTTGGCAAAGAAAGCATGAGGCAAAATCGCACAATAATGCTTCTTGGAGCAACTGGATCTGGAAAGTCCACTCTGATCAATGGACTCATCAACTACATCGTTGGTGTAGAGTGGGAGGACGATTTCAGATTCAAGTTAGTTGACGAGGATCAGTCGAGATCTCAAGCTGAGAGCCAGACCTCTGAAGTCACTGTGTACAAAATAAACCACCAAGAGGGCTTTAAAATCCCTTCCTCTCTGACCATCATTGATACTCCAGGCTTTGGAGATACAAGAGGAATAACAAGAGACATTGAGATCACAGAACAGATACGTAATCTCTTCTCTTCAGAGTGTGGCGTCAGTAAAATTGATGCTGTGTGTTTTATAGTTCCAGCTTCTTCAGCTCGTCTCACACCAACACAGAAGTATGTGTTTGATTCTGTGCTGTCAATCTTTGGCAAAGATGTGGAAGAAAACCTCCAGGTTCTGGTGACATTCGCAGACGGCCAACGCCCACCAGTTCTAGAGGCGATCAAAGCTTCAGGCGTCCCGTGTCCTAAAACAGAAGACGGGCTGCCAGTTCACTTCACATTCAATAATTCTGCCTTGTTTGCACAGAACCAATCATCTGCTGCTGCTGACTCCAGTGGAGAGGAGGAAGATGGAGGCTTTGATCAGATGTTCTGGGAAATGGGGGTGAAAAGCATGAAGAGGTTCTTTGATGCTTTAGATAAGATGACAACCAAAAGCTTGTCAATGACAAGCGAGGTTTCGAGAGAAAGAAAGCAGCTCGAGAAGTCAATTGAAAAATTGCAAAAGCAAATGAAAGTTTTGTCAGCCCAGCTAGAGGAAATAACAGAGACAACAGAAAACATTAAAGAGCAAGGACAACACGTCGACATGGAGGAATCCGATTGCAAGAGGCTTGCGAGGATGTTGACTGAACTTGGTGATAGCCTTAATTCAAACGATGAGTTGCAGAGGATGCTAAATACCCCTGAGCCAACACTCTACGATACGGTACGAAGATCTCTTTGGCGATCATTACGGAGAGTTTACTTTATATAGCTCCAATTGCAATATCAACATCGAGGACAAATATTAAGACACAATCCAAGAAAACAAAACATTTAACAAAACATCACAATCACGAGAGAAACATTCTCATAGATTCTTCGGATTCAGTCACTTATTTGTAAATTAAAAAAACTACTCTATAGTTAAGAATCCCAAACCGAGAGCAACATGAAGAACAGTGCCCTTGAAGACCAAAACAGGACCTGTAAAAAACTGTTCTTCCACCAATCCGGCAAAAATATAAAGTGCAAATAAAAGCTCATCCCAAGGACAGAGACTTAAACGATTTGACAAAGAAAGGCTTTATGGTGCGGTCACACTGGACGCGATGCCATTTTTGAGTGTGCAAAATCGCATCGCGTACAAACCACAGACTATCTTTGGCATGGCTAACACAATCACTGCTTTCTCTGACTCTGTAGGACGTTGATGTGGACGGTGCAGATACAATGTTAGCTTAGCATGATCGATCCCATCTTCATTAAATAAACACCCATTTTAAAATGTTTTTCTCCTGCCGACTTGTCTGCACACTTGTCAAAGCATTAATTCATGGTTCTTATAACCCGTGTCAGTATTTTGTTAGTACGGAATCTACGTGGTGATAAGCCCCGCCCCCTCGCCAGCTCATCTTGTTTGAATGACGCTAAACGGCCCCTACACACGGCGGCGTGCGTTGTCGCTTGCCGGGGGGGGGGGGGCTGAAACTCGACCAACAACCAATCACATGAATCTCCTGCCCCAGACACACAAGCACATGGTTTGATTGGCTAGAGCTTGCACTGGCATATGATTCGATTGGCTGACGCTTCCGTCGAGGCGTCAAAAGTAGAACATTGCTCTACTTTTGCAGCGAGCACCGCGAGAGAAGCTACGCTTTGCTCCCACATTCAAAGTGAATGGGCAGAAGCGTTGAAGCGGCAACGCACGCCGCCGTGTGTAGGGGCCGTAACACTAGCATGAACGCAGCATAGGTCCTCCTAACTTTGTGAATGATAATAATACTTATGGTTTTCTTCTTCACTTTGTGTTCCTGCAGAAGTTTTTTTGCATGTTCTGTTCGACAAGGAAAGTTTACCGTGTGTGGGAACAAATGTTAAAGTGTGAATGCTTGACACCATTACCACCAACGATGAATAACCTGAACATTCAAAAGTGTGTTTTTATTTTCTTTGATGTTTTTGTTCTTTAAATTCAATTATTTTGACGCTGCACCGCGTTGAAATTGTTCAATGCAGTTTTTAAACATGATTATCAGCTTCTTGTTAAATGTTTGAGCTTCTTCTGCTCTTCGTTTTGTTTCAGATTTAAAAATGAATGTGTATTATGTTAATGAGTTGTTGTGGAGTGTCCTGAAGTAATAGGGTCTGCTGGATCAAGGAGACGTTATTAAACAATAATTCAGACAAATGGAAAGATTTGAATCAGAAAGACAAGTTTTAGTGAGATTAAAGAAGAACAATCAATATTTGGAAAGAACATTTCTGCACCAATTTTACACCTTTCTTTTTTTAACTGCTCTGGTTTTCTTCTTATTTTTACATTTGTATCTAATAATAGTTTCAGTTTCTTGCAGTTTTGAAACACAGAACCTGATACTGATGTGTATTTGATTGACATATGGAGACACTATTCAATAATCAACAATAAATAAATGCTGTTCTGCCTCAAGTCTTGTCCGTCATGCTTTTCGTCAGTGTGGACTTTAGTTTGACTTCTCTCAGAGTATCTAAAAAGGACATATTGTAGATTTTACTGCATTACGTTTATCAGACAGAGCTTTAAGTACTTGTAACCTTTCAGGTTCAGACATTTCTAAATAAATGTGGTTGGTTAAACCAGTGGTTTCCAAAGAGTCTCGCAGTCTCTTATTATCAGTTACACCAAAGAGGCCGTTTCCCCTCAAATAATTACATTGGACTTGTTAAGACGTTTTAAACCTGTGCTCCCCTGATCCGAACACCAACGCACTAGGCCACTGCGCCACATGCCTCCTAAATAAGAATTAGAGTAATCAAGGGTTAATCAGCAATAGTTCTCCAAAGAACAAAGAAGTGTCCCTACCATTGGAAATGATTTGAGATGCACCATCTTGTTTTCAAAAACAATAATACCATTTAACACTAGAACTGCCAGTCGGGTCAATTTGACCCAGAGCTGTTTTTTATTGTAACTTTTTTTCAATTAAATATTAAAGTCTCCCAGTCCGTGACTTTTCCTGAAAGTGTGTTATGTAGCACCCTATGTTGTTAAACATTGTCAATATGAAGTCAGATTGAAGAAATCGCCAAAAAATTGCCATTTATACCTATTTCCACCAAGCGGGTCATATTGACCCCACCCCTTTTGATTGATTGAAAGTGTATTAACAGCTTGTATATTGGGTACAGTACAGTACAGCTCAAAACATACAATTGTTAAGGGGATGCAGACCAGAGAAAGACTTTGGTCTTGTTTCCATCAGGGTCCCCCATTTCCAATTCATCATATCATTAAGACATGTAAGACATATTTGACAAACAGATGGCTTATTTACAATTTACATACAGGTGGTTTTTTACATACAGATTTCTTATTTACAATTTTCATTTTAGATTTGGTTCTAATACATCCTAACCGGACATTTAAGACCAACCAAGTCTACAGATATACTCTTAGTAACAGAGTCTAGAATGCGAGTACATACATAGATGGGGGGGGGGGAAGCTGTCCATTGTACGACAGGTTGAGATTTGTACCATTACCGGGGCCAGTTCTGCAATGCTCTCCCCCGAAGGTGCTCTTTAAGAGAGGCTTTGAAGGTAAGTACAGTTTTACTTTCCTTTACAGTTGTGGGAAGAGCGTTCCACCTTGATGTGGCATAATTGAGAAACGTGTATTCCCCAGATCTGGGTTTCACATGATTTGTGGAGCTCCCTCTGGTGGTATGATCATGGTATTCACTGACCTTTGGGAAGAACTTTGACATGTACATGGGTACCATAGAGGTGTAGTGGATCCTGTAGACCATGGGTACCATAGAGGTGTAGTGGATCCTGTAGACCATGGGTACCATAGAGGTGTAGTGGATCTTGTAGACCATGGGTACCATAGAGGTGTAGTGGATCCTGTAGACCATGGGTACCATAGAGGTGTAGTGGATCTTGTAGACCATGGGTACCATAGAGGTGTAGTGGATCCTGTAGACCATGGGTACCATAGAGGTGTAGTGGATCTTGTAGACCATGGGTACCATGAGGGTGTAAGTGGATCCTGTAGACCATGGGTACCATAGAGGTGTAGTGGATCTTGTAGACCATGGGTACCATAGAGGTGTAGTGGATCCTGTAGACCATGGGTACCATAGAGTGTGTGGATCCTGTAGACCATGGGTACCATAGAGGTGTAGTGGATCACTGTAGACCATGGGTACCATAGAGGTGGAGTGGAATCTTGTAGACCATGGGTACCATAGAGGTGTAGTGGATCCTGTAGACCATGGGTACCATAGAGGTGTAGTGGATCTTGTAGACCATGGGTACCATAGAGGTGTAGTGGATCTGTAGACCATGGGTACCATAGAGGTGTAGTGGATCCTGTAGACCATGGGTACCATAGAGGTGTAGTGGATCTTGTAGACCATGGGTACCATAGAGGTGGAGTGGATCTTGTAGACCATGGGTACCATAGAGGTGTAGTGGATCCTGTAGACCATGGGTACCATAGAGGTGTAGTGGATCTTGTAGACCATGGGTACCATAGAGGTGTAGTGGATCCTGTAGACCATGGGTACCATAGAGGTGTAGTGGATCCTGTAGACCATGGGTACCATAGAGGTGTAGTGGATCTTGTAGACCATGGGTACCATAGAGGTGTAGTGGATCCTGTAGACCATGGGTACCATAGAGGTGTAGTGGATCCTGTAGACCATGGGTACCATAGAGGTGTAGTGGATCTTGTAGACCATGGGTACCATAGAGGTGTAGTGGATCCTGTAGACCATGGGTACCATAGAGGTGTAGTGGATCTTGTAGACCATGGGTACCATAGAGGTGTAGTGGATCCTGTAGACCATGGGTACCATAGAGGTGTAGTGGATCATGTAGACCATGGGTACCATAGAGGTGTAGTGGATCCTGTAGACCAGGGGTACCATAGAGGTGTAGTGGATCCTGTAGACCATGGGTACCATAGAGGTGTAGTGGATCTTGTAGACCATGGGTACCATAGAGGTGTAGTGGATCCTGTAGACCATGGGTACCATAGAGGTGTAGTGGATCCTGTAGACCATGGGTACCATAGAGGTGTAGTGGATCCTGTAGACCATGGGTACCATAGAGGTGTAGTGGATCCTGTAGACCATGGGTACCATAGAGGTGTAGTGGATCTTGTAGACCATGGGTACCATAGAGGTGTAGTGGATCCTGTAGACCATGGGTACCATAGAGGTGTAGTGGATCCTGTAGACCATGGGTACCATAGAGGTGTAGTGGATCCTGTAGACCATGGGTACCATAGAGGTGTAGTGGATCCTGTAGACCATGGGTACCATAGAGGTGGAGTGGTTCCTGTAGACCATGGGTACCATAGAGGTGTAGTGGATCCTGTAGACCATGGGTACCATAGAGGTGTAGTGGATCCTGTAGACCATGGGTACCATAGAGGTGTAGTGGATCCTGTAGACCATGGGTACCATAGAGGTGTAGTGGATCCTTGTAGACCATGGGTACCATAGAGGTGTAGTGGATCCTGTAGACCATGGGTACCATAGAGGTGTAGTGGATCCTGTAGACCATGGGTACCATAGAGGTGTAGTGGATCCTGTAGACCATGGGTACCATAGAGGTGTAGTGGATCTGTAGACCATGGGTACCATAGAGGTGTAGTGGATCCTGTAGACCATGGGTACCATAGAGGTGTAGTGGATCCTGTAGACCATGGGTACCATAGAGGTGTAGTGGATCTGTAGACCATGGGTACCATAGAGGTGTAGTGGATCTTGTAGACCATGGGTACCATAGAGTGTAGTGGATCCTGTAACCAGGGTACCATAGAGGTGTAGTGGATCCTGTAGACCATGGGTACCATAGAGGTGTAGTGGATCCTGTAGACCATGGGTACCATAGAGGTGTAGTGGATCCTGTAGACCATGGGTACCATAGAGGTGTAGTGGATCTTGTAGACCATGGGTACCATAGAGGTGTAGTGGATCCTTGTAGACCATGGGTACCATAGAGGTGTAGTGGATCTTGTAGACCATGGGTACCATAGAGGTGTAGTGGATCTTGTAGACCATGGGTACCATAGAGGTGTAGTGGATCTTGTAGACCATGGGTACCATAGAGGTGTAGTGGATCTTGTAGACCATGGGTACCATAGAGGTGTAGTGGATCATGTAGACCATGGTACCATAGAGGTGTAGTGGATCCTGTAGACCAGGGGTACCATAGAGGTGTAGTGGATCGTGTAGACCAGGGGTACCATAGAGGTGTAGTGGATCTTGTAGACCATGGGTACCATAGAGGTGTAGTGGATCCTTGTAGACCATGGGTACCATAGAGGTTGTAGTGGATCTTGTAGACCATGGGTACCATAGAGGTGTAGTGAGTGGATCCTGTAGACCATGGGTACCATAGAGGTGTAGTGGATCTTGTAGACCATGGGTACCATAGAGGTGTAGTGGATCCTGTAGACCATGGGTACCATAGAGGTGTAGTGGATCATGTAGACCATGGGTACCATAGAGGTGTAGTGGATCTTGTAGACCATGGGTACCATAGAGGTGTAGTGGATCTTGTAGACCATGGGTACCATAGAGGTGTAGTGGATCATGTAGACCATGGGTACCATAGAGGTGTAGTGGATCATGTAGACCATGGGTACCATAGAGGTGTAGTGGATCTTGTAGACCAGGCCCATTGCAAGTAGCTGTACTCTGTCGTCTACTCTAAGCCATCGCGCCATTGATTTCGCGTGTAAACAAACATGACGTGTTGCTATAGCAACGCCTTTTGTCTACTGCGGTTGCTTATCGATAGATAGATATATTGATAGCGACAGTCTGTAGTGAAGGAGCAAACAGCTGTTTGCTTTTCACCCAACAATGACCGCCTCACAAAACGCTGTGTTGTAGCGTTAACAAAGGAAACAATTTAACAAAATACCACAGGACCATTTTTCTTTTTAAAGCAATACTTTTACCTTGAAAATCAATGCACTAATGCCTCTCAATTTGACCCCAGTGGCGGTTCTAGTAAATAATATCAAAACAATAGAAATAATAATATGATGATAAAACTGTGACAAACACTAAAATATATCATAGTTTAAAAAAACCTGAATAATTCAAACAGGTGGCGTTAATGCACCTTTAATGTAAGTTACTAGAAGAAATCAAACAATTATAATAATTGTTGTTATGGAAAACGAGATATTTAGTACTATGTATATGGAATTCTGGTCCTTGTTCTTATTTTTAATATCTTTTATCAAATGTTCTCTTATTCGTATTATTACTCTTAGATCACACACACCTCAAGGTTTAATCCAAACACACACTGGGATCCTGCAGGAAGTCTAAGTGGATTAAAGACAACAACTTAGTTAGATCTAACCCCCAGATGCAGGAGAGGACTCTTTAAAGTAGAGACACTACATACTGATATACACCTGAACATCAGCAGGAGAGGACTCTTTAAAGTAGAGAGACTACATACTGATATCCACCTGAACATCAGCAGGAGAGGACTCTTTAAAGTAGAGACACTACATACTGATATACACCTGAACATCAGCAGGAGAGGACTCTTTAAAGTAGAGACACTACATACTGATATACACCTGAACATCAGCAGGAGAGGACTCTTTAAAGTAGAGACACTACATACTGATATACACCTGAACATCAGCAGGAGAGGACTCTTTAAAGTAGAGACACTACATACTGATATACACCTGAACATCAGCAGGAGAGGACTCTTTAAAGTAGAGACACTACATACTGATATACAGCTGAACATCAGGAGGAGAGGACTCTTTAAAGTAGAGACACTACATACTGATATACACCTGAACATCAGCAGGAGAGGACTCTTTAAAGTAGAGACACTACATACTGATATACACCTGAACATCAGCAGGAGAGGACTCTTTAAAGTAGAGACACTACATACTGATATACACCTGAACATCAGCAGGAGAGGACTCTTTAAAGTAGAGACACTACATACTGATATACACCTGAACATCAGCAGGAGAGGACTCTTTAAAGTAGAGACACTACATACTGATATACACCTGAACATCAGCAGGAGAGGACTCTTTAAAGTAGAGACACTACATACTGATATACACCTGAACATCAGGAGGAGAGGACTCTTTAAAGTACAGACACTACATACTGATATACACCTGAACATCAGCAGGAGAGGACTCTTTAAAGTAGAGACACTACATACTGATATACACCTGAACATCAGCAGGAGAGGACTCTTTAAAGTAGAGACACTACATACTGATATACACCTGAACATCAGCAGGAGAGGACTCTTTAAAGTAGAGACACTACATACTGATATACACCTGAACATCAGCAGGAGAGGACTCTTTAAAGTAGAGACACTACATACTGATATACACCTGAACATCAGGAGGAGAGGACTCTTTAAAGTACAGACACTACATACTGATATACACCTGAACATCAGCAGGAGAGGACTCTTTAAAGTACAGACACTACATACTGATATACACCTGAACATCAGCAGGAGAGGACTCTTTAAAGTAGAGACACTACATACTGATATACACCTGAACATCAGCAGGAGAGGACTCTTTCAAGTACAGACACTACATACTGATATACACCTGAACATCAGCAGGAGAGGACTCTTTAAAGTAGAGACACTACATACTGATATACACCTGAACATCAGCAGGAGAGGACTCTTTAAAGTACAGACACTACATACTGATATACACCTGAACATCAGCAGTCATTTTAACTATTGTTGTTCTCAGGAGTCTTGACTTAAAGGTGACGAACAATGCACCGAGTTGATGACTTTACCCACAGAGAAGTCTCTCAGCAGGCCTTCAGGTTCACCTTGGTGCTGTCTTCTTCCTGGTTTCATCACAGTAACACTGACAGGCCCCCTGCTGTGATACCTGCTCTCCATCCGGAGGTCACACAGTGATTTATGCCGATGTGTGAGATTGATACGTATATTTTAGCATTTATGCTGAATGGTTGTTTCTGGAGAGGGTCAGGCCGACAGCTGGAGTCATTTTTCATCCGCAGACGCAAGAAAAGCTTGATTCATGAAGGCTTTAAGTCAGCGAGCGTCTCCAGAGTCTCACAACGGCCTCACGTGTGCATCCTCTGAAGGATAACACACACATGTTGACACACACCTCAAGGTTTAATCCAAACACACACTGGGATCCTGCAGGAAGTCTAAGTGGATTAAAGACAACAACTTAGTTAGATCTGTCCCTTGTTTCCCCTTCATCTAAGTCAACCTGGCTGTAACTTTTTTTTATTTTACACAGACAGTTCAGTCTAACTAAATATGGAGAAATAAAGTAAACATATTTAACATAATTTAAAGTAAATCAACAATAACCTCTTCTAATCTGTGTGCTATATAAATAAACCAGCCTTGAACCTTAATTAAATAGCTGTTTTTGAATCTGCTATGTTCAGCAGCTTGTCTCTTACGGTCTGTCTGGTGTTAGCCTGGGAGCACTTGGTATACAATACGGTTTTGAGAAGCTATAAGAGGCTCAAATGTGACTACTTTTCAGCAGTTATTGAGTTTTCGTGGACCAATATTCTCTCTTTTAGCTCCAGTTTAGGTCTCCACCATCTCCTGAGGTAAATATGTCCCATATGTATCTGTCTGGGTACAGTGAGTTTATCAAGAAGCTAAAATGTGACTTTTTTTCCACTGCAGTTATTGAGTTTTTGTGGACCAATATTCTCTCATTTTGCTCTGTTTTGGTCTCCACCATCTCTAGAGGTAAATATGTCTGTCTGATAAATATTTAGAGTACAGTGAGAAGCTTTAAGAAGCTAAAATTTGACTTATTTATCGGTTTTTGAGTTTTTGTGGATCAATATTCTCTACTTTAGCTCCAGTTTAGGTCTCCACCATCTCCTGAAGTTAAAATGTCTGTCTGATAAACATTTAGAGTACAGTGAGAAGCTTTAAGATGCTAAATGTGACTTTTTTTCTCTGCAGTTATTGAGTTTTCGTGGACCAATATTCTCTCATTTTGCTCTGTTTTGGTCTCCACCATCTGCTGAGGGAATATATCTATCTGTCTAATACATATTTAGAGTACAGTGAGAAGCTTTAAGATGCTAAATGTGACTTTTGAGTTTTTGTGGATCAATATTCTCTTCTTTAGCTCCAGTTTAGGTCTCCACCATCTCCTGAGTTAAATATGTCCCATATGTATCTGTCTGGGTACAGTGAGTTTATCAAGAGGCTAAAATGTGACCTTTTTTCTCGGCAGTTATTGAGTTTTTGTGGACCAATATTCTCTATTTTAGCTCTGTTTTGGTCTCCACCATCTGTTGTGGTAAATATGTCTGTCTGATACGTATAGATAGTAAAGTGAGAAGCTTCAAGAAGCTAAATGTGACTTTTTTCTCATCGGTTGTGAGTTTTTGTGGACCAGTATTCTCTATTTTAGCTCTGGTTTAGGTCTCCACCATCTGCTGAGAGAAATATCTGAGAAATACTTAGAGTACAGTGAGTTTATCAAGAAGCTAACATTTCACTGTTTTCTTATTGGTTAGTGAGTTTTTGTGGACCAGTATTCTCTCTTTTTGCTTTTGTCTGCTGAGGGAATATATCTATCCGTCTAATACATATTTAGAGTACAGTGAGAAGCTTTAAGAAGCTAAAATTTGACTTATTTCTTATCGGTTATTGAGTTTTTATGGATCAATATTCTCTACTTTAGCTCCAGTTTAGGTCTCCACCATCTCCTGAAGTTAAAATGTCTGTCTGATAAACATTTAGAGTACAGTGAGACGCTTTAAGATGCTAAATGTGACTTTTTTTCTTATCGGTTAGAGTTTTTCTGGACCTGTATCCTCTCCTTTAGCTCTGTTTTGGTCTCCACCATCTCCTGAGGGAATATAGTTATTCTGCTAAATGCTTCCTCAGCAGGTTTTGAGTCTTTGTGGGGGCGCAGGTCTCGTGTTCAGGATCATGTTCATTGGGCTTCCTCTGAGTGAAAGTGCTGAGGACTCTTCATGTAACAGGAAACACGTCCGTCTCAAGACGCTGGACAGAGGCGCTGATTCAGGGATTATTTTTCTGCTCGTCTTGTTGTTTTTGGAAACTGAATCTCTTCTCCTCGACGTCGAGATCAGGAACATCTGTGAAGCTGAAATACTGAATTACAGACCACAAAAAAGATCATTTCTATCAGAAGAAAAGCATCTGTGCTCAGCAAATCTTCCCGGATGAATGGAAGTAGTGATTTTTCTTCTTCCCTTCATCACGGTGTGCGTAGCTTTAACCGCGGTCGCCTCCTTTGTGTGTTTTCCACCTCGAGTTCTGAAAGTTTGATGAAGCCGTGAATAAAACATGTTTCAGAGAGTCGGCCACATCATGCAGATATAAAACCACGCCTTCAATTATTCAGCAGCAGGAAGTCTGACTAACACTCCTCAGGAAACCAGACACACGGGGAACTCTCACCTGTAAAGTCAAAAGATATCCTCATCTTACCTTTGAGATGTAATGAGTCTATGTTACAAAGGTACATGGAGAAGAGTGGAAAGTGGAGGAAATGGCATCGTAAATAAAGTCAATGCAGTTCCAGGCTGTTACGTTCCCTCCTGGACTAGGGGCACAAAGGGAAGGGACACACTATAACATAACCGGGAGAGAGGAAACTGATTGCTGAAGCCACAAGGCGATGTTTAATATTCAAAAAGTAAAGAGGGATCACCACCAGCCAATTCACAAAGTAAACTTAGAACAACTTTCTCCTAAAAGAAAGTGACTAAAGTAAAACTATACACAAAGATACACTGGAGCACATCTCCTAACAATCAACATAACACAGGTT
The DNA here is from genome assembly GCA_902827135.1 of Harpagifer antarcticus. Lineage (NCBI taxonomy): Eukaryota > Metazoa > Chordata > Actinopteri > Perciformes > Harpagiferidae > Harpagifer > Harpagifer antarcticus. The sequence continues at coordinate 235,406 of CADEHL010000015.1, forward strand.
AAACTAGCCGGCCTCACACAGACAGAGACACCACACACACCACACCACACCACACCACACCACACATACACTACACTACACATACACCACATACACCACATACACCACACACACCACACCACACTACACACACCACACATACACCACACACAACACTACACCACACCACACTACACATACACTACACTACACATACACCACATACACCACATACACCACACACACCACACCACACTACACACACCACACATACACCACACACAACACTACACCACACCACACTACACATACACTACACTACACATACACTACACTACACATACACCACACTACACATACACTAACACCACACTACACTACACATACACCACACTACACATACACTACACTACACATACACCACACTACACTACGCATACACCACACTACACATACACTACACTACACATACACCACACTACACTACACTAACACCACACCACACTACACATACACCACACTACACATACACTACACTACACATACACCACACTACACTACACATACACCACACTACACTACACATACACCACACCACACCACACTACACCACACTACACCACACCACACTACACATACACTACACTACACATACACCACACTACACATACACTACACTACACATACACCACACTACACTACACATACACTACACTACACATACACCACACTACACTACACTACACTACACATACACCACACCACACCACACTACACATACACTACACTACACATACACCACACTACACTACACTACACCACACCACACTACACTACACTACACCACACTACACTACACTACACAATACAATACAATACAACTTTATTTATAGAGCACTTTAAACCTCCAGACCAAAGTGCTGTACAGGCAAATAGATAAAACAAAGCATAAAAACAAGTACAAGTAAAAACAAAAAACAATTTAAAAGCAAAAAGCAACACTGAAAGATGTTAAAACGCCAAATGTTAAAACGCTAAGGAGAAGAGGTGGGTTTTAAGAAGCGATTTAAAAGCAGGCAGTGTGGAGGCCTGTCTGATCTCCAGGGGCAGAGCGTTCCACAATTTGGGAGCTGCTACAGAGAAGCAACGGTCCCCTCTGAGCTTTGACCTGGCTTTAGGCACATTCAGGAGCAGTTGGTCCGCTGACCTGAGAGGGCGGTTCGGCGTGTAATGCTGTAGCAGCTCAGTAAGGTATGGTGGCGTCATGCCATTTAGGGATTTAAAAGTAAATAAGAGAATTTTAAAATGGATCCTAAAATAAATTGGCAGCCAGTGGAGAGAAGCTAAAACAGGGGAAATGTGGTCATACTTCCGTGTGCCTGTTAAGAGCCTTGCTGCGGCATTTTGCACCCGCTGCAGTCGTGCGAGGGAGGACCCACTGACCCCCATGTAAATAGAGTTACACATACACCACACCACACCACACTACACAACACTACACATGCAGCCCAGAGGAGAAGGAGAGAGCGACTGCAGCCTTCCTCAGGTCCTTCATGGAGGCCCTGATTGGGGATTGGGAGCACCTGAGGGACACAATCAGGGGGAGAGGGAGAGACACACACCCAAACACACCACGGCACGTAACACAGGCTCATCATCTTGTCTGTGTTGTGCCTCAACCTAACATTGTTTCACACCATAACCATGTTTACTTTGAATTTAGATAAACACCTCAGTCTGTACCCTTTAACATTGAATTCTAAAACTGGGATCAGATCTGAACTAAACTAATCCCTGTCTCATTTAAACATGCACTCTCTCATGCACGCAAAACTGAAATTAGACGACAGAAAACTTTGCATGAGAGAAACATTTGATTGTTACTTTGAGATGTAATGAATCCATGTTACAAATGTACTTGGAAAAGAGGGACAAGTGGAGGAAATGGAGATTAAGAAATATCACAAATCAAGTCAATGCTGTTGCTAATAGTTTAGCTTCATCTTATCCTCTTTCCTGTGTTTCGCCTCAACCTAAGATCTTACCCTAACCATGTTTAACTTTTAACACCTCATTGTGTTCTCTATAACTTTGACATCTAAAGCTTGGATCAGATCTGAACTAATCCCTGTCTCATTTCAACAGAAACCTCTCAGGTGTGTCTCTCTGTTTTGACACCGCCTCCTTGTGCTCAGACTCTGGGTTTACTCTTGGTTAAAAACTGCCTGTATGTTGATGTGAAAAAGGGCCTTTCTGTAAACCCTTAGATACTGAGATCTGACCATTTTAATGTGAGCACATTAGACTAAACGACATTAGATCAAATGCACTTTTTGGATCCCAAATAGGGTAATTGCTATAGTAAATATAACCTATTGAAAAAAAATATGTATTTATTACACGGCTGAGTTGAATACTCGATTCTGATTGGTCGATTTGGACATTTCAGAGGTCGTTAATACTGATAACACACTACTGCTAAGGAGGATCAATAGAGAGAAAGGAAAAGAGGAGACAAGACAGGAAGTAAACACTTAAGGGAACAGCAGAAGAAGACAGAGAGGTAGTAATAAGCAGGATTGTACATTATCCCTTTATTCATCTATAAGATAGATGCATATATATAGATAAAGACCTGCTTTATGTAGCAGGATTTGAACCCGTGACCGTGGTGTTGAAACGGGATTTGAAAGGGGATTTGAACCAGAGTGTCTGAGGCTCGTCTCATTACAGGAAGATGAATCTGGTTTCATTCCTGGACTCGGGTTATTGATCCGAGTGTCGTCCGTCACAAATCACTTTACATCCACATATCGACAGAGAGAGCTGTAAGTGTTCTGCAGAGTAGGGTGACCAGACGTCCCCGTTTTCCGGGGACAGTCCCCGTTTGTATTGGCCTGTCCCCGGAAATGTCCTCGTTTTTTAATATACGTTAAAAACACATAGCAAGGTGAAATAAAACATTTCATGTCAGGAAACACCGGGTAAACAGACTACGGTCACGCCAGCCCCCACTTCGGAAAAGCCAGCCGCACGTTGTATTGCTATGCATTACGGTAGAGGCCTGTAAAAACTGCCTTCAAAATAAAAGCGTTTACTCTGTCAATAACAAATATACCTAAAAAACACACCAAGCATATTCATATATACTGGAGCTTAAATTAAGAAATATGTACGATATAATGTGATCAATAATAATGTAAAACAAACTAGTATAGCTACCACATTATAACTGAGTGAATGTAAAATGTAAGTATACAGTTATGAGGACATATCTGACATTTCCACTGGGTGACTCATTTCAATTGATGTTGACACCATCTCACAACACTCCTAAAATAACATTACTTTCTGAAGCACAATTTAAAATGTGTGCTGTTTAAAATCTCAAATTAGATCTATTGTCCGTCTATATATTGATTATTATTTAATGGAAGCCGTCCATAATCAAAGAGTCATTCGAAGTCAATCAAATACTTATTTCACTCCAGGGTGATAGCAGGAGACCCCATCGAGTCACTCAGAGAGAATCAGGACAATCTGATGTAGAGTTTCAAAATAAAAGAGCTTTGAAGTCTCATATATGAGCTATCGTCCTTCTGTTTGTATCCAACAGTTCAAATGTTCGAATTACATTGAACCAGAATTGTCCCCATTTTTTCTTTAACAGTGAAGACAATTGGATGTTAATGATATATTGACCGCAAAACTCAAAATGTCCCCGAAATCTGGTCACCTTACCGCAGAGGTCCATCAATCTGCTGCTTCAACAGGAGAGAGAGAGATGGAGAGACACCGTCTTAAAGTAACAGTTCCACAGGAGAGAGAGAGAGAGAGATGGAGAGACA
>CADEHL010000016.1:0-2500 GCA_902827135.1 Harpagifer antarcticus
GTTTGCAGAAGAAGATTGAGTCCTAAAAACCTGGGCTGTTTCTCACACACACGTTTTTCCATTTGGAGACAGGCGAGCACCTCGGGGCCTTTTCTGCACATGTGTTTTTTGGGGTGGATTGTGCCTTTAGGCAGCGCAGACAGAGCGGGGCTTGTGAGGCCTGGTGGCTTCATCTATAGTAAAGTTCCATTACTGCGGTCCAGCCCTGCATAGCTGCGGTTACACACACACACACACACACACACACACACACACACACACACACACACACACACACACACACACACACACACACACACACCACACACACACACACACACACACACACACACACACACACACACACACACACACACACACACACACACACACACACACACACACACACACACACACACACATAGAAGCGTGTAGATGTAGCAAACACACCTAACTCTTTCTTTGTGTGTCGGGGGAACTGGCAAGTGTGTGTGTGTTGAGCGAGAGATACATAGTTCATTGAGGGGGGAAGCCCTTTATGTGTGTGTGTGTGTGTGTGTGTGTATGTTAACATTCAAAGCAGGACTCTTGAACCTCCGAGCGCTCTCACACCACGCTAACCTTTTTTACAAGCTTCCCTACATGTTTTTCGACCTCGTCGTTGTTTGACGCATTTTATCGACGGACAACAGAGCGCCATGTTTCTTTTATTGTCTTGCATTAAATGTAATAATTATTCTTCGTTTAACTTATTTATTATTGCGTTAATGTTTTATCTGACGCGGAAGCTATCTCCGAGCTTCTTTTATCCACGGCTATAGTCCTTCCTAAATATCTGAACTTCAATTCTTTAAACATTCCTGTATTTTCTTCGGCATCTTCACCGAAAATGTATTTCGCTTTATCGCCATGGAAACATGTTAATACGCGTTTTTGCCGCCGTAGCTTCAACGCAGAATAACCCAACGGAACAGCAACTAAACCGACTATTTCGGGGTCAACACATCGCTCTAAATCTAGCATTTATCTCTCCACCTCCTCTTCCTCTTCTCCATCCATCCCTGCCCTCCTCTTCCTCCTCTTCCTCCTCACTTTGTTGGGATTAGCAGGAGGTGCTGGCAGCCCCTTCCTTCACCCCGAACACACACTGATCTCCCCTCCAAACACTCTTGTCCCTGGCCGAGAATCCAGCACAGTGTCAGGCTTCTCAATGAGCGCGAGCACGTGTGTGTAACCGAGCTCACCAACTTCAAATATGTGTAAATACGAAGGACGAGGCGAAACATATCGTTATATAACCCTAAGCTAGCTTCTGTGTGTGGCGCTCCTTCGCAATTTAGTCTTGAAATGTATTTCTTCTCGGACTATTTTCAGTTGCGGATGAATACACATCTGTCGCTCTCGTATCCCCAGCAGTTGGACGGCTCGTTGATATGATTTAAAAAACTCAAATTGGAAAACAATGAATGAAACCGAGCTTTAAGGAATCAGAGACCAACGAGAAAGATTTACCTCGAGTCCCACACTGTCTGCATTCGGTGTGTGTGTGTGTGTGTGTGTGTGTGTGTGTCAGGGTATTAGCTGGGGTCCCAGGGTGAGTGCTTAGAGTGTTTTGAACAACCGTAATCTCCCTTCCTATAATGTCCCCGGGTCAGGGGCCAACCCCCCGTCCCCCGTCCCCCCCTCTCTATTCTCAGTGTTTTTTGGCTGAACTATCCGAAGCCTTTTCTCTTTAATCCGTCCTTTTTGAATCGAGCAGCCTCTCCATCTCTCCGCCACGCTCTCTCGCCTCGTTGTTGGCGCTCACCTTTCTCTTTCTCGTTCCATTTTCTTAATTATCTTTCTGTCACCTTCCTCTCCCTCTCTTCTCCTTCCTCACATCCTTCCTCTAATCCCACCTTCTTGTTCCGTCCCTTTCGTCTTCCCTCTGTTCCTCTGATGTGTTGGCGTGACCGCAAAGGGACGGGGTTCATTGTCAAGTCGAGGACCTATCGCGCCATTCAAACACACACACACACATATTATAAAACACTGGTTCCTTGGTATCTCTGGCCCCGGCTGAATGATTGACAGCTGAAAAGAAAGAAGGAATTCCCTCACAGCCTTTGACCTCGTTTCCTCTCTCTTATTCTCTGCCGCCTTTTCACTTTTCCATTTTCAGCGTTTGCTTTACTTGCGAGACTCATCTTTAATGCATTTCAACGGCTGTCGCTCTCATCACACTTTAATGATCAAGTTATGAAATGTGTGTCGTTATGACAACAGTAACGACAAGCATTTGACTCATTTGTTCCTGTTCCATCGTCGCCTCACGTTGTTTCATCGCCTTACATCCACCGCTGCACCTGCAATGAGAGGACACACTCAGTCAGAGTCTGCAGCTCAACTGGAGACACGTTGAAATTCATTTCAATATATTGCAGCTCGACATCGAGGCTCAAACGAACGGCTCGAACCCAGAGAATATCACGCGTCATTGAGTTTAAATAAACATGCATCCAGTGGGGGAAAGTACATTTAC
>CADEHL010000016.1:7500-10000 GCA_902827135.1 Harpagifer antarcticus
AGAGGTGTGTCTCAAACAGGAAACAAACTACCTGCTAAAATTAGTCCCAGAAAGAGCTCTGCATTCACACACTTACTGTACATATCTGAACACACACTCAGCTCTCTCTCAAACACACACACACACGGAGGCCTTCCAGTAGAGTAAGGGTTACAGTAGCTCCTAATGTGAATTCCCTTCTGAATAGAAATTAAGAGGAAAGTTTGCTTACACACATCATTTTAAGAAAAAGCACTCGAAGAAAATACAGAAACGAGAGACATGTGGGACTAAAGTGTTTTACAGCAGCTCATAGTACTGCTTCTTTGGCGCGTATGTTTACATATGTCACCCGTGTGTGTGTGTGTGTGTGTGTTTCATATTTTCGTACATATCTCTTTCCCCAGGAGTAAACTGGGGTCAAACCAGTTAGTGTTGTCACGGCAATTTGCAGTTAGGCCTCTGTATGTGTGTGTGTTTGTTTGCACAGTTTTTTGAATTGAATTTGCAGTCTGTGTGCAGCCAAACATGCATGTGTGTTTTTACTGTATGTGTGTGTGTGAATGATGTGTTTGTCTGCCAGTGTGTGTGTGTGTGTGTGTGTGTGTGTGTAACACAGTAAGCTGCCCTCAGGCTGATGTATATTCTTTTCACTCAAACAGCCCATTTACAGTTCTGGGGTCGGCTCCCTCTCGCTCTCCCGTGACCCGGACCATTTAGAGGTCAGCGTCAAAGCTGAACTCGGGTCAGAACGCTAACTGACTCCAGCTCCGCTCCTCTGGGGTTTACTGACAGCCAGGCTGCTCAAACCGTGGCGAGAGGGCCCGGAAATGGGCTGTACGGCTTCTTCTAGTGGGTCCGAGTTGAACAAATGTAGCTAAAATGTTTTTCTGAATGCTATTCAGCGAGAAATCTGGACAACTTGTAAAGAGTAGCAAGTCAAGTTTAGCATCCGCTGCTAAACGCTAATTCATTTGATATTTCTGTGTCTCGTTTCCTCGAGATCAACTATCATTGTTGGTCTTCCCCCTCTGATAGCATCGACCAAGGATGTCATAGTTGAGATAATAGTCAAGATAACATAAAAAACTAATTTCAACAAAACTCGTTGAAAGGCTGAAGATGGGTGAAGGACGAATTGTTGTTGGGATGTCATGGCCTTGTTGTGCCTTGGCTTCCTTTCTTGGGTTGTCTGTAAATACAAGTGGAGTTCCGGTCCCCTGCTATCGTTCATTTGGTACTTTTTGATAGACGTATAAACGGAGGCTGAAATCGAATCTAAATCTGATCCGATATTCCTTTCCTATCTTGATGACATATTACATTTACTGTACTTGAAGTTGTTTGGAGAACCTTTGTCCTGACCTCTTCATTGGTCGATGTTAAATCTGAACTCAGATCAGGTCCTGAAGGCATGCTGAATCAGCTTTCATTGAATTAACCTGGTGTTTATACGGGGCTTCTTAAACATCTGCAGTTTTGTCCTCGATGGGAACATCAGTAACTTTTAGCATGTGGGGGCTCAGCAGAAAATGTCTGTTTGGGCCCCAAACCACAGAGAGAGAAAATACTTTCTGAGAGCTTTTAGAGGTGAAGATCAAAGCTGGGGAGAAGGTCAGATCCTAAAGGCTCCTTTAAATTAATAGCAAGCGTTAAAAATCAGTCGTAAGAATTGCTGCAGAGCTTAAACTTGAAAGGTTTTGGTCACTTTTCTGTCTGGTTCGCAAAATGCCGTTGGCGTCATTTGGCGGCTTGTCGAGCGAGTTTTAGTAATGGGGAGAAAGAGGAGAATTATGATGATTGTCTAGCTTTACAAAGCATCCTTAAAAAGGAACAGAAAGGCGATACATCAGACCTCGGAGAAGTCCTTCTTTTACACAATTCTGGCACGTTTTTCCTGATTCCAATTGAGCAAAAGAAAGGTCACGATCAAGACAACACATCATTAGTAGGAGATGATTGGGATCTCCATTTACTGAAGGGATAAGAAAAGTGTTTCTCTAACGTCAGCTGAAGTGTTTAGGGATTTCCTCTCACACCTTTTCTCTGCTGGTAAATGGAAATTCCACCTTTCAGCAAAACTCATTTCCTTAATGTCTTACTCAACCCAAGCATCCTTTACAAGCAACTCATCCCTTTCTTAAAGCTTCTAAGATGTAATTGTGTATCTTCTTGTGTAAATATAGACCTTGATGAAGTGACTAAGCCGTATGAATGACAGTAAATGGTATCAAACTTTGTGGGATTAAAGAATGGAAAAGCGTCAGATGGATAGGCTTAAACGTGTAGATCTGAATCCCAGAAATCAATTGACGATGAAGCAACTTTTGGTATCGATAATTAATCCTCCCACACTCACACTTAGTAGAGTAGTACCCTCAATCTCTTGTTGTGTTTTCATTCAAAACGATAGACATTTTAACGTCATCTCTGTCTATCGTTTTGGTTTCATTAATAATTAGTCTTTTATCCAAGTGACCAGTGACTGATAACCTCTTCACGTTAATATGTATCCAGTTGA
>CADEHL010000016.1:15000-37500 GCA_902827135.1 Harpagifer antarcticus
GCCAATTTCTAGCTGAGCTGTCTACCCCCTCTTTACTCAGTATAACCAGTCACTAAAGTCACATTTAAAGACAAAAACAGACATGACTAGTGAATTGTCGTGGAGTGTAAATATAGTATTATATGTAGAGTTGAACATGCGGCAACATTTAAACTGTGTTAGTGTTCATTTGCAATAAAAACGGCATTTTGGACGTAATAGACGAGAAAACACAGAAGTAATGATGAATGCAAAGTCAACGTATTAGTGTAATACAATGATGAATAGCTATTGAAGGTACTTTTCTGCATTACATAAATGTGTGTGGATGTTAAAGAACACAAGGTGTAGTTCTGTTAACATGCTGTTAGATCAATAGTACGCTGAATTAATGTGAATTAGTGCATTTTTTGTAACGTTAACTTTACCGAAATCAAGCAAATCCTTTCCGATTCGAGGTGATGATAGAGACGGACGTATGGACTGCTTGTTTGACTAAGAGAAAGGAATAAAAAGTATTTAAAAAAGGATGAAGGGGCAGGGAGAGACGGGAAGAGGTGGGAGTAAAGAGAGAAGGAGAGAGAGAGAAGAATAAAGGAGTCTTTACATGTCTGTGGAACCAGCAGCTCGCAGCACTTTCACATAATTTAAGACATATGGACGTTATTAGGACGACCGTGTCTGTGTGTGTGTGTGTGTGTGTGTGTGTGTGTGACAGGGTGTGTGTCTTTGCGCTGCAGGCTTCAGAAGACAGTCACGTTTTTGTGGTGCAGCAAAGTGACCCAACAATCCTGTCCCAGAGTGACACGGCATATACAAACATGTAGAGAGATACCATAATGTGTGCGTGTGTGTGTGTGTGTGTGTGTGTGTGTGTGAGAGAGATAGTGTGTGTGTGAGAGAGTGTGTGTGTGCTAGTCTGACCTGTAGTTACCTTTCAGTCTTGGCGTCCCTGCACACACACACGGCGACTGACTGACTCACAGTAGCGCTGCGGCTATTTATGAATGTGTGTGTGTGTGTGTGTGTGTGTGTGTGTGTGTGTGTGTGTGTGTGTGTGTGTGTGTAGGAATAGGCAAAGCACTCGCTCAAATTGACCAATTATGCATAATCCAGTGCAGACGGGTTAAATGGCTAAATTCACTACGTTACACAACCTCTCTTTTGGCTTAACCAATATTCCCCTGATCTTTCTGTATTAAGTTCGTCTAGCCCTCAGGCGAGTGATCAACAAACAGCTGGCTCATACATAGCTGAGTCATGGGTTCAAACCCGTTAACGTGAACAGGCAATTGATCGGAAACTAATTAAAATGTGAAATGCCATTTCTGTGAAGAAACCCCCAAAAATGAATGATTTCATAGCCCACTAAATCTCAAACAGCGTGCCGAAAGTGACCGCGTAACCATAAAGACGTGACTGATGGACTATATAATCAGTTCAATGACTCGTATGACATGACTTGATGCAACCAACATAACGGTTGACTAAGCAACCAACAAAGTGACAAACAAATATAACACAAGTAGACGTCCTTTTTGGAGCCAATCCACCAAATGTGAAACTTGGTATTACTGTGTGACCATAGTTAGCGTCATGGGACAATCAATGTCATTTTTAAAATACTAAAAGACAGATGCATCATTCCTCCAAGTTTCATCCGATTCCAAAACAGTGGTGTCCAAAACCCTAACCCTAGTTCTTATCCAATGGATGACCCGATGGTGACAAGTCAATCATATGTTGGCATTTATCTAGCCCAAACGAAGAAGGGACAGCCTTGTGTTTTCTTCCGCAGCCTTGAGGTCAGATAGTGTGTGTAATCCCCTGTGGTCGGGGGTGGAGAGCAGGTCATGTAAGCTGATCTGGGACCAGCAGCCCCAGGGCGCGGCAGCAGAGGAAATGTAGTGCTGCTAACGTCTTAGAGCGCCCTGTGATCTGCACTAACCACTCCCTAACACACACACACACACTTTGACACACACACAGCACCAGCTCAGTGGACTATTGTTCATTCATTCTGAGGGTGACGGAGGAAGGGAAGCAGGGTTTGAAGGGATGATGGGAGAGAGAGATGTAAAAAGGGCAATAGAGGAGAAGTTTGGAATAAGAGGAAAATGAGGTAGAGGACAAAATAAAAGTACGAGCGCTCAACTGATGGTTTAGTGGCTGAAACATCGACCTCAGGAACCACAAGTTGGGCTCAAATCCTTCTAGAAGCTTCTTTATTTCCTCTGAGACTCCATTATGTCTCTGTGAACACAAGCAAGAACACTTTGTCTTGCCATTTCAATGGATTACCTTATTGAAAACATATTGCAGATACACAAGAAAGTGTGTTCTTTCTGCATGGTTAGGATTATAGTACCGGTTTCTCTAAAGGTTAATTCATAGTTTATCTGCATGTTTCATAAAAGCCATAAAACCATAATTGAGAAAACCACAGACGGGAAGCAATTATGAGTTTGGACAATGTGAGGGAGGTCATTAAATAAACAGTTAAAAGTTATCGGACGAACTTAATGTAAATGCAGAAGTTAATTGATACACCAGCCACTGTTCGTTAGAGAGAAGTATTTATCTCGAAAGTATTTTCATTTCGCTGCGCAGATAACACAAACCATGTGTACCAGTGGCTTAACTTGCTCGACAAAGTCCTGCACTGCCTTCCTGTGATCACTGATTGAATAAAACCTAGAACTTAACGTGAGGAATAAAACAGTCCTCTATAGCTCAACCCTCTCAAAAAGTCATTGCTAAAATTCTTCGTGTTCATGACTAAAAGCTGACGGCCAAGTATAACTCAATGGATTATGACTGTGTTAATATAACCTGACTCGTGTCCAGTCTACTCAATGTTCTCCGCTTCTAAATCATTTTCAAGACTGTTTTTAGGGGTGTTTTTAGAGGGTACATCAGAAGGAATGTTATTCGTCCAAACAACACTGACGACTGGTGACTGATTCCTACAATTCCGAGCAGCCAGGAAAGATTTAACTCTTCCCCCCCTCCTTCTCTCTTGCTCTTTCTGCCTGTCATTCTGCTTCTGCTGACTACAGGGGAAAACCTCCACAATGTATAAGTCTCTGTAAAGAGGGGAGGGGGATGAATAAGGAAATGAATACGCTTGAACACACGACGGAAAGTCTTGTCTATTCGAGAGCGAGCGAAACGGATTAGAAAATGTGTCAGAGATGTGACAGAAGGGAAAAAGAGGGGGGTACCTTTATCCACGAATCAACTCTGCAACATTTCAGCACGAGTGAAAGAGTAAGTGACTTGCCATCAAATGGTGTTTGTCATTGAATAACGCACGTGTCAAATCTATGAAAGTCTGTTATATTGAATAAACATTGACTTTAGTTCAAGTGATGAAAGCGTTAATATAAATATTACAGCCCTCTGCCATCTGTTCATACGTCGGTCATGATTTCCCACACTGAAGTCCTCCGCTTGCACTCGTTCAAACAAATGTCTCTATGCTTGTGCCAACTTAATGATCATTTCATGAAACTCCAGAAATCTGTTTCTGTATATCTGAAAGGATATGTCTGTTGCTCTGTCTGTGCAGGTGTTTGCCAAAGTGTTCAGCCACGAGGCCTTGGAGTCCTACCTCCCCAAAATCCAGCAGGTCATCCAGGACAGTCTTCGAGTGTGGAGCTCCAACCCCGAGCCCATCAACGTCTACAGGTACGCCGACAGTCCTAGAGTAGAAACACATTCATAAGGGATAGACATGTCATTGTTGTTGCACTTAAACATGGGGTAGGGTCATTGCTACAAGAAGAAACGCATGAAGAGACTGTTGTGAAGAAACAGTACACAAGATAGAATAGAATAGAATCCTTTATTGTCATTATACAGGTACAATGAGATGGGGATGGGGTGCAAGAGTGAATGCAAGTCAGGGTCTATCCATAGATAAGATTGAGGTCCTAATGTGTTGTTTTTCCTCCAGGGAGAGCCAGAGATTGTCGTTCACGATGGCGGTGAGGGTGCTGCTGGGATTCAGGGTGTCGGAAGAGGAGATGAGGCATCTGTTCTCCACCTTCCAGGACTTTGTTGACAACCTCTTCAGCCTGCCTATAGACCTGCCCTTCAGCGGATACAGGAAGGTATGTGTTGACAACCTCATGTCTGGAACAAAAGCTAGTTGATGTGGTTTGGGTACATACAAAGCATGAGATGTGTTTAAATCAATCTATGTCTGTATAAAGGTTGGTAGCTAATGATAGCATGTCTTTCCTCACAGGGTATCCGTGCACGAGACGCCCTGCAGAAAAGCATAGAAAAGGCCATCAGAGAGAAGCCGTTGTGTTCCCAGGGGAAGGATTACAGCGACGCACTCGACGTCCTGATGGGGAGCGCCAAGGAAAACGGCACTGAGCTCACCATGCAGGAACTGAAGGTAACGCATAGAAATCACCTGAGCGCGGGGGGGGGGGGGGAGAAGTGCTGGAGAGAAGCCAGACGCACAAGAAGCCACTCCATCACACAGCGTTAACACGTACAGCGCAGATCCACGCTCTAATGCTGTGTGTTCAAACAAACACACACATAGACCACACTCACTGTTTACCTAGCAAAGTGCTGCCAAAGGGAATCCGTCTTGGCTGACTGAACACACACACACACACACACACACACACACACACACACACACACACACACACACACACACACACACACACACACACACACACAAGCACACACCATGTATACATCACTTCAGGGGACATTACATTGACTTACATGCATTTCCTGGAGACTTATCCTCACCTTAACCATAACCAACACATGCCTTACCCTAACCCTAACCCTAACCCTAACCCTAACCCTAACCCTAACCCTAACCCTAACCCTAACCAAGTCTTCACCCTAAAATGAATGATTCCCCTCATGGGCACACGTGACTGTGTAAACAGATTTAGGTCCCCACAAGTATAGTAATGGTAGGCCACGCACACACACACACACAATTAGCATACTTTCTCATACAAATCATCTTGGCATCATAAGCAATTAAAGTGACTTATGATATACAGCTATATGTAAAATATGACTGCAGGGATGCTAAGTTGATGCCTGTAGGCAGACGGTAACAGAATCAGAATCACACACACACACACACACACACACACACACACACACACACACACACACACACACACACACACACACACACACACACACACACACACATCTACATTCGTCTACATTCGTAGACAGGCACACCCTCTATTTACCTATTAAAGTAATTCTGAGGAATTCTGTGGAAACTCAACTCTCGCTGCCTCTATTTCGCTCACTGTGGTTTCTGGGTTAAGTCCAGGGCCAAAAATAAGTCAACACTCCCCCTGCTAGGGGTCTGAAAGAGGCCTCCTGTACGCACACACTCACACACACACATACAGTATATAAATACACACACAAAGTGAACTGGGGAGCCCCTGTCGCAGAGGCCCATGCTGAAGCACTCTCCTGCAGTTTTCTGACGCACGCATTTACAACACACTCAAGAAGGGGGAGGCGAAGATGTGTTTTGACACTGATGATGGCATATCAGGGGTTCATAATGATGTTATTTTGGTGGTGTTATTTATTCCACTGCCTTCATAGTGCACCGACTGTTGTTATTGGACTGGGACTCCATATTTCCAAGTACGCTATTTTTTAGGAATTAAAAACGTCATACTTTTATTATGTATTGGTCATTATGAGACAAATGGCAGGCATGAGGTGTGGGGTAATGGTTTTGTGCCAAAGGTAAAGTGAGGTCCAAGGTTGAGTTTGCTTCACAATATTTCATACTTTCAAAAGAAATCAAAATGCCGCTGACAACATGCTGGGTGTGAAAAACTGTTCGGTTACATATTGCGTAAAAAGTAATCGTGGCTATGGCTGGACATTTGGCTGATATTCACCCTCAAACTTTAGCGTACAATATTACCATTTACTAAATATGGCCACTGTCTGGACCCTTTACTCAAGTGCCCATCAGAAGCAAAGCCAGAATACAGTTTGAGTGCCCAAAAAGTAAAAACAAATCAACTCAAATACTTTCCATATGACTGGCTTTACCCAAAAGAGTGGTGAATAGTTATAGGAACCGATATGTGTTCAGAGGCTGTATCAAGAACGCTTCAGTGGTTGCAAGATCATAAACAAAGGGTTACAAGATGATTTATAAAGAGGGGAATCACTGTGGTTGAACTGCTCACAGCTCTTATAACTTGTGCCTCATAAGCAGACATGACACTGACACACCTTCTTTCTCCTCCATCTTCCCACAGGAGTCCACTATCGAGCTGATCTTTGCCGCCTTTGCCACCACGGCCAGTGCGAGCACCTCACTAATCATGCAGCTCCTCAAACACCCTACCGTCCTGGAGCGCCTGAGGGAGGAGCTGAGGGTCCGGGGGCTTCTCCACAATGGCTGCCTTGTGCCCGGAGAGCTGGGGCTGGACACCATCGTGAGCCTCAAGTACCTGGACTGTGTCATCAAGGAGGTGCTGAGACTCTATACCCCCGTCTCAGGGGCCTACCGGACCGCCATGCAGACCTTCGAACTCGACGTGAGTAGTCTATTAATACTTCTTAAATGAATACTGTAGCCACTTAATCTGAAGTTCATACAAAAAGACTTTGAAAGTCTGAGGAAACTACCCCTAAACACAAAGATTTAAGGGCATAGTTATCAAGGACAAAGTGTAGTCACGACGATTGATATTCATATATATGTGTTGGTATGATAGAAGATAATAGGACATTCCCCAATGCTCGTAGAAAAACTGAAATCAACGTTTCTGGCCTTCCAAGCTTGACGTTCCTAAGTTTGGCGTATCCTGATTTGGGAGAAACAACAACCCTGCTCATTATCTGTGTTTCTTTCTGTCTTCAGGGAGTCCAGATTCCAAAGGGCTGGAGTGTGATGTACAGCATTCGGGACACCCACGACACCGCGGCCGTCTTTAAGGATGTGGACGCCTTCGATCCTGACCGTTTCAGCCAGGAGCGAGGAGAAGACAAAGAGGGACGGTTCCACTACCTGCCGTTCGGTGGCGGTGTTCGGTCCTGTCTCGGCAAACAACTGGCGACCCTCTTTCTCCGTATCCTCGCCATCGAGCTGGCCAGCACCAGCAGATTCGAGCTCGCAACTCGGGAGTTTCCACGGGTGATCACGGTACCGGTGGTCCACCCTGTCGACGGGCTGAAAGTCAAGTTCTACGGATTGGACTCCAACCAGAACGAGATCATGGCCAAGTCAGAAGAGCTGCTGGGAGCCACTGTTTGAAGGGCAGAGAGCTGAAGAGTCGAGGGGAGAGTGATCGCAGAAGTCTTTAAAGGAGAAGATTGAAGGAAGGAAAGAAATAAGTTCTTATTTTTTCTCCTCCACCACCAAGTTGGAGGTTCCTTTTCAGACTAAGAGAAAAGTCTTTGTCTCTTTCTTGTTACAACTGATGATGATCAGGACTTTCCTCTGAGAGAGAAACTGCCAAAAAACTTCTTAATTATTCTCTATTCTGTGTATTTTTTTAAGGAAATATACAAACTAAATGTATGTACAAACAAAAAGCTATGTAATATAATTTGAAAAAGAAAGGTGGGTAGTGCACAATGGGAGAAAGAAAAGTATGGTGGTACTTTTGGGAATAAGAAGTGTTGAAAGAAGAGAAAATGGTTGTGATTTGGATGACACAGGGTATAGGACGGAAGATAGTTTAGCTTAAATGAAATGCAGTGAACCAGTTTAAGAGCAGGGTAAAGGAGATGGATATATAGACTGATAGTATCTCCATGGCAACACCAAGATTCAACTCATCTGCTAATCTAAACAAGAGTATATATATATCATTGGTGGCATTGTGTTCCCATTGAATTCAAATTGTTTACTAGCTTGCAGATGCAGTAAATTAATGATCATAGCACAGGTACAATGTGTTGCTGAGTCCAATCGAACGGCAGATGTTAAAGGCATGTAGTTCTGATGGAGAGGATGTACTGGGTGCATATTTGAACGGGTCAAACACATTACATGCAAGGGCAATTTCTTTCTAGTCTCCCCTTCATGCTTCTATTTCACAAAGCAGCTTGTACACGTTCCTATAATGCTTCCATCCATGTATCATACAGTGGAATAAGCTTCAGCTCATTACTCTCTGTCCACAAAAACATATCAGGGGTTTCCGGTGCACTTCTGCAAACCAAGGAAGCATTGAAGTTGAACTCACACTTTAAAGTAACTGAATCAAAGTCAATGAGGTCCAGGTCTGCTTTGATACACAAACTACACTTTGATGTTGCGTTGAGATTGTACTCTTTCGGACTTTATCTTGCAACAAGTCGATAAAGAAGTCGCCCTCATGAAACCGAGAGTAACTGGAGGAGGGAAGAAGAGATGGAGTGGAGAAAACCCTACATACATGCTGCTTGAGTGTTGCTTTGTCATTCTGTGTGCAGCCATTTTGAGTTGTGTGGAGAAGGTGACATGTTGTCTTGCTGCTCCTCCAATCAACGCTAAGAATACAAAACAAATTAAAAGTCCATGGTTTAAGCAACTTTATTAGCTATGAAGAGATTTATTGTTTGAGGTGATTGCACAATCAGGACTCTCAGAGCTTTGCGACGTCCATATTTTTGGAGAAGGAAGACTTTGTTCTTGGTTCCGATACGTAGAACAAGACGGAAAAAAAAAGCTACCCGCCTCGGAACTCTGGGACTCGTTCGCGGAACTCTCGGACATTCTAGAACCCCCCCCGGATGGAGTTCTAAGTTCCGAACGGAAGCTCGAGAGAGAAAGAAAGGACCAATGAGGTTTCAGGGGAGGGCGGGGTCACGCTCTTATTGGACGATCCTGTTGTCCAATAGCATTCCAGATGGATTCTGCCTGTGCTAGACATTGTTCACTCTTTCTACCAACCACACCACTGATTTCTTCACGATAAAAAATATATAAAAATAGAGTTTTTTTGCTGCTTTTCTTGTGTATATTTTCTATTTGAGAGTTCTAGATTGCAATAGTTTGTATCAAGTGCTTTTTTAATCATTACAAATAATGATTAAATATGTGCGTTTTGTGAAAGCAAGGAGCATACATAGATTATAGTGTATATTAATTTGTACAATATTCCTCCCTTTAGCAAGCCATGTGGAAAATCAGCTATTTACGTCTACTAATAACCTAATAGTAATGTTATTGTACGATTAATATTGTTGTTATAAGATATTTGAAATGCTATTTTTTATTCTATTACAGATCTAGAGTTTTTAGCCTAAATGAGAAGGTAAATATTGGATGTATTTAGAATGTTATGTATTTCAGTTATATTGTAAACAGTGTTTAAAATGTTAATATTGTTGATTTGATAACTGTAATAATTATTTTTTGTTTTGTTATTCAGACTTATTATCACTGCATTTTATTTGATATTAATTATGGAAAACAGAAAGCACTTGCGAGGTATGTCTATGTTTTAAGTGCCATGCGACTACACGTCCCCTTCCTCTCACCTGTTGGTCTTATGTCATTCTGTACATAATATTTCTTTTTACAGGAAAAATGTTTCATTTAGTTTAAATATGAATGTCTACTTTCTTGTTTCCTTTTTTTGTTACCGTGATTGTTAAATGTACTCCTGTAATAAACTATAAAGTAAAGATATCTGAACATTGAGTTTTCTACTCTCTTCTAGTGAGCTAAAGTGTGAAAGCAACTTGTTGTTTTTATAAACCACATAAGTAGCACGTCCAGCATGCTAATCCAGCAGATGGCAGGCAGCCTGTATGCTAACGAGCTAACGGAATCCCAACATGTAAATCAGAATGGTCGGAGAACTAGTGGATGGGGAACAAGTGAGACCAGGTGCCTTCTGTCAGCTTAAATAAACGATTTCCAACGACAGTATTTTTAAGAATAATACACCCATCAGCAATATGTTAAACTATTCATACGATATCTGCACACAGTGTTATTAAGGTTTGGTTACAGTTCAGCAGCTAAAAGGCCACTATTCATTTCTACTTTGAGGCAAAACACTTTCCATTGATCAAGTCAAACATGTAGCATATCCATCATGCATCTGACATTTACAACCTTACTTTGTAAACTATAACCAGCTTTTGCAGTACCATAAATCCCTCAGAAGCAAAACTCTCGTAGATACTTTGATCCAAACCTCCGAAAGCTTATGTGTAGGGATGAATATCAACGCTTAGCAAAGACTGATTGGATACCTTACTATAATCCTAGCAGTATTGCTTCAAATCTAAATCTACTTTGTCCGTCTTTGGCAGTACCATAAATCCCTCAGAAAGGTAGAACCAAGTGTAGATGCATAACAGTCAAAGGCTCGAGTAGATACTTTGGTCCAAACCTCTAAAAGCGTATGTCTTAATAAGAATATGTAGCAGAGACAGAATGGATGCCTTAAAGTAATCCCACCACTATTGTTCTCTGACAACAGGTGCATCAGCAAAGCCACCATACACAAAGAAACGTGGACAGATCCTGCACACTATTCAAGGGTCCAAAAACAGAACATCTCCGGTCAATAAGCGACTCATTAACTTCAATTACATGAGGATGTCAATGAGTTATAACTCAGCAATGACTGGTACATCAAGAATAGGCAATAACATGAAAAGAACATATTCAAAAGATGTAGAATTGCAGCAAAATGCAGCAAAACACAAACTGGTTTCCAATGATCAAGTCAAACATCAAATCAAATCAAGTTTTATTTATATAGCACATTTATAAAGGTTTTTGGTGGAGCCAAAGTGCTGGACATATAATAAAAATAGCCTACAGTAGAGACACTTTACAGCAAATACAACAGCACAGATTGATCAGAATATCAGTATGAGAAAACAACACCCTCTGTCCTTAGACCCTCTGTCCTTAGACCCTCTGTCCTTTGACCCTCACATCGTACAAGGAAGCACTTCCAGAGAAAACCCACAGTTTAAAGGGAACATGGGAGAAACCTCAGGGAGAGCAACAGAGGAGGGATCCCTCTCCCAGGACGGACAGACGTGCAGTAGATGCCGTGTGTAAATCGAAGAGATAATACATTTTACAGCATATAGACCGAAAGTTAGGAAATGCATGTGTCTGTAATGAGAAGATGAATCCACGAGGATGTCAGCTACAATCCTGAGGAGGCCGTCAAACATGTAGCATATCCATCATGCATCTGACATGTACAACCTTACTTAGTACACTATTACCAGCTTTTGCACGACCATAAATCCCTCTGATGCATAACAGTCAAAAACTCTCGTAGTTACTTTGGTCCAAACTAGGGCTGAACGATTAATCGATTTTAAATCGAAATCGCGATTTTAAATGATGCGTTTATCAAATCGCAAAGCCTTGTGTGTCAGTCATCCACACCAATCAGAAGTGCTGTGCTCCACATGTACCAGCCATTGTTAACCAATCAGAAGTGGCCCATGATAGAAGGTGATAGACAGATTGATCCAATCACCTGCCAAGTGCTTCTGAAAGCGCCTGCCCTTTCCAAATGGCTTCCAATGGAGCTTTAGATGGTTTCTGAGTCAGGTTAGTAATGCTCCATCACGTGTTTCTATCACAGGGTGAGTCTGAAACTGAAGCTTGACTTTAAAGCAACCCAACGGAAGTTTCATGTAAGTTTAGTTCTTTCACTCGTAGCTCGGGCTGCGGGGTGCTAGAGACGGGAGCACGTTGATACGACCTTCCTAGCCGGAGATATGGCCGCATTTTACAATAAACTTTCGTTGGGTCGCTTAAAAACAAATATCGCAAATCGAATCTCAATATCGGTCAGAAAAATCGCAATTAGATTATTTCCCCAAATCGTGCAGCCCTAGCCCAAACCTCCCAAAGCTTATGTGTAGAGACGAATATCAATGCTTAGCAAAGACTGATTGGATACCTTACTTTAATCCTGTTTCAAAACTAAATCTATTTCCAAATGTACGTCCATTGTCACGCTCACAGGTACAGATAAGAACCCAATAGCACGACTCAGATACAACCAGTGTAGTAATGTTCAGTTTAATCGGGTCAGGGACAGGCAGGTGTCAAAACCAGGAAATCCAGCAGTTAGGCAAACAAATCCGAGAAGGGGCAGGCAGAACAGGACTCAGAACCAGGCGATCCGTCAGACAGGCAAACAAATCCAAACAGGGGGCAGGCAGGAAACTCGAGGTCCGATAATAGGCAGGTAGGGGTCAAAACCGGGCAGGACAGGTAACTAGGCAGGAGATAATCAAGCGCTGGAGTGCTTGGCAGAATACACAAGACAATCTGGCAACTGACAACTGAAAATGAGGTGGCATAAATACTGTGGAGTGATGAGGGAATGAGTAACAGGTGAGGGGAAGGGCTGAGGAGACCAGGTGAGGGGAATGAGCTGATTGCAAGGGCCTGGGGGAAAGCGGGATCTGAAAAGACAGGAGGGTTTAGATGAGGCATCAAACAAACAATAAAATGGGTGTCTAACTTGTGACACCATTCTGCACTTCTGACGACAGGTGCATCAGCAAAGCCACCATTCCCAAAGTTAACGTGGAAAGACACTATTCAAGATCTCCGGTTAATAAACGACTGGTTAACTTAAATGAGGACGTCGTTGAGTTATAAGCAATGACTGGTACATCGAGAGTAGGCAATACAATGCAAAGAACATATTCCAAAGATGGGTCAGGGAGACACTTGCGTATTTCCCTGATAACCTTTGAACCTTTTGCCAAGAATAGTAAGAATCCTTTTCACAAGGGACTTAGTAAAACATCACTTCGACGACATGATAGAAAAACAAAGGATCAAAGAAGACTTCAATAAATCGACTGTAACCATTTTGTTATTGCACTCTTCAGATTGAGTCTAACAATAGGGCCGGTTCCCGTCAAGTGGGCAACACACAGATGATGGTCTGGGTTAGACTCTCAGCACTGACTGACTGATGTCTCAATGCCTCTGTATCTGTTTTTATTCCCCAGCGAGCAGATCGCTGTGGTTTGAAAACATCAAGAGGAAACCGGCTGTGTGATGTTCGCCGGGAGTTTTCCTTCAGCTTGATGGAAGACAGAAACAGAGACAGGGAAAGAGAAAACGATTTTACAATGAGGACAGATGTAAAAAAAACCTACACACACTTCAAAGGCATGGTTTGAGGGCACACACACACACACACACACACACACACACACACACACACACACACACACACACACACACACACACACACACACGCACACACGAAAAAATACACACTTGGGTCTTCTTGGAAATAATTGATTACAAAGACAAATATTCACAAATGACTGGATTATGAAATATGACTGAAGTAAACACTGCCTTCACAACTTGGACACACTCAAGGTCACCTAAACACACACACACACACACACACACACACACATTCACACACACACACACACACACACACACACACACACACACACACACACACACACAACTTCTTGGAAGGACAAGAAGTTCAATTCTGTTTGTTTATAGTTTTGCCGCCAGTATAGACTGTTTGCAACACTAAGTACTGCAAGATGAACCACTTCAAGGGAACCAGGAGAATGTGTGTGTGTGTGTGTGTGTGTGTCCTAGCATTACTATACTTATGGGGACCTAAATCTGTTTACACAGTCACGTGTGGGGACTCGCCTCCCTTATGGGGACAACATGGAGGTCCCCATGAGGGGAATCATTAATTTTAGGGTGAAGACGGTTAGGTTTAGGGTTAGGGTTAGGCATGTGTTGGTTAAGGTTAAGTCTCCAGGAAATGCATGTAAGTCAATGTAATGTCCCCTGAAGTGATGTATACATGGTATGTGTGGACATTTGATGGTTGGCTAGTTTGAATTCTTTCAGTATACATCTTCTGGATTCTCATATCAGTTTATACCAACACCGTCTCACTACCAACTTGATCGTTGCCGACGAGATATAAATGAACTTGTCTCTAAACATACAATTGATAAATGGTCATTATATTGCAGTATAGTGATTTTCCCGTCTTTACGACCCCTCAAAAGCACTTTTGACAGTCAGCATTCACCCACTCAAAGAGACACTAAAATGCTCTTGAAGTTGAGACAGTTTTAATAATCACATTAGAAATCTGTGCTACGTTTTTGGAGTAAAATCAATCCGAGAACTCACAAAAAGAAAAACCAAAACAGGGGAGAAGACTTGAGTCGTCTCAGATGTGACTCTCATCTGAAGGATTAAACCTCCGTTATTATCCACCAGACTGGATTCAGGAGCACACATGTGAACCCTCAGCTGCAGGTATAAGGGATCATGAGAAATGATAACCAATCAGCACGCAGACTGAGTCAATATAATCACCCCGCTCTGGGAGAAGAAGTGTGACGATCCATCTCAGGACTGGATGATGTGGAGAAAAATCAGAGAAGAGACACCGAATGATCCCCGAAAACATCATGAAGGACTTTCATTATATATAACTCCTATATCTCGGAGCACAATCTATTTCAAATATAGTATAAAAAAATGAACGCAAGGAGAAATTGAAAGTGAAAAGGAGGCGTGTGGCGCAGTGGATAGATTCTTGGTGTTGGAATCAGGGGGTCACAGGTTCAAACCCCACTGCAGTCAGCATGTCGTTGTGTCACTGAGACACTTCACCCCAAATTGTTCCTGTGGGGATTGCCCACAGTATCGAGTATGTAAGTCGCTTTGGATAAAAGCGTCTAACAAGTGACATGAAATGAAAATAAAAGTGTAATCCGCTTACGACTCAAACTAAATGTTCTTACAGCTGCATTTGGGTCCATTTTTAACCCAATTTTCCCATTGATTCAATAAGTGCAAGGTGTTTTCTATTACTTATGCAACTGGTTTGTTGAGGACATCATGTTTTGGAAAGTTACTGATAATTGATTAGTTTGAGTTTGAGAACAAGTAGTGTAAATAAATATTACTGTGTTGTCTTGATTTATATTTGCAAGGAATTTCATGGCAGTTCAAGAAGGTGTCCTGAGTTTCAATTGTGTGTGTGTGTGTGTGTGTGTGTGAGGCCCAGGGGAAAACTGCTGGTTTAGGTTCAAGAAAAACATGTTGAGGAAATATGATTTCGATGTCATTCAGTTTCGTTTTTCCCAAAAGAGATTCTTGGGAGAGTTTTCACTTGAAAGAAGGTGTGTCTACATTAGAAACCCGTTGACACCCAGTCAACTGTAGCAGGAAATATCCATTTAACATGAGTCAGTAGATCACAAAGGGTCAATGACTGTCTTTAAATATCAGAATCATGGAGGGGAACTTTGAGTAATTCGGGACAGTGTTTTCTGCTATCGGTTAAATGTGTGGGATTAATGTCCTGTGAAACCATCCGTGTGTATTCACCATTCGTTCCTGTTATTGTCTGCAGTGTCCGTGAACAAGTGTCAGCCAGGAATGAATGTCTCTTGGTAAATTGCCATGAGTTTCAGTCTGTGATTTTCCTTATTGCAGTATCGTGGGGTTTTCCTGCATTAACGACCTGTCAATCAGCTCTCCGATGGATTAAAAAAACTATCTTTAGCAACAGCTGCAGCGTCTCGATGACAAACCATGAACCCCAATGTTTGTTGAGCTATTTTAAAATACTTGTGTTACGACACTGCTTTCGCAAACGATATCAAAAGACAAAGTGAAAGGTTTTTGGATATTTGCCGTCCTCTTCCGATCAAAACACCAAGCGGTTCCAGGATTTCTCCTGTCACGAACTTTCGAGTTGATTCATGTAATAGTTCTTCCTAGGAAATTCCCATCTGACAAGGCGGCACCCTTCTTCATCCATTCATGTGTCCATCCTTCACTTCACAGCCTGCGTACAGCCAGGTTTACACACTCAGTCACAAAGTGCTTAATATCTCCGATTTCCAGATGAAGTCTGCTGCAGGAAAGCTGGGTATCGAATAGAACAACATCTTAACTTAAATAAGACTCAGTCTAAAGACACAAACACTGAGGTTTAAACATTTTGTTAAGCTTGATATGAAGATACCGGATCAATATTTCATACGAGATAGATGTCAATACATTTCAATCCGAACACGACGCTGCAAAGTCAGTAATTACACGGATTATAGGAAGCCCTGAAAGACAAATACAGAGGATTGTGATGCAACAAAACATCAATGACTCTCTTGTGATGCAGATATTGAAGAATGAGGGATTTTGCCGAAGGCCACAGGAAACACAGCCAACGACAACAAGGCTCTGAACTTTTAATGTGAAATTGGCAACACAGAAGGCTTCCATTTTGACACCTGTCACATACTGAAGGGGTGTTCGGAAGAACATCCTTTATTTGTTTAATCTTTTCCAAGTAGAGGGAGAAAAGAAAGTGAGAGGAGATGTTTGGAAGACATTTGGAAGACACTGTTGCGTAACGTGATTGGCATCGTAAAGAAAGACTCAACTAAAAAGGGAGAGAAAAAGGAAACAACTCTATATCAAAAGTGACACGAAGCGTAGGCGATGATGGGAAGATGAAATCACAGATAAGCTGCAGGGATTGCCACAGGTGTGTGTGTGTGTGTGTGTGTGTGTGTGTGTGTAGGGTCGTGAACTTCATGTGAACTCAAAATGATGTGTCTTCTGCTCAGCAGGTGCAGGAGTCAAACTGAGTTCAAAGCACAAGCACAGACACACCTGCACACATGCGTATGTTTGTTTGTCTATACTTGTGAGGACCTACAATACATGCAATTCCCTAGCTATGCAGCGTCACAAATAATATCTCTAATCACAGTATTTTCTCAACAATTAACCCCAAAAAACACCTTAAAATGTCCTCATAATGTCTTGAATCCAAATTGGTCGTCAGGATCGGACGGGAAAGATATCTACATATTACTACACTGCGGTAATCCTTTACACACACACAAGTCACATGAGTTCAGAAATGTGCAAGAATAAAAACATATGGACGTATAAGAAGAATTCAACATTTGTGATTTACTAAATGGGCTAACATGTGTGTCATCGGGTAAGAGGCATCGTAGTGGGAATGTAAAGTAATTAACTTTCTAACTTGACTTCTTATGTTTATAACAATATTTGTAAATTTCTAGTTGTTCTTCTTTATTTCATTTTAACATAGAGAAACCCATGTCCCCCCCAGGACTTCAACATATGGACATTCCTGCTAAGAAACCTGATCTCTTCATCTTAATGCTTATGTGTCTGTAACCCTAGACAATATGAGGGAAGTAATACTGATCCATAATCAATACAGCTGATTGATAATGGAGAGCTGAACCTCATATAATTGTACATACATGTCAGATACCACCAGGGCAGAGCTGTTCAATAATAGCCATTGGTTGAGATGTTTGAGATACCCTGTTGCATTTTACATTAATGCCCTTATATTACATATCTGACATGTTCAAGCGTCTTGCCATTTCTGAAAACCCTCTCAGAATGATTGGAAATGACAGCTGGACAGAGAAAGAGATAGGAACAGGAAATGATGGTTAGGGTATATGTGAGATTAAGGGTTGTGTAGAGAGAGAAAGACAAAGGATACAAGTGAAGGAGAAAGAAGACAAACTGAGGGTGAACAGAAAGACAGAGGGTAACTGAAAGAATGTGAAGAAGAGAAGAAAGGGAGATAACGTTTGGAGAAAAAGGTAGATAAAAGGCGCGTTCACACCGCAGTACTTTTCCCGCGACATTTCGATATAGTTCCGAAATGTCGCGTTCACACCAAAAAGAGCCGGAATAAAAATTAGTTCATGAGAATCTTTTTACCCCCTTTTCCGTCACTTTCGTGATTGGCTGGGCGGATTGCAAACCACGCCCCGTAAAACTCCAAAAGGTTTTGTGAAGCCGCCATTGTATTTGCTGGCATTAGCATTAGCATTAGCCCAGCGCACCAACGGGGAGAGACTAACTTATGGAAACACAAAAGAAAACATGGGAGCGGTGGAGATGAGGAGGTGTCGGCGTTCTGGCGATTTACTCTGAATGCTTCAGTAGAAGCTGCTGGGAGTACAGTTTATAGTCCGTTTGAGTTTTGCCCGTGTGAACGCAAACCGAACCTTCTGAAAAATGAAACAATGTAACAAACTGTGGTCTGGTGCGCACCAGAAAACGGACTATTAGGTTTGAACGCACCCTGTGATTTGATCATCAAAGGTAGGCCTGAGTCATTTTCAATGCGGGACGCCGTGCCGACTTAATTCATTTGTAATTGTTACTTGGCTGTGGGTGCCCTGTCATGATAGGTGTTTATATAAATGGTGTTGTTTTGTGTGGTAGAGGGTCGCTGCCATTGATGCGTTTTGCACCCCGGGCCTTTGTTTTGATATTCCGCTGAAGTATACGCTGTGACGTAATAACTCTTTTTTTTTTCGAGGGGGGGGGGGGGGGTCAGAGGGCCTAGGTATAAAAGTCACGGCTCGCCACTGAAACTAAGCCTATATCAGCAAAACTAGGGGCTGAATTCGAATCAGCCCTAATGCTACGTTCCCTCTAAATCTAGGGGTACCAAGGGAAGTAACAAAACACAACGTTGATCAGGCACGGGAAAAAGGAGAGGAAACCGTCCTCTGGAGTCACGAACAGGCCTTTTGATAGTCAACTAAAGAACACGGGCTGCTCACCAGCTCACTTGCACATTAAACTAGTGTCCCATATCCAGGAGCACATCTCTTATTGATCTACAGAACACAGGTTGGTTGTACGCATGCAGCCAGAGGAGGACAATGGGGCATCACTGCAGTCTTCCTCCGGTCCCATATGGAGGCCCTGATTGGGAATTAGGAGCACCTGGGGACAATCAGAGGGAGAGAGAGAACGACACACACACACACACACACACACACACACACACACACACACACACACACACACACACACACTACGGCACGTAACACCTAACTATAAGCTTTATCAAAAAGGAAGGTCTTAAAAACGGATAGGGTGTCTGCCGCCCGAACACAAACTGGAAGCTGATTCCACAAAAGTGGAGCTTGATAAGAAAAGGCTCTGGCTCCCATTGTACTTTTAGAGTACGAGTGTGTGTCAGGTTTGTGTGTTGGCTGACCTCCGCTATCGCTCCATTAACATCTAACTCAGCTTCTTTATCAGTGCCATCGTGAACTCCCTCAGAATATTTTGACTACACTTGCCCTGCAGTTGTGAGGCTCTTATCTGAAGCTGTGGAGGAACAATGGCTTCTTTCAGCCTCTTCCTCCTCCTCCTCGTCTTCCTCCTCCTCCTCCTCCTCCTCCTCCTCCTCCTCCTCCTCCTCGTCTTTCTCAGCCTCTCTCCATCCTGGGAATGCAGATTTCCGACCACAGGCTTTGAAGTCGGGCTGGAGGGGAGCTAATTATTATGGAAAAGAGAACAAGACACTGAGGGAGAGAGAGAGAGAGAGAGAGAGAGAGGGAAAGGAGGAGAAGCGCTGTTGTTCATTAGCAGAAGAAAGACCCAACAAAAACCAAAGAAACAAACAGAGGAGTGAAGAGTTCATTTCCCAAACTGTATATGGTGTTTAAAGGGCTGGTGGCATATCCCAGCATGCACTAGGTGTGAGGATGGTAGTGGCGAACCGTCAGGGCCTTCAAGGTATTCAGAGAATACCCTGGGACACTCAGATAAAACAAACAAAACATCGATTTAATTATATAAATAAAATGTAATAAAATGAATAAATGAGAATGGTATCTGTGTTGTTGATCTATCACAGTGTTACGTTGATTGGTTTGTCCTTCTCGGACCATGCTCTACGCATTTCAGTGGTTTTGTGTTAGAAAGAAAGCAACCAATCAGATCTTGTTCTGGGTCTCTGGGTAGAATATCCTTCAACCAAGGTATTCTACATCCTTGATCGAATGCCCTGGCCGTTGCACTGAATGAGAGCGCACGTTTGGACTGACAGTTTGATCAACCAATCATATATTGAATTGTAGCCAGTGGGCGTGTTCTTTCAGAGTTCCCCTCGGTTCCAGGGTCCTCTAGGTTCTAGAGAAAGGTTCTTAACCTTTTGATCAACCAATCATATATTGATTTGTAGCCAATGGGCGTGTTCTTTCAGAGTTCCCCTCGGTTCCAGGGTCCTCTAGGTTCTAGAGAAAGGTTCTTAACCTTTTTTCCCAAGAGCCCCCCCAAATGACTCCTGTTGGAAGTTGCGCCCCCCCCCCCCCACACTCAAGGGGTCCGTCTGTGTCAGTTCTTTGGTGTCAGCTTGGTGTGTCCCTACCTTTAAGGACACAGTCGCAAATGGTCAGAAAACAGCATCTGTTGCCAGGTAAACTTCTACTTTTTACCACATGGACGGGTCATTCGAGACAAATCAGAAGACTAAGAAGGCAGAAAGTAAGTCTTCCTGTCTTTATATCAGATTGATTTGACCATATTTCCCATCAACGGTTTGTCACTTTTCTGTTTTTGTAGGAAATACCGGAAAAATAAAGCGTAGAGTGACTGATGCCACAGCGACTGGCTGTCCACCAATCTGTGAGTGAAACAGAAGAAGAGAAAATACTCCTTCGATCAACTTATTCCTGACATTGTCACAAAACCAATCCAAGTCTGTCACACTTGAAGATTTCATTTACACATCCACTGCTTCCCATCAGAGCTAAAATCCGGGCGGGCCACCAAGGTAAATTAGCAGAAGCCAAATAAATGTTTAAAATAATTTAACGCTCTTTGATATCAAATCAAATCAAATCAAGTTTTATTTATAGAGCACATTTAAAAACGATGTTTGGTCGAGCCAAAGTGCTGTACATGTAATAAAAACACTTTACTGCAGTGCAATTGTAACAAAAGACAGTCATTTTGCAACAGCAAATATAAAAACAATACACAGGGAAATGTCAGAAGTCGTGCTCCGCTCTAGCTAGAAAGCCTGAGAGAAGAAGTGTGTTTTTAGAGAGGATTTAAAAACCCCTAGGGTCTGGGCCGACCTCACATGGAGGGGCAGAGTGTTCCAGAGCCTCGGGCCAGCTGCTGCGAAGGCTCGGTGCCCTCGATATATTACGCTTGTGATTCCCATCAATGTAGATTTCAAGCGGTCAAGATACGAATGCTGCCAAGTGTTGAAAGCTTGTCATTGTTCAAAGTTATTCACTCCATTTCAGCGCCAACACAAACTCAACGGAGACATTTGGGATCAGTAATGAGCAGGAAGTAGTTAGCAAATGTTGCTGCACTGCCATTAGCTAGCACAGTGCTACTATAGCACAGCTAAAGCACCATGTACTCAAAGCATGATGATAACAGCGAATATGTTATTGGAGGGATTGTTTTCTGTCAAGTTTGAACGTCTATCAAATAGGAACATTGCTCTTAAAAGGATCTAGATGAGAAGATCAACAAATCATATCTGCATGCTAACCGTGAAGCTAAAGCTAGCATCTGGTTAGCTAAGCTCACCATAAAGCGGTTTAAATCTGTTTGAAGATAAACTTTGTCACACAGTGTTCGAGGACATTTGTGACAGTGTTTGAGGTTTTTATTGTCCGGCAGATTGATTGCTAATAAGCTAAGAAAGTGTTAGTCTGTAAGGCTGTGGCTAGCTCCTTGAAACAATATGTACAAATCCTGTACGTACCCCAAAAGGTCTCAGTAGAAAAGCCATGTTCCTTTTTTTAAGATAAAGCATTACTGTACGCTTAATTCGCTCAGGACTCAAATGTCTTCAGTCAACCCTAAAAACCACACATCACCTGCTTAATCACTACTGCCCCAAACAGTAGCATTAGCATTTAGCATAGAAGCTGAACACATAACAAGATGTAATCAAGAGAAAATGCGAAGGCCAAAAGGGAAAATCAAAGATTGGATCCAGATTCTTTTCTTGCCTTGCTTCAGCAAAACTCTGCCAGCATTTTAACTCTCATCGATCCTTATTCCTACCGTCATCAAATCCCAAATGTAAGCCCCCTTTTTAAAAATAGAAAAATAAGAAAAAACACGACGGGTTAAAATATTATTGTTGTCATTTTGTTGGCTGGTGTGTGGATGTTGGTCTGTGTCCCAGAACCTCTGCTGGCTAATACACACACACACACCACACACACACACACACACACACACACACACACACACACACACACACACACACACACACACACACACACACACACACACACACACACACACACACACACACACACACACACACACACACACACACACACACACACACACACACACACACACACACACACACACACACACACACACACACACACAAACACACCCCTAAAATGCATCCTCTCCCATTGAGCTCTGAGGGGGAGATATTTGTGGGGAGCGCTTGGTTTGAACACAATGTACGTTCCCCAGTTCCTGCTCGGAGACACAACATGATTGTGGTCCCTTCCCCTGAGACTACCGAGTGTGTGTGTGTGTGTGTGTGTCCTCAAACTTTTCCACAATAATCAAAGATGATGACAATTGTGTTTTACAGGAAGAAACATGAGGCATGAGAGGCCTTTTGTGCCAACATCTGTATTTAAGATGTTGATGAGCACAGCTTCATCTTA
>CADEHL010000016.1:42500-70000 GCA_902827135.1 Harpagifer antarcticus
ATCAGGAGAGGACTCTTTAAAGTAGAGACACTACATACTGATATACACCTGAACATCATCAGGAGAGGACTCTTTAAAGTAGAGACACTACATACTGATATACACCTGAACATCATCAGGAGAGCACTCTTTAAAGTAGAGACACTACATACTGATATACACCTGAACATAATCAGGAGAGGACTCTTTAAAGTAGAGACACTACATACTGATATACACCTGAACATAATCAGGAGAGGACTCTTTAAAGTAGAGACACTACATACTGATATACACCTGAACATCAGCAGGAGAGGACTCTTTAAAGTAGAGACACTACATACTGATATACACCTGAACATCATCAGGAGAGGACTCTTTAAAGTAGAGACACTACATACTGATATACACCTGAACATCAGCAGGAGAGGACTCTTTAAAGTAGAGACACTACATACTGATATACACCTGAACATCACCAGGAGAGGACTCTTTAAAGTAGAGACAATACATACTGATATACACCTGAACATCAGCAGGAGAGGACTCTTTAAAGTAGAGACACTACATACTGATATACACCTGAACATCACCAGGAGAGGACTCTTTAAAGTAGAGACACTACATACTGATATACACCTGAACATCAGCAGGAGAGGACTCTTTAAAGTAGAGACACTACATACTGATATAACCCGAACATCAGCAGGAGAGGACTCTTTAAAGTAGAGACACTACATACTGATATACACCTGAACATCAGCAGGCGAGGACTCTTGAAAGTAGAGACACTAAATACTGATATACACCTGAACATCAGCAGGCGAGGACTCTTTAAAGTAGAGACACTAAATACTGATATACATCTGAACATCAGCAGGAGAGGACTCTTTAAAGTAGAGACACTACATACTGATATACACCTGAACATCAGCAGGAGAGGACTCTTTAAAGTAGAGACACTACATACTGATATACACCTGAACATCAGCAGGAGAGGACTCTTTAAAGTAGAGACACTACATACTGATATACACCCTGAACATCAGCAGGAGAGGACTCTTTAAAGTAGAGACACTACATACTGATATACACCTGAACATCAGCAGGAGAGGACTCTTTAAAGTAGAGACACTACATACTGATATACACCTGAACATCATCAGGAGAGGACTCTTTAAAGTAGAGACACTACATACTGATATACACCTGAACATCAGCAGGAGAGGACTCTTTAAAGTAGAGACACTACATACTGATATACACCTGAACATCACCAGGAGAGGACTCTTTAAAGTAGAGACAATACATACTGATATACACCTGAACATCAGCAGAAGAGGACTCTTTAAAGTAGAGACACTACATACTGATATACACCTGAACATCAGCAGGAGAGGACTCTTTAAAGTAGAGACACTACATACTGATATAACCCGAACATCAGCAGGAGAGGACTCTTTAAAGTAGAGACACTACATACTGATATACACCTGAACATCAGCAGGCGAGGACTCTTGAAAGTAGAGACACTAAATACTGATATACACCTGAACATCAGCAGGAGAGGACTCTTTAAAGTAGAGACACTAAATACTGATATACATCTGAACATCAGCAGGAGAGGACTCTTTAAAGTAGAGACACTACATACTGATATACACCTGAACATCAGCAGGAGAGGACTCTTTAAAGTAGAGACACTACATACTGATATACACCTGAACATCAGCAGGAGAGGACTCTTTAAAGTAGAGACACTACATACTGATATACACCTGAACATCAGCAGGAGAGGACTCTTTAAAGTAGAGACACTACATACTGATATATGGCAGCACAATATGTCCTTTTGATCAAAGGTAAGGCCTTTGGTAACGGTGTAAAATAATATAAAAATAGATCCAGAGCCCTCAAACTCATGGAAAAGTAATTTAAAATCCTTAAATATACCGAATATACCCAATAATTTCAATATATATATATATATCAATGCTTCAGGAAAAACACATTCCTTAAACTAAATATTCCTCATGGACAGTTATGTCTGATTTATTTTGGAAACCATTTTTAAAGAAGATTAAATTAGAAGGTCAAGAATTCTATCAATCACAGGCCAACATCTTGAAATAAGTCAAAAATGGTCGCTATGCCGTCCTAAATAAACACCCCCCCCCCCTGCTGATGAAGACGCTGGACATCTTGTGGAGGATGGAGAAGAAATTACACCCTTAATATACACAGAAATCCATTTGTGGTCGAAAGCATGATCGACCCAACAAATGCTCCGCTGCAAGACAAATCAAATTGTGGCTTTGGAAACGTCGGAGAGAGAGATCTGTAAAATATGTTTCCTACAACGTCCCTGAAGTGTAAAACCCCAATTGATTCACTTTGATGTTCAGATGAAAGAGGGAACAGCTGCTCTGTCCCACTTCTAAGACGCTTTCCACTTTGAACAGGGGAGGCTTTTATTTTGAAATAGCTCATTATCATGTCTAATATTAGAGGCAAAAAGGTAATGGAAAGCAAGGAATATACTAGAAAGGAATATCATTGGTTCTTGTCTTTGGACAAAGTGTGATATTGTCTAACTCGATATTAGGTTCAAGTTCAAGGTTCAAGGCTTTCATTGGTCATACGATCATAGCTACGGTGTATGAAGATGGACACATTAGGTCACAGGCTCCTCCAATAGAGGAACACAGTAAACAGAACAAACTGAAGGGTGCAAGTGAATAGTAAATACAAAAATAAAAATAGTAAGAAATAGTGAAGAAATTAGAGCAGACATTCTCAATTATGTGTTTGATTGGTTTTTTAGTTTAGTTCAGTGCACAGATTGACCGTATTTACCATAAACCCTACTGCTTCCTTTCACCTGAGATACAGTAAGCCGATATATTAAACCACAATAGCTTATTGTCATGAATTGTCTGCCAATTATTTAAGCCAACGTACGTTAGTTTAGGGTTAGGGTTAGGGTTAGAGTTAGGGTTAGGGTTAGGGTTAGGGTTAGGGTTAGAGTTAGGGTTAGAGTTAGGGTTAGGGTTAGCCGTAGCTGAGAGTTGTCTGCAATCTAGGAACTCATTGGATTCCTGGGGGTCCTTTTATAAGACTAGGTTTACTAGCTATTTTCATTCTCTATATTTCCAACTACCACTGTTGGCTTCATGAGTTCTTAATATGTCTTGAATTTGAAGCCCTTTGAAAGTGTCTGGTATGAATTGTAATATGGTTTATAAATAAGTCGAAAATTGCAGAAATAACTGGATTTGTCAATAAAAATGCATCATTGAGTTTAATTGTGTCTTATTTCTGCCTTAGAATAATATATAATTAGTGATCTGATTCTTACTTTTGGATTATGTTATCATGTTTAATCTCTTGCCTTTTTAACCTTCTTGAAATCTTGTATGCATCATATGTGCTAATCTGATTGAATTGAATATCATGAGTTTGTTTTGTGCTGTGAGATGAATTTAAAAGCACTTTTCGCTGCATTCAGTGTATGCAAAGTGCAAGTAAAGCTCTATCCTTATTTTTAAGATTATAAACATCAGGTAATGTGCAGCCCCTCCCCCCCCTACATATAGCTGCAGGTATGTTGTCTCCCTGAATAATCCCACGGGTGTGAAGCATGCCGACAGGCTCCGGCTGCGACACTAATCAGCTCTGTGTTCTCAGTAAAGTGATACGTGTTTTTGATTGATGATGTTTTTACTCTTCCCTCTGGCCATGCTCACCGCTCCGTGCACGCTCACCGCTCCGTGCACGCCGAGCATTTAGACGCAGAGGCAAAGTGGTTTGGAGACCTGCTGTGTGATATTTTAAGAAAGAAATGAGTCTTTCACCTGGATCTGAACCTGATGACGATGCCAGTAACAACACGGAGGGCAGTGTGTAGTCACGTTTACAATCACACTGGATGCTGTACAATACTGCTGCTCATGTGCAACACACACGTTATGTGCAATTTACATCTTATTTTTAAAATGTATTTACACATTTTGAATGCACCTGGCTCCTTAAATACATGTAATTGTTCACTTGCCAAGGTGTACTTTTTCTTAAATGTAAGTCTACTCTTTTTAACCATTACCTTTTATCTGCACTGCTGCTTTCATGCCATAAATGTCTCTCATTGTGTTCAAGAATAGTTCAATAAAAGTAATCACTTTTGTTTTCCACACAGAATACACTGAGTGATGAAACCCTAATGGAGTCATACTTTAACCCTGCTGTTGTCTTCATGCCTAATGTGCCCATCCCCCCATGTGAATCACACACACACACACACACACACACACAACAATTTGACACATTTCCCGCTCTTATGTGCCCCTCCCCCCACATGGATCACACCTGGCACACGCAATACATGTTCAGTGTCTGTTCTTTGTATATGTACTGCAGTTGTTCATGTGAACCAGTATCTGATACAATATTTACAGTTTGAAAGGGTGTTAAATGACATTTGGTGATGATTAATGGTTTTGTGTTTTAATGTAATAGCAGTTAAAACAGGACCGGTCAAATTTGACTGCGAACACCAAAGTAATAGGAGGGTTAAACAAGTAAGAGTTTTATTATAATAGACTGAGAGTTTTCTTTCACCTGGATTTGAACCTGATGACGATACCAGTAACACCACAGAGGGCAGACAGTGTGTAGCTTAGCAACAAATAAAGACACTTAACTTATTATTAGCACACGAATAACATAATGTGCAATAACACTGCCTTTAAATATCTGTTGTGCAACACCGCTGCTTATGTGCAATATACACTTTCTTTACAATTTATTTACACTTTGTTAATGTTACTGCCTCATTACATACTTGTATAGGTACTTTTTTTAAATACTGCTACTTAGTTTTAATGTGTGCTTGCCTTTTTATTTTATTTGTAAGTCTTCCCTTTTTTACTTTTTTCGTTTATCTGCATTGCTGCTGTTATGACATAAATGTCCCCGCTGTCGAACAAATAAAGGAGTTCTGATTTCTTATTGTGTTCAAGAATAGTTAAATAAAACAAATCAAATCAAGTTTTATTTATATAGCACATTTATAAACGATTTTTGGTGGAGCCAAAGTGCTGTACATATAATAAAAATAGCAGTAGAGACACTTTACAGCAAATCCAACAGCTCAGATTGTTCAGAATATCAGTATGAGAAAAACGGCACCCTCTGTCCTTAGACCCTCTGTCCTTAGACCCTCTGTCCTTAGACCCTCACATCGTACAAGGAAGCACTTCCAGAGAAAACCCACAGTTTAAAGGGAACATGGGAGAAACCTCAGGGAGAGCAACAGAGGAGGGATCCCTCTCCCAGGACGGACAGACGTGCAATAGATGCCGAGTGTAAATCCAAGAGATAATACATTTTACAGCATATAGACCGAATGTTAGGAAATGCATGAGTCTGTAATGAGAAGATGAATCCACGAGGATGTCAGCTACAATCCTGTGGAAGCCATCAGGGAAGCAGCATGACGAGACCCAAGGCAGGACCGCAGAGACAGGTTCAGCCACGACCCGAAGTCCACGACTTAATCCAGAACTCAGGATAGAGGATCCAGGACCACAGCAAGAGGATCAGCCTCGACTCCGGATCCCGGCGTAGATATAGATACAAAACAAGAAGAAATGTGGCTGGGTTAATCGGAACAAGAGAATACACAGACACAGACAGACAGACGGAAGATCAAGCACTCCCTTAGGATAGGTTGCGGGCAAAGGGTAGCAAGTGAGAGAGTAAGAAACATAGGTGGAGAGGCACACTCAGGGAACAAGGTCCCCACTGGAGCCTTAGGTGGAAATTGATAAGAGATAGGGAGGTACGCTGTGTCTACGAATCGTAACACTCTATCTAAGCCACTCTACAAACCGTTTCCCTCTAATAAAACTCGAGAGGTTAGAGAGGGAAAAACAAGTAATCACTTGTGTTTTCTTCACAGAATACACTGGGTATTGAAACCTAATCCAGTCATACTTTAGAAAGGTAAGAGTTGTATTATAATAGACTCCAAGCTCCATGACTCATCAAACTACTTAGGTAGCTAATGGCTGTGCTTTGTTCGAAATTACGAAAGTGCAAAGTGGCCGACTTTGGATCGGCTTAAAGAGCTTGAGATCATTGTCACTTATCGAGGGTGATGTCAGGTATACGGACAAGGAACCATGTGTTGGGTTAGGAGGTTAAACATGGAAGCAATGATGTCGAAAATCCATGTTCCATTGATAGAATAAAAGCAGTAAACATCGTCCTATGTTTGATATTTTTAATTAACTTTGTATTAAATGTCTTTCATCATCATTCTTTGTTTTTCTCTTTGAGTTCTACATCGTTTGACCCCAATCCCCACGAGGCTACTCTTTATTATTAACTTAACAAAAGCACTTTGACTTGACAGACTTCATTGGCATTAATCTCTTTTTATACTGGATGCATGTTCAATCCATGAGGTCATCTTTTCCCCAACCGAACCCTGACGTTGCGACACGGTTCAGTGAAAACAGAAGCTAACACTTGGAGACTGAACGCTGAGATAAAATAGCTTTCCCTTCTCTCTCTTATGTTTTTTATGTTCTGTATCTCCATTTTAACGCCTTTAGTCCTTCAGAGACTTGACTTTAACTTCCCTTCCTCTCTTCGCTCTCATCATCTTTCATCCAGATGCCATGTTGTTGATGAAATCAATCAAAAGCTTGTTAGTCACTGTCTTGAAAACACACACTCTCCGACGTGCTCTGAGCGTCCTGAGAAAACCTTTCAATCAATCTCCCCTAAAAAAGGTTTCGTTTCAAATGGGAACTCGGAAATAAACAAGGTGGTTCCTGTTGCTTCGTGATATATCACACACTTTCCATCTCTGCCTCCGGTGACTTGGATGCTCCGCTTCACGAGGAAGGACAGCCAAAGGTTACCAGATGCTAAATAAAACAATGCAAATGTGTACAACAGTTTACCAGATATCTGTCAGTTCATATTAACATCATGCAAAGGCTCTGACTGCGCAGATCTTATTCATGCAGCCGTGGCACTAAGACTGTCCTCAGCTGTCTACCTTCACTGTATGTCAATGTCTCAAAGGTAACTTTAATCCACCAAGTCACCCAAGTGGTCCACTTTGAATTGTAAAATGTCTTTTCTTGAGCTTTGAAATCTCTCAACTTGGATCTGAAATGCTTTCCAGTCCTTAATCGTTTACTGGCAGTGTTTCCATCCAATCCTTTGAACATGGAATGAGAACACAAAGGGAATAAGGATCGTATAAACTGTGGTATTAGAGTTAAACGACATCTTCACATTTTTTAGACACAATTTCAGTCCAATTAGCCAGTGTTTGGAATGTCATTCCAACCCATAAAGTTGTCTTTCTCTGTCTCAATATAAATGTTTTTCCAATTTGCAATTTCTCTATCTGCAATATCTTCAAATATGACGATTGGGATTGTTAAGTTTAGGTAAAGACTGAACTCCAGTCTGTTGCATGAAGCCTCAGATAAACATGCTTTTTAATCAAGCCTTCATGGTGGTGGCGAAGTCCATAGGGACTTGGCTTGGCAACTGGAAGGTCACCAGTTCAAGTCCCCGAAAGACCAAGTTCTACCGAGGTGTCCCTGAGCAAGGCACCGTTCCCTACACTGCTCCCCGGGTGCCGTACATAATGGCAGCGCACTGCTCCTAACACCAGGATGGGTCAAATGCAGAGAAACCGTTTTGTTACCTAGAACCTGTACTATGTGACGACAATAAGTTCTTCTTCAATGCATATATTTCTGAGGACGTGCACAACCAATGCTCCAAAAGCGGGTATTGTACACAGTATTCAATGTATTAAATGTCAAATATATGTAATTATGTAATGTAAGGCGCTTTAAGCACTTGGAAAAGCACTCAAATTAATACCATGAATTATTATTATTGTTGTGGTGTTAGGAAAAAATATATCTTCACATTTTTCGAGACACAACCTTGAGCCCGTGTTTGGACTGTAACTCCCACTCAGTCTCAATATCGAAGGTTTTGCAATTTGAAATGTCTCTTTTCAATCGCTTCAAATATGATTATTGGGATTGTTAAGTTTAGATAAAGACTGAACTCCAGTCACGAAGCCTCAGATAAACATGCTTTCTAATCAAGCCTTCACATATGGCGTATATTTCTGAGGACGTGCACAACCAATGATTATGTCCTACACATACTTCCATGCATGCATTGGCTCATAAAATACGCCAGGCTGAATGTATGATTATTTAAATGTGTTGTGTTGCCGCAGTGTGACGAGCCAATCGAGGCCGCAATGGAAGGACACATGCCTGGGCTTTGCAGTCTTCCAGGAAACTGAACATGCATCTTGCCCTGCGGTTTGCAGTGGGCTTTGACTGCGTGTTCCCACCATCAATCCAGGTTTTAATCAACAGTATTTAAGCAATAAAACAAAGGAGAACCAGCCGACGTTCACCATCAAACCCCTGTTTGATTCCATGGAGGCTCACACAGAATGAAAGCGCTGAAAAACAAGATATTGTGTTTTTGAGAGTGGCTGCAGGGTGTACAGGGCCAGCTGTGTGTGTGTGTGTGTGTGTGAATAAATGTGTGCCATTGTGTCAGTGATCAAGTGTGTTCTGTTCGTAAAATGTGTCCAACTATGTGTGAAAATATGACGAAGTGAGGCCTATCTCTCTGTGTGTGTGTGGGTGTGTATGTGTGTGTGTGTGTGTGTGACAGACAGATTAGTCATGTCAACTAAGTGTTATAAGTCTCGTCGCGGTGCTAAGAGATGTTATATCAGGCTGACACTCGGATACGACATTTAGCAAAGACAACCCACATCCCACACACACATGTGCGCGCACACACACACACACACACACACACACACACACACACACACACACACACACACACACACACACACACACACACACACCTGGCTGTGTCCAAGGGTAACACAATCTACCTACGAGCAGCTAAAGCTCATTAATTGACACGTCAAATCCTATTTCTGTTCATTTGTGTTAACTTTACGCAACAACAGTTTAACAACTACCACACTGTTCCATTAAGGGGCTCCTGTATTGATGAGGTGATGTTCACACACACACACACACACACACACACACACACACACACACACACACACACACACACACACACACACGTTTAACGTACGGATGATGTAGCTGTGTTTATCCCTCTGTCTCTTTCACATACACACACAGACAGACAAAGCAAATGACCTTAGCAACGGTCACCGAGTGTACAGACACAACAGCGTCCCAAACACACTGAGGTCAGTCTATGGAAAAGGGAACTAACACACACCCACGGTTCATTAACAGGTGTGTGTAGATATTAGCGTTTAGGGGTCCGGTCGCTAACAATAAATAATACAAAGTGACAATACAAGTCATAAGTCATCAACACAACGAGTGGACAGCACACTGACATGCGGAGAGAGACACGATCATTTCCACTACATACCAGTATGTGAACCCTTTGGAATGACCTGGATTTCTGCATAAGTTGGTCATAAAATGTGTTCTGATCTTCATCTAAGTCTCAACAATAGATAAACACAGTCTGCTTAAACTAATACCACACAAACAATTATATGTTTTCATGTTTTTATTGAACACACCATGTAAACATTCACAGTGCAGGGTGTGAACCTTGAGGCTAAAGACTTCTTCAAGAGCTCATTGGAGTCAGGAGTCAGCCAACCTGGAGTCCAATCAATGAGACGAGGTTGGAGGTGTTGGATAAAGCTGCCCTATAAAAAATACACACCAGTTTTGAATTTGCTATTCTTAAGAAGCATTGCCAGATGTGAACCATGCCTCCACAAAAGAGCTCTCAGAAGACCTACGATTAAGAATGGTTGACTTGCATAAAGCTGGAAAGGGTTACAAAAGTATCTCTGAAAGCCTTGATGGTCATCAGTCCACGGTAAATGGAGAAAGTTCAGCACTGTTGCTACTCTCCCTAGGAGTGGCCGTCCTGTAAAGATGACTGCAAGAGCACAGCGCAGAATGCTCAATGAGGTGAAGAAGAATCCTAGAGTGTCAGCTAGAGACTTAAAGAAATCTCTGGCACATGCTAACATCTCTGTTGACGAATCTACGATACGTAAAACACTGAACAAGAATGGAGTTCATGGGAGGACACCACGGAGGAAGCCACTGCTGTCCAGAAAAAACATTGCTGCACGTTTGAAGTTTGCAAAAGAGCACCTGGATGTTCCACAGCACTGCTGGCAAAGTATTCTGTGGACAGATGAAACCAAAGTCGAGTTGTTTGGAAGGAACACAATGCTATGTGTGGAGAATCCAAAGGGTTCACATACTTTTTCTTGCAACTGTATGTGATATACATGTGTGAGGGAGGCTGTGGCTCAGTGGGTAGTGTGCTGGACTTCAAATCAGGGGATAGCAAGTTCGAGTCCCACTGCAGTCAGCATGTCGTTGTGTCCCTGAGACACTTCACCTCAAATTGCTCCTGTGGGGATAGGGTACGTAAGTCGCTTTGGATAAAAGCGTCTAACAAGTGACATTTAATATATCTGCATCCAAGTTAAGATAGATCAAGGTATTTGTATGTCTTGTATTACCTCAGAATATCCCTCAGTCTTACACACAGACTATCAGACACACACACACACACACACACACACTCAGGATCAAACCCATCTAGGATTATTCAGTTTGCTTTGCCCTGCCTACAGTATAGTCTTACTTTGTAAATCCTCTTTTGCCTGTATATGAAAGTCTCTACTTGTCTTCATCCGTCCTTTCTACAGTAAGTTGGTTGAAAGTAATGTATCTAAACCTACATGTAGCAAAACCTTAACATTATCTGATGACACAATGCTTTTCTTTTGAACAGTGAAAGATAACGTTTATGGAAGTGATTGACAACTGATTTGCTTTGCCAATGCTTATCTGGTGGCCACTGATAACCGAACAAAGAGACGATATGAGAGAGAAATGAGGAAGACATAGGGACCGAAACAAAAAGATAGCGAGAGTGGACAAGAGAAGAGGAGACATGACTCACAGACAGAAATACAGACTCTAAATGAAAGCCTAAAAGAGACGATGACACACATACCGTAAAGGAGAGAATGAAGGATTACACATTACAGAGGTTTGATGTATACACATGGATTTAAAAAAGGCAAACATCCCACAATAGCAGCAACAGATACAGACAGAAAACCCAGATAAATGCCAATCATTCTTTAAAGAATACAGAAAATAGACACAGTTAGATCGAGTATTTTACAAAATGAAAAACCGCTCCGTCTCTCACAGTATATGGTTGGTTCTGAGAATCAGAAATGGCGGCAGCAGCTTCAGTTTCTGAGCTCGGAGCCAGCGGTCAGATCCAATTATCGAATGTTTCAA
Organism: Harpagifer antarcticus; assembly: GCA_902827135.1. Taxonomy (NCBI): domain Eukaryota; kingdom Metazoa; phylum Chordata; class Actinopteri; order Perciformes; family Harpagiferidae; genus Harpagifer; species Harpagifer antarcticus. The sequence goes on from CADEHL010000016.1 coordinate 53,894, forward strand.
CCATTCATATTTCTGGGCTTCCTCGCGGCTAATATTGATGTATTGTATATCCAGGATTTAACCTGATCCAAAACCACAAGCAGACTCAACGATCCCTCAGGTGTCGGCTGGGACTAATACCTGGAATCAAACTCACATCTGTAACTCAACGACGTTTTGGAATTACCGTCAGCCAAGGGACACATTCATCTGTGTGTGTGTGTGTGTGTGTGTGTGTGTGTGTGTGTGTGATGATGGATTTGGGTGAAATTTATGTTAGAATTGGGTCAGATAATTAATGCAAATCTCCACATTATGTTCATTTGAGGGAAAGCAGTAAGAATATCAAATAAAAAACGTTAAGTTTCAGCAAAGGATTATTACTTATAGTAAACACATGTTTACCTGTCCTCAATTAAAGGGCAACACCACACCTACAGGTTACTATTAATCGACATTAAGCACAATTATAGCGACTTCAATCAAAACAATAACACATCTCAACACAACGTAATCCAAAACACGATATAACACAACAAAACTGATAATATCTCATTATAATTATATATAGGAACAGGAATGTTGAGTTAAATATTACTCATCCCCCCCCCCAACCCCACTCATTAAAAAATTAACAAGTTTGCATCTTGTTGGTCGAACGCACTTATTGTAAGTCGCTTTGGATAAAAACAAAAATGCACCCCCCATCCAAAAGTCCCCACAAAGTCCCATTCAAAATGTTAAATGAAAAGATGTGGCTTCACTTGTCTTGTGCTTTGGGCTCAAAAGTTTGATCCAGTCTTCTCGAAATCATCTGTGCATGTGATGGAGGAGTGCACAGTGCATGTAGGGGGTGTGGCCTCAATAGCCATGCAGTAAGCAGTGTGCTATGGCATGGATATTCGAGTGTACTTGGATGGCATCCGTTTGTTTTAGTCAAGATTATGCTAAAATATACTTTCCCCAACTATATTTAAGTTCCCTATGAAGAGCCAACTTAGAAAATTCACAGTTATTTCCCGTTATTTCCCATGGAAAGTTTCCATCTTTGAAAATTCCCGGAACTTTGCAACCCTAGGCACGGCACGCTTAAACCACGCTGTAGTGGAAATGCACCATTAGTCATACTTTTTGTGGATTGTGTAGAACCCGTACAGTAGCATCTGATTTCTCGAGTTCTCTCTTAATTATACTATGATATTAAATCCATCATAATGCAAATCATTAGCTCTATTTATCCCGGGATAAATTGGGTTTTGTGAAAGTAACATCTCCAATAAAAGATAAATACAAATAAAAATAGGTATATAAGTAAAATGTGCACATTCTACTTCAATATAGATATATTACAATATATAACATGTTTACACAATATATATATATAGTGATATATTTATTGATGTTGTTCTGTAATTGACAGAAGTGGACGGATTACTCACTATGCAGCAAAGTAACTCTCAAATATTCCACAAAGACATTTAAAATCTGATTTTCCTTCGCTCATTCTGCGGGTCTCATAAGCGGTAAAGTTCCTGGACTTTCTTCCAGGATATAAACCGAGCCAACATCATGACTTGTGGGAGTTCACTGCGAGTCTGCTGTTAATTAATACCTTGAATAAAAGCACGGAGCAGGCCACCTACTGTGCTGTCTTAAGACAAAAGGAGCCAGCTGGAGAAGAGCAGAGGAAATTACAATCAGCAATCCAGATCTCTTATCTGTCACAATAATTATTCCCAAGGTCTTGTAGCTGTTACATTTTGGGACAAAGACACTGTTATGGCCTAGAGGGAAAGAGGATTGTTTTCCTTTAAAATAAGGCTCTCTGGGCTCTGTAACAACTAATATTCCTGTATTGTATTCCAGGATATAGCCTGACCCAGAAACCGCAGCGGCTGGCTGAGGATTCCCTTTGGCTCGTCTGTCTTTATTCTGTCTTTTGGTTCCAACAAAGACAAAGTGCACAAAAGACGTCTAATTGCAGGTCGTGGAAAGAACGCGGAGGATATCAACCACCAACAAGCAAACATGTGCCGGTGTCAGCGGGGGTTACAATCACAAAGATGTTTTGGTAACAGACGAGAATAGTTTTCTGCCCTCAATGTAAATCTGTCTGGGCTTCGTCACAGCCAGTATCATCGAACTCTATTCCAGGACATAGCCTCGTTCAAAACCGCAGGAGCTGGCGGAGGGTTCCCTCTGGCCTCAGGCTTTGGCTAATACCTGGAACAAGACACAGATCAGTTTCTCTGTCTGTCTCACTGGATCTCTTGTGAGAGTTTGAAGGCCGGTTCTGATGCTTCTGGCCAGACGTCGACAGATACCTTATACAGTATCGTTGAATTTAAACTCGCTCAGGATCTGCCACAAAACTAGGATGCAATGGAAACGCATCTGAAAGAGCAATTAGGGAATGGAAAGCAAATGATCTAACAATAATGAAATATGCTCTGGCACATCGTTGGAGAACTGAAAATAGTATCTAAACTCGGGAGATCAGTTAACCTCCAGGTACCTCCTTTGTTTTGGTGTTGGCTTATTTATTTATCTTTTCAGTTTACTGCACTTATTATAAGTCGCTTAGGATAAAGGCGTCAGCTAAATAAAATGTTATGTACAAGTTAATACATATAATATGCCATCTACCATGTATTTCACATGCAATTATAACAGCAGATAATTAGAAAGGGCCCTCTCTTACTGTCATATAATATTCCCCGTGGTAAATGGCTACAAAAAATACCTATTCAAACGCCATTTAAAAATTAAAGGAACTTGTTATATGTTTTAATTTTAAACACAATAGTCTCACAATTGAAATAAAATATCACAAATACCCAGCTCTTTGGTTGTAGAGATTATAAATATCGTGTTTGTCATGATTTCACACACCTCTTTCAAACTACTAGGTGTGTGTGACCCACACTTAGTCGTTTGGTATCACACACTCACAGTTTCCTCCCACGTGTGTGTTCTCTGGTGTGTTGAAGACACTGTGATTATTTGAGGTGTTTCTGTACATTCAGATAATACGTTGTGTTAAAAGCAATATATGATGTTTAAATTGTCTTCGGGGGACAACAATCACTGATTCTTTATTTTCTACCACACTCCCTGGTAAATATTCCCTTAGTCGTGTTAATGTACGATATTTCTAAATGGAGCAACTATCAGGAAACCATAATAAAGTATTCTCATTCTACATTTAAAGAAGATCTCCTTTAGTTAATGGTATAACAAAACCAGATATATTATCATATAGGCTAAAGGTATGAAAAGAGGATAAGAGGAAAACACACCTGCACAGCAAAGACCTGAGTGACACAGAGGACGTGGTGGTGATGCCAAGATGTTATCACCACGGTAAAAGTAACACAGCTGATAGCATCGGCACACACACATGAGGGTTCAGGTGAAAACAGTGTGTGAGGCGTGTTTGAAGTGTGTGTAGATGTGAGGGGGTCCCACACACACACACACACACACACACACACACACACACACACACACACACACACACACACACACACACACACACACACACACACACACTCTGAACTTGGTTATATGCAGGGTAAACAGCGATGAAAGGGGAAGCACAGAAGCAGGAGAAGAGAGGGAGGGACATGGAGGAGAAGAGGAGAAAAAGACAAAAAGAAAATAGATGAAAGGAGGTAAAGAAAAGGAAGAAAGAGGGAGGTCACGATGGAGTAAATACAGGTACACAAATCACAAAAAGACCGGAAACATGGAAAGAAAAATGACGAAGAAGAGGAAGAAGAAATTAAGAATAAATGGATAGTTTTTGGAGAGAAAGGGGAAACAGTAAATGCTGTGTAACATTTATGGTTCAGCACTTTTCAGGATCACTTTGTTCACTGACCCCCAACACACACACACACACACACACACACACACACACACACACACACACACACACACACACACACACACACACACACACACACACACTTCGTTCCCTCTATCCATCTGTCTCTCTCTGCTTCCTTCTCTCTGTCTGTATGACACACACACACACACACACACACACACGCACGCACACACACACACACACACACACACACACACACACACACACACACACACACACACACACTTCGTTCCCTCTATCCATCTGTCTCTCTCTGCTTCCTTCTCTCTGTCTGTATGACACACACACACACACACACACACACACACACACACACACACACACACACACACACACACACACAGTGATATATGTGACCTATGTGTGTGCATGTGTGTGCGTGTGTAAAAAGGTATGGATGGTGAATGGGTATCATGGATTCTTCGATTTGCAGGAAGAAAAATATGCTTGAAATCACAATATGTGAACTTAACTACCATCTAGGGACTCAAGTCATGTCTCTGCAACAAAGTTAATATTCCTTTACTCGGTTATCATTATCATCTGCCATGCTTTACTCTTTCTACCCGGTGTGTTGCAGACAGTTTGATATTCGGTTAGTTTTCTTAACCTTTCGCCGCAGTGACACACTCTGCCATGACGGCCGCAGAATACACACACACACACTCCGATACACCTTAACCTCGTTTATACAGCTGTCTGAGTGTATGTGTGTGTGTGTGTGTGTGTGTGCTGCTGACACTGCTCTTCCTATATGAAATTAAATGGGGGTGGGAAGAGGAGAAAGAACAACTATTTCTTTGTTTAAGGTCTTAATCTGTAGAGTAAGAGAGAGGGATGGGTGAGTCAAAAATGTAGTTCACTCATCAATCAGATTTCCAGAGAAAAAAGCGTGTGTGTGTGTGTACGTGTGTTTTAAAACCAACGTCTTCGGTCCAGATGAGTGGTTCTCCCTCCCTTCATTCCCCAATGTTGAACTTCCCCTTCCCATTGAAATAAAATGCCATCTCAGCAAAATGTCACCATGTTACATGCTGACTTTCCAGAAAAACTAACAGTCCAGTTTCTTAAGTGTCTGTTAGTAAGAAACACAGCTGAGTAATGCCTTGTCAATCAGATGGTAAATATGGACCATCATTCCCGAAATGAACATCAAGCTGTACTGAAAAATAGCGATTAAGAACATAACATTGTTAAGAATGAAGATGAAGATTCCCCTCACATTTAACATGGTTTTAAAAAGATCACAAGTGTTCGGAGGAACTCTTGATGAGTTTGTTAGGTGCAGGTCCCTAATAGCACTATACATGAAAGAGGTTGTGTGCTTTAAAGTTTTATGGTGGTAGTAAAAATAACATAATAAGCACTATTTTTGTTCTGTAGTTGTTGGTATATTTTGTCTTTAATTTAGATCTTGTTACTGTATGACAGTTGACAAATATTGCACATCTAAAAATATCCTTTTTCCTTGGGTATGGGTAATCAAGGGAAAAGCAAGTTCATTTTTTCAAAGACTTCTATTCTTTTTGCCACCAGTGGAGTCGCCCCCTGCTGGCCGTTACGGTACGTAAGTGTTGCGTGCTTCAACGGAGACGCTTCCCATTCACTTTGAATGGGGTGACGTCATGCTTTGCCGAACTGCATTGTGGGCCCGTCGCGTCGCTTTGCCTCCATTGCTCGCTTCGAAAGTTGAGAAAAGTTCAAGCGTCCACGGAAGCGTCAGCCAATCAAATCATATGCCGGTACTAGTATTACTTTCGTCAGCTATTTTTTTTACTTAGTTTTAGTCTTAGTCCTGTTTTAAATGTCCTTGTTAGTTTTAGTCATATTTAGTCACCTTCATCCTGTTTTTATTTAGTCAAGTTTTAGTCGACTAAAATTCTGAGCATTTTAGTCTTATTTTAGTCAAAGAAAACTAATTATTTTAGTCTCCTTTTTGTCAATGAAAACTGTTGAGTCTTTTTTAGTCATCAGATTATATAGAACATTTCAGTCAAACTAGTCCAACCAAAACCAATACTTTGTCATTTTAGTCAAACGTATTTCACAATAAGATTATATCTTGTCCTTATTTGATGAAAAACACAGGTTGAATGATTAAGCAGCTTTGCAGAGAGTATCTGGTTTGTGGTGTTTTGGCCACATTGCTTCCCTTCTGATGAAACAATGCATTCACTTTTTTCTCCGCCTCATTGTAGCGAAAATGGGCCCAAATATCACATCGTTTCTTTCTCCCAAGCGGTGGTGGCTTTAGACTTTTTCGTTGTCACTTTGAATTGCCTTGTGTTGAAAGGTGCTATATAAATAAACTTGCCTTGCCTTGCCTTGCCTTGTCAGTCATTTTGACGGACAGGATCGTAACATTAACGAAATTAACACTAGCCAGTACAAGCGCTAGCCAATCAAACCGCGTGCTTGTGTGTCTGGGGCGGGAGATTAATGTGATTGGTTGTCGGTCGCACGCCAGACACGCCCACCGGCAAGCTTCAACGCGACGCCGCCTTGTGGACGTACCGTTACAGGTTACCACACTTCCTCTTTGTCAGTTTCTGATGTTGCCTCTGAGTCTGAGACCAGTGGCCAAATACACTTGAGGTAACGCTCAAGAAAAAGTCTGCCATTTCAAAGCAAATGATGTAGTTATCTGGCTATGCAGTGGTTTCTCTATAAAATATACAGTCGGGACACACACACACACACGCACACACACACACACACACACACACACACACACACACACACACACACACACACACACACACACACACACACTGAATGAGTGTGTCCTCACCGACGGCAGCGCTGACCCTGGATCAGGAATGCGTGGTTTAGACTGGGTCGTTGCTGTATACGCTTGTGTTTGTGGATCTCTGGTCTGTGTGATATATGTGGATGTGCAGTGGTGATGTGTCATCATGACATCATGGTGTAATGACAGGAAGCTGGCTGCGCTGCGTGGGAATCTGATCCCATGGGAAGGTGAGGAAGATACTGCATGCTTTTTAAATATAAGAAACCATCTCTCTGCTACTCTGTCTCAATTACTTCTTTAAGACAATTGATGTGATATCAGTGTAGGAACATAAACTTTTAAACAATTTGTAACACTAATTTCAACGCTAAAATCAACGGGCATAGAAGAGGAATAAACCAACTTGACAAATATACAAGTATACAAGGAATTTGTGGGTTTTACGGTTGATGTGTCATTAAGGTACATTAATAATAATAATACATATAATACTATATATTCTGTGTGTATTTGATATTTGTCTATCTTTTATATGTATATACTTATGATATACCTATATATTACGCTGCACTTGACTGCTTCTCTTGCACTTCTGGTTAGATAACTGTGTTTCCAAGACTTGTAAGGAATCCAATCTAATCTACAAATACCTAACACGTTTTTAAAACAAATAGCATTTTTGAAAAGAATATTGTAGAGCAAATATTGAAAGAAAAACATTTTTGAATATTTTTCTAACCGCAGTACCAAAGCCGCAAAAAGGGTATAAATTACCACCGTCATAATTCCTGTCATAACTCCATCCACTGTTAGTTCTACTCTTTTGTTTTCCAGAGCGTGATATCTCCATATCTGCAAGATCTCCTCCTCACCTCCATTGGCAGGTGGTCTATGGCCTCAGTTCTTAAATTAACAAAGGGCAGAACAAGAAGACTTTCTACAGCGAGGAGAAGAAGACGAATGGGCGACGCTTGCTTATTCTGGATGTGCTTCAGTTCTGAATGGCTGACGATGAGTGACAGTGGGTAAAACACCAGGAAGGGAGGGATGGATGAATCAGAGAAGGTTTGGCCATGCTTATTATTCTATGTGTGTGTCAGCTACCAGCACATACCGGTGGTGAAGTGAGTGTTTGAGCCCAGTCTGCATGACGGTTGCCTCTGTAACCGCGCACAAACACTTCCATCCTGCACTTCTGTTTCAGTTTTTACGAGAAATCTAACCCAAAAGGATAGAAAGATTAACCTTGAACATGTTTCTGGGCCTTTTACATAGCTACTCTTATGTTTGGGATTAGATAACACCTTAGTCTTGTCAAGTTTGTGAAAGATGACTGAAGATAATGTCAAACAATGGAAACAGAACAAAGAAATGTTACATTGGCTAAAGGAATGGAAACAAGGAAAGATGTCATCAGTGTGAAAGGTAACACACTATGAATAACAAACCAGTCACACAAGTCAAACAAGACAGTGTATTATTGCAATGACGTATAAATGGTAAATGGACTGTACTTATATAACGCTTTATCCAGCCTTTACGACCCCTCAAAGCGCTTTACATACTACATGTCATTCACCCATTCACACCCATTCATACAGAGCAGGACCTAACATTCACACACATTCACACACCGTTGGCCATCGGGAGCAACTCAGGGTTAAGTATCTTGCCCAAGGATACATCGACATGTTGACTGCACGGGCTGGGATCAATGAAATCTAAATATAGCACACAACAACCCTGTTCTTATCTTCTAATATTGAAACACAAAACCTCCTACTTAGCCCCAGTTTATTCCTCTGATTTATTAGTATTACATTTGAGATAAATAGCTAAGAATCTTTTTTTCTTGCCTCTGTTTTCTGGATAACCAACGACCAATGGAAATGATTGGTGTTGCGAAAGAACAGCCCATCAGTACAATGGGCACTCTCATGTTAAACTTCGACGGTCATCCTTGAAAAACATAATTAAGAATGCAGTTTAGTCTGTACGAGGCAGGGTTGTAATACACGACAGACACTGAAAGAAACACACAACTCTAGGGTTAAGGTCACATCCACAGAAAAAGGAAACTACTTGTCTAAAGTAAAGGGGAAATTACCATGATGGTTAAAAGAAACCGATCTTTACCGTTGACCAAGATCTCTTACAATGAACGTATTGACCAATATGCTCAAACACACCAGTTTCAAAGGAATAAAAAGCCTGATCTCTTTCGAGCATCTGGAGTAATGTCTTCATTTAAATCATATTGAAAGAAAGCTTTTATTTAAGGTTGATATGTCCTCACAAGCCTTACATAATAGAGTGCTTGATTCATGCTGGGCATTGAACAGCACACTTGCGGGGAGAAGTTTTATGTACTTGTTTTTGACCACTCCTAAACATTCCTCAATGACTCAAGGACCCACAAAGTCACCACATCAATATATTTTGTCTTGACTACGTGACACACTGCACCAATATCCTCCAACGCAACATCCACAGAACGCTCTCTCTTGAACCTGTTTAGGAAAAATATATCAGTCAATTTCATCCCGTCAGGAAATAACACGTCATATTGACAGAGGGAATTCCAGAAAATGTGAGGATTGTGGACTATTTAACTGGTGGGGAGGTTAGTGAGAATGATCGGAATACAGTATGTTATTTTTCCAACACAGCGTTTCATGAACGTTGCTAATGATGTCTGTGGTTTGTCTCGGCTGCTGGTGGTCAGAAGTTGATGGAAGCAAAGGAGGGATGGATTCAATGGATCGAGGCGAAATGGTGCAAGGAGGGAAGATGGAAAGAAAGTTAAAAACAACAAGATGATGAGGATAGTAAAAGGGAAACTAGAGAGGTCAAAATCTGAAAAATACCAAGAAAGGAAACACCGAAAGGGAAGAAATCATTGGAGACAATCAGAAAGGACAAGAGTAAAGGAAGAAAAGCTGGGGAATGACGGGGAAAGGGATACGAAAATTATGGAAATTCAAAGAGAAGAAGGATAAGAGAAGACGATGTAAAGAGGCATGGAAAGAAAGGAAAAGACAAAAAATGAAGGGAGGAAAAGAGGTAATGAAAGAGACACAGGATGGAGGACGTGGTAAAAAAAGATGTGAACCATCCATCCATCCATCTTCTCCCGCTTATCCGTGGTCGGGTCTCGGGGGTAGCAGTTCCAGCAGAGAGCCCCAAACTTTCTTTTCCCTGGCGACATCAACCAGCTCTGACTGGGGGATCCCAAGGCACTCCCAGGCCAGCGAAGAGATATAATCCCTCCGCCTGGTCCTAGGTCTACCTCTTGGTCTCTTCCCAGCTGGACGTGCCTGGAACACCTCCCTAGGGAGGCGCCCAGGTGGCATCCTAACTAGGTGCCCGAACCACCTCAACTGGCTCCTTTCGACGCGAAGGAGGAGCGGTTCAACTCCGAGTCCCTCCCGGATGACCGAACTTCTCACCTTATCCCTAAGGGAGACACCACCCACCCTGCGGAGAAAACCCATCTCGGCCGCTTGTATCCGCGATCTCCTTCTTTCGGTCATGACCCATCCTTCATGACCATAGGTGAGGGTAAGAACGAAAATGGCCCGGTAGACAGAGAGCTTTGCCTTCTGGCTCAGCTCCCTTTTCGTCACAACGGTGCGGTAAAGCGACTGCAGTACCGCTCCCGCTGCTCCGATTCTCCGGCCCATCTCACGCTCCATTGTTCCCTCACTCGAGAACAAGACCCCGAGATACTTGAACTCCTTCACTTGGGGTAAGGACTCATTCCCTACTTGGAGTGGACAGTCCATCGGTTTCCTGCTGAGAACCATGGCCTCAGATTTGGAGGTGCTGATCCTCATCCCAGCCGCTTCACACTCGGTTGCGAACTGATCCAGTGAGTGCTGAAGGTCGCAGACCGATGAAGCCATCAGAACCACATCATCTGCAAAAAGCAGTGGTGCAATCCTTAGTCCACCGAACTGCAGACCCCCTCCGCCATGACTACGCCTCGAAATCCAATCCATGTATATTACAAACAGGATTGGTGACAAAGCGCAGCCCTGGCGGAGGCCAACCCTCACCGGAAATGGGTCCGACTTACTGCCGAGGACCCGGACACAGCTCTCGCTTTGGGAGTACAGAGATTGGATGGCCCTGAGTAGAGACCCCCTCACCCCATACTCCCGCAGCACCTCCCACAGTAACTCCCTGGGAACGCGGTCATACGCCTTCTCCAAGTCCACAAAACACATGTAGACCGGATAAGCGTACTCCCAGGCCCCCTCCAGGATCCTTGCGAGAGTAAAAAGCTGATCCGTCGTTCCACGACCAGGACGGAATCCGCATTGTTCCTCCTCAATCTGAGGTTCGACAATCAGCCTGACCCTCCTTTCGAGTACCTTAGAGTAAACTTTCCCGGGGAGGCTGAGTAGTGTGATGCCTCTGTAATTGGCACACACCCTCTGATCCCCCTTTTTAAAAAGGGGAACCACCATGACAGTCCCTCAACACCAGTTTGCTAATCGTTTAGTTAGCTTATTGTTGAGTTAGCTCATTGTTTAGTTTGCTTATTGTTTTGTTAGCTTATTGTTTAGTTAGCTCATTGTTTCGTTAGCTTATTTTTTAGTTAACTTATTGTTTAGTTAGCTCATTGTTTAGTTTGCTTATTGTTTAGTTAGCTAATTGTTTCGTTAGCAAATTGTTTTGTTAGCTTATTGTTTAGTTAGCTAATCATTTTGTTAGCTTATTGTTTCGTTTGCTTATTGTTTCGTTAGTTAATTGTTTCGTTAGCTTATTGTTTCATTAGCTTATTGTTTAGTTTGCTTATTGTTTAGTTAGCTAATTGTTTCGTTAGCAAATTGTTTTGTTAGCTTATCGTTTTGTTTGCTAATCGTTTTGTTGGCTTATCGTTTTGTTAGCTTATTGTTTCGTTATCTTATTGTTTTGTTAGCTCATTGTTTAGTTTGCTAATCGTTTAGTTAGCTTATTGTTTAGTTAGCTCATTGTTTAGTTAGCTTATTGTTTCATTAGCTTATTGTTTAGCTTGCTTATCGTTTTGTTTGCTAATCGTTTTGTTGGCTTATCGTTTTGTTAGCTTATTGTTTCGTTATCTTATTGATTAGTTAGCTTATTATTTATTTAGCTTATTGTTTAGTTAGCTCATTGTTTAGTTTGCTAATCGTTTAGTTAGCTTATTGTTTAGTGAGCTCATTGTTTAGTTTGCTTATTGTTTTGTTAGCTCATTGTTTCGTTAGCTTATTGTTTAGTTAGCTAATCGTTTTGTTAGCTTATTGTTAGCTGACGGTTTTGTTAGCTTATTGTTTTGTTCGCTTATTGTTTCGTTAGCTAATTGTTTTGTTAGCTTATCGTTTCGATAGCTTATAGCACATTTTCCAACAATATGTCCTTTAGCTTTCTTTGAGTTTTTTTTAGCTACACAGACTTATTTATTTATTTGTTTATTTGGTAGGGACATTGCACATTAATGAACACTTAAAACATGAAATGTGCCAAGTGTAAATATGCCAGATTTAGCTTTGAGCTACTTTCCATCCGCAGTCCCTCACATAAAGCATTAAGAAAAATGAACTTAGGAAGAAGGATAGCTAACCATTCTTTAAAAAACGATGTCTCATTTTCAGTTTCTAAATCCTTTTATGAGAACAAAACTTTGATGATGCTACGCTAGCTAATTCGAGCAGAGTTTTAGGATATGTATGAGTGTGGACAAGGATCAAATAATTGCTTTGATCAAAAACGCTTGACCTCAATGCAGCTCTTTAATTAGTTGTTTATTATTTTAAATGAACACAAAGTTCCTGGAGGATGTTGAAAAGATGTAGGAATTCATTCCTCAGGATGCATTGCTCGACATGTCTATTATTTTCTTGTCTTTATGTGTACTCTACCGTTGAAATGAACAAGCTATGACTCTGTCAAACACTAACATGAACATATAAACTTCTGTTTAGTCACTGCGCCTGATTTCATTTTGAGCTCGATAACACATAAAAACACAAACATGCACACACACTCAAGTGAGCAATGCTGTGGTCATCTGAACCGCAGCTAAACATCCTGCTACCAGACCTCAGGTTTGCCTTGTTACCATGACAGCACAATTGGTACTCTGTCATTTCTATTATGGGATGGGAATGGGGTGAATCTGGGGTTACACCACACGTTTGTCTGTCTGTGCAGGTCTGCTCTGGGTTGACTCGTCACTGTATAAACACTAAGTAAACAAAGACATCTGACTTTTGGCTGCCCTCCTGCGCAGTCATTTCACTGTGTAATAGTGTCATTCCTCCTGCTTAGGCACAAGGAAAAGAGCCAATACCAAGTGATCATTTCAAAACTTAAGGCAACTGTATCTAGAATTGCAATCCGTTTAATTTACTTTCACTTTTGATGTGATTTATGAATTACTTTTCGTTTTGAAATCAACAAAAAAGGAAGAGAACAAGTACATTTTCCCAACGTTTAAAGAACAGAAACAGGTGCCTATTTAAGAAAGACATTCAATCTAAGGAATCTCAACCACTAAATATGGAAATCTGACCAAATAAATGCTGTACTTCTTCCAATTCTCAAACAACAGTTTGTTTGGTTTGTTTGGACAGAACATTCATCTCATTTCTGCGTCGTCCATTGCACAACTTGGACTTTTAAACTCTGTATATAAACTATGGACGTCGTCACCATGACATGCATTGCTTTCCTGGACTACTGCACCAAAATGTGAGTTCTTGTCATCACCATCATTTTGTTCAGGAACTAGAAGTGACATAAGAGGGTTGAGTTAAGTACAACCAGACACTGAACAAGACGAGCAGAAAACACTGTGAAAGGCGTCAATTTTAAATAAATAAAACACAAGCAACAACCAAACAGGACCATGCTGTGAAAGCTTCTTATCAATCACAATATCATTTGTTTTGAAGAAGACTTAAAACTAGTGATTGAGATTAAGAACTCATTAAAAAAACGTGTATTGAGTTATTCAAGTGAAACAAAAGGTCATGTTCTCATATATACAATAAGACTTATTTTTGCAACCAGTACAACTAACAGCTTGCTCGTTCTGCAGAGTTGAAAAACTGCGGCCTAATTTGTCACTAACAGCCAATGTATGAACTGTAGAAGCTTTGTACCAACAACAACAACAAGTGTGTGTTCTTTCAGGGCCAGGACAGCCACCATCACTATCAACAATATTTCAGACACAAAAACAAAAGACATAACAATTTAAAAAACAAAGACCAAATCCATACATTTCAAATAAACCATCATCAATTGCTCTGAAATCATCAACATAATGGACCAATCAATCAGAACATCTAAAAGCCAGATGTGGACGCCTTCATGTCATTTAAATGCCTCCAGAGAAAGCAGCAGTGTGTTTGTGTTCGTGTAACAGCTCAGCTTCTCACTGATCTCTGGACTCATTTCTCTCCTCTGAATCAGATTCATAAGCCCTGGGATATTTACCAATTGTTACGCTGAAGTTGACACGTTTTCAACTTCCACATGTGCGCCTTCACCTCAGATTGCTCTGCTCTGGGAGACCGTGCATCTCATCGTGTCCCCTTGGGTCTTTGCATTTAATGTAAGCAATCAATCAAGTCGATGGATCACCAAAGTCATTAGGTCATCCTCTGGACAGAAAAGTAGTGAACAATCCAACAAAGTGTCATTGTCTTCTCAAGACTTTCACTAGACTTTCATATATCTTATATTCGGTCTAAAAGCGCAGTGCACGATCAGACATCTATCCAAATACACATAATTTCAAGCCATTATTTTTAATAATTGTTTTGCATTGGCGAGGAACTTCTTTAACGAAGCCAAAGTCAGGAAGCAGTTCTATCTATCTTTGTTTAAAGGTCCCATGTCATGGCCATTTCCACTGATCATAATTCCATTGCTGAGGTCTACTAGAATAGATTTATATTGTGCAATTTTCCAAACTCACATTGGTTTCTCAGCATCTCTGTAAACTACGTGTATTCACTGAATTTCACTCTCTGCCTTTAACGGCTCGTTGTAGCTCCAATAGCTCCAGCCCCCACCCTCCCTGTGAGCACAGTGTGCTCTGATTGGTCGGGACGTTGTGAATCGCGCTGAGCTCCGTGGAGGTGTTGTTTCCTTGTTAACGATACACAGCGAAACACAGCCAAATTCATCCTGAGCACACACAAAGTCACAGCCGAAGTAAAAACAATAAGTGTGGCTTGATATTGAGTAAGAAAAAGGTTGATAAACGCTGAGAGAATGGGTCTGCAGAGAGAATGGGTCTGCAGAGAGAATGGGTCTGCAGAGAGAATGGGTCTGCAGTGAGAATGGGTCTGCAGAGAGAATGGGTCTGCAGAGAGAATGGGTCTGCAGTGAGAATGGGTCTGCAGAGAGAATGGGTCTGCAGAGAGAATGGGTCTGCAGAGAGAATGGGTCTGCAGTGAGAATGGGTCTGCAGAGAGAATGGGTCTGCAGAGAGAATGGGTCTGCAGAGAGAATGGGTCTGCAGAGAGAATGGGTCTGCAGAGAGAATGGGTCTGCAGAGAGAATGGGTCTGCAGAGAGAATGGGTCTGCAGAGAGAATTTCGACGCGATCCCAACTGTCTGTTATCAGCCTGCAGCCAGGGAGGAGAGATCAGGAGAGATCAGCAGAGCTGCATGCACTGAGTGTGTGTGTGAGGAAGTCCGTGGATTGGTCAATTTGGACCAATCAGCGGGGGCTTAACGTAATGGCTCCGTGGACGTAACGTAACGGCTCCACGGATTGGTCCATTTCGTTCCGGGTACGGTTGACATCATGATGTACCCGGAAGAATCAAATGGACAATGACTTATCTCCAACGAGGCGTTTTGGGGAGGTATTTTCTGTCTTAGAGTTTTACTCGCTACAGGGTGTACTTTGAGGGTTTTGACTCTGCACACCGTTTACATGCATAAAAACCTTCATAACACACAAGGGGACGGGTACTAACCAGAAAAGCATGACATGGGACCTTTAAGAAAGTATTTGTATACAGTGGTACTTATTGCAGTGTTTCATAATAAGGATTACATGAATTTAGCAACAGGCATAGTTTTAAGTTAAAACATCTAGCTTTGAAGCACATAAAACACTAGTCTTGATCAGTATTTCACATGGAAATTAATAAAATAGTAGATTGCGATGTTTAAAAAGCTTCCGGATAAAGTGACCTCTGCTTTGCCTGTAGGGTGGACTTGATTCATGACAGATAAAGAAACACTAACAGAGACTAAGGAAGCAAGAAAGGTCAGTGGGTATTTAGTAAGTGTTAGTGATTTGAATACTCTCTGATAGTGTGTCGTACTAAATGTTTAAAGAGGAGGCAGACTGTTTCTTTCCAGTGACATCAGTGCAGAGGAAGAAGCTGCAATAATAGTCTCATGGGTCCTTTAAACTCCACTGCTGAAAATCCTAGCAGGTCAGCCCAAGGCTAAAGGAGAACTTGCCCTTATGTCTTCAAAAAGGTATTCA
>CADEHL010000016.1:75000-88414 GCA_902827135.1 Harpagifer antarcticus
AGACTGGCTATCCGCCGCAACCTTTTCAGCCTGCGTGTGGTTGACTTGTGGAATGATCTGCCAGAAAGCGTTGTCACATCCAAGACGGTTAACTTTCTCAAGTCCCGCCTCGACCACTACTGGTCAAACATCACCTTCGCTTTGGACTATGTGACTGTTGCCAGCATCCATAGTAAATAAAGAATCAGTGATCTACCAATATACCGTACACATACACAATCAAGATCACAAACATATGGATAGATTTGAAAGAAGATGTATGAATAATATCAGTTTGATTGGTCGTCAAACTTTAATAAACAGCTGATCAGAAACCCATGAGTAGTGAAAAACAACGGATTTCTTCCAACGTTGTTTTCTGACAAATGTTCTTGGACAAAGCCTCCGTTTCGATGGATAACTTTAGCAACCATGTATGTTATTTGTGGTTGCACCTCCATGCCTAATTTACATTGGTGTAGCCACAGCAGCTGCGTTTAGACCAAGTCTGGACGCACAAATAAAATCCAATGTACAGAACGCCAAGTGAAACCACAGCTCTTAATTGTCCTTGTCGTTTGGAGGCCAGATGCTGACCAGCCCCCATTTTTCAAGATACACCATTATTTAAAGTTCAGGCCAAAGCAAGCTGGAATAACAGCTAGATACAGGAAGACCGAGGTTACATGCAGTGCAAATGATTACACTATGAATACACACACACTTTAAACAACTCCCGTGTGACTTAACCAAAAGGATAGCACATGCAAGCGTTCATTAGGGTGGAAATAACAGCCAACGATAAGAACACACAGCTTGAAGTTGGAAGATGTTTAAATGGAGTTGGCCGGATAAGAGACAGCTATTAGAAAGTGAAGATGTTTCTTTCTGTTTCTCTTTTCTTGGATTCTTCAACTGACTCAAAAGGACAGCCAAAGGTTACCAGATGCTACCGTGATGCTAACGTGCCAGATTTAAAGGTCTAAGCAGCCAGGCACGACCGGGTAACTTTGAAATGTTCTCAAGTGGATCTGCTGGGAGTTATGTCACAACATCTCTCAATGACAACATTACAATATACCAAGGAAGTTCATAAGAGACTGCTTTCACTCTCTCTTGATAGCATTCTGCGCTAAGCTTTAATGTTTGATTGTTTTATGGTTCAGTGATATAACTCTTTCCGTTTGTTTATACCGTTTTTCATTATGTTCCTCACTTTTTATTGTCATTTTCGGTCATACTCTGTAAAGCACTTTGGGCTGCGTCAAGCATGAACGGTGCTATATAAATAAAGTGTATTATCATTATTATTATACGTTCTCAGCATACATCTACTGAAGGCCAGATCTCTGTTTTGATTTTGGCCAAATTTCACACTTAAATCTCATTGGATACCAAATCATGTGACCCACGGCACTTATACATCCTTCGTAGAGATTACATCGCAAAGACTGTTTGAAATCACCATCAAGGTCGTCCCAGAGTGCACAGCTTCCAATATTACTAACACAAAATAGACTTGTTAGGACACAAAGAGAGAACAGAAGAAGAACAGGATACATTTGTGTCTGGCATTGAACGGCTAAAAACAGCTAGCTAGTCTTGAACGCCCATGAATATTGGTGGACATATGTATAATATGTTAACTATGTCAACGACTAGAAACAAGTGTTTACTTGCCAATGATATATTACGCATAAACACACACAGTTGGTATTAGTCACAACCTCTCCTAATCATCCCTGACACACACATTCAAGGTGCATTTTCCATGACTGTCTTCCTTTTCCCACATCCTTCTCTTTCTCTTACACACACACACACACACACACACACACACACACACACACACACACACACACACACACACACACACACACACACACACACACGGCTGTAATTATCGGTTTCACCGAGGTGACTCTTGGCTAACATCTGTATCTCTGAGCTCAAGGAAAACACACACACACGAAAAATGGGTCTTAGAAACACTTAACCACCCTCTCTCTTCACACTGTGACCCCATCACATACACGTGGCTGGATTTCTATGTTTCACCGAGGTGACTCTTGGCTAAAATCTGTATCTCTGAGCACAAGGTAACACACACACACACACACACACACACACACACACACACACACACACACACACTGTATGTCCGATGTGGGCCAAATATGCTGCAGGCTGTCGGTCAGCTCTGTTATTCAGCCGGCTATTCATAGACCACCAGAAATCTATCACTCAGCACCGTGTGTGTGTGTGTGTGTGTGTGTGTGTGTGTGAACACATGTGCATCAGCATGAAATAGAAACGGTGAGTTCGGGAAAGCATTATTTTTCTGAATGAGGAGAGAACAGGAATAGAGATATGAGGATGAGTGTGTGTGTTTACTTTATACGCCGTGTGTTTTCCAGTCTGTAATCACGATGTCAACCTCCCCATCTGAACTGTAACAAATGTCCCACACTGACAAACACATCAGAGACGCACATTCCTATGGGACCTTGAATGCATCACAGCGACTATATTTTACACAAGGAAAGTGGCAGCTGCAGCAGGAACACACACACACACACACACACACACACACACACACACACACACACACACACACACACACACACACACACACACACACACACACACACACACACACACACACACACACACACACACACACACACACACACACACACACACCTGTGGTTTTGGGATCTCCTCCTAGCTGTGGTTCCACTGGTGAACTTGCACTGACCTGCTGCTTTGGCTCGACTGTAATATTTAACTAAACAATTAATTTACTGAAGCATGAAAATCGTCTCAAAAAACGAATTTGGTAAGATTTGAGAATGAGATATGGTTTTGTACTTATGAGTCAGATTGTTAAATATCCTTAAAAACAGATAATCGATTCAGATCTGTTATTAAAAACCATATTACCAAATATCATAGGATTTTACCAGAATATTGATGTTATAACATATCGACTTTGATGGCATTCAAAATTGAGTATTAACTAATTTACCAACTTTAACACTTATTTAATTACTTTAACCTCTTTATTTTGAGAGAGCCTCTGTTGAGATAGCATCTATATTATGTTACAAGAATCAGTCTGCCTTCACAATATCACATACTGCATACTATTACATCTCCAACAATACAACATATATACATACTAAGCAAATGTATTACCTTTGAGGTTTAGATTCAACACGACATGGATCTGAGCCATAGGTTTTACTTGGGTTTATGCAATAATATAACTTAATTAAGGTTAGGGAAGAATTGTAAACACATGCTAAAGAAACCTAAACTCTCCGTAAGAAATGGGACGTACAAGCCGGCCAACGTTCAATATTTCTTCATCTCTTAAAAGTAAGAACAAGAGGATTCAACCAGCAAGTAAACAGAATTAAAATGAAGAAGACGGAATAGGACACAGCTAATGGTAGGAAACCGGACTCCTGTGGGTTATGGGATTTACTAATTATGTTTCTCAGTGGCAAGCTACATTTCCTCAGCGCCAAATCAACCCTGCTCACCCTGAACCAATGATGGAGGGAGAAAGTGAATCCGTATTAGCAAAGTGATTTGAGTCATTTCTTAGGATTTCAAGCCTCTCTCCGAAGACTGCTGACTAGCCTTTCTGGAAATCACACAATAAGCTTCAGTGATCTTTTGGAAGAGGCTTCGTTTCATCGTTTCGGCTTATGAAAGTTATTCAGTTTATGTGAGCTCTCGATTTAAAATGAATAAATGACATTTCTGAAAGCTTGGAGGGATCAGAACAGAAGTGAAGCTATCAGGTGACTGAGGAGAACGGTTTAAATCGGGGGTTGATTGTGTCCGTGCGTGCCCACCATCCAGGGCAGCCATTAGGAACGTGGCACGCTGCCGTTTTTATGGTGAAAGTGGAATAGCAAACAGATGAGATGAATACAGACGATGAACAGCAGCCATGTTGGAGACACATAAGAGGATTACTGAGATGATTCACACCAGATTTGTCCTGACGGTCACAGAGGACTTCTGATTAGAGGCTTGTTTTGTTGCTTTGAGTTTAACAAGTCTTCTTTTATTCTAGATAACTCGTCGTTATTTGCTTGGTATTACCGGTAATGGCTGAATTTTACCCTTTGAGAGTGCTTAAGGAGATTTATAAACCCCTGTACTGGATGAAATGTCACTCAATTAGAGTACTTCTGGTCTTACCGTTGCTATTTTAAAGGTCCCATGTCATGGCCATTTCTACTGATCTACTGAGTATACTAAAATCGCATTGGTTTCTCATACAGCATCTCTGTGTAGTATGTGTATTCGCTCTCTGTCCTAAACGCCCCCCCCCCCCTCCCTATGAGCCCAGTGGCCGTCTGCGAGACAGCGAGACACAGCGAAACCCAGCCCGAACACACACACACAGCCTGGCTGGGAGTTTGTGTGTGTGCTCACACACCGACTCACAGCCTCTCCGTGTCCCGTCGTCTCAGGGAGGAGAAATCGGCGGAGCTGCAGCTGAGAAAAGATTGAGTGTGTGTGGAAGTCCGCGGATTGGTCAATTTGGACCAATCCACGGACGTAACGTAACGGCTCCACGGATTGGTCCATTTGGGTATGGGCACGTCACTGTACCCAGGAAGAAAACAATGGATAAAGAGAAATCCCCAACGAGGCGTTCTGGGGCAGCACAGACAGGTCTTCTCTGTGTTAGAGTGTTACTCGCTACAGGGTGCACTTTGAGGGCTTGAGACTCTGCAGACCGTTCACATGCAGAACAACCTTCATAACACAAGGGGACGGGTAACAACCAGAGAAGCATGACATGGGACCTTTAAGTGCATCCGAATGCTAAGTATGGCTAAAAGCACGATGAATAATCTTGATGGTGCACCCATATCGTTCCAAAAAGTTGATACGTACAAAGCTACAGTTATGACGATGAACATCTTAGTTCACAGGCTCCTCCTCCAGTGCAACACAATAACACAGAAAAAATGTGCTTCTGAAAACGACAACATAGCTAGCTAACAGTAGTGATCGTCACTTCTCGTAAAGGATCAGCTGCCGTGTATATTTTGAGACAATGCTATACGTTTGAAATTCACACACTTCATACGTTTTCACAGGAACGTTTCCTCATTTGTTTTGGGGCTTAGTCAAGTTGTAGCGTAGGAACAGATGGTTCTATTGAACAAAGTGAGAAGTTTAGAGAGAAAGCCGGTTACAACGTGGAAGTTAATCTGACTTTACACTCACATTGTAATCTACTGGTGCAACAAGGCTGCTGGATAAGGAACTAAAGAAGTGTCCAAGGTTTTTCGTTCTGTTGTCAACCATTAAGTATCGGAAGTATCAGTTCGTGTTTGTGTCTTAAATCCTTTAAAAAAATGAAAAAAGACTAACCAAAGAGACCAGTGTGACGTCAAATGTTTTCAGAATCAAATCAGATTACTTTAAAGTGGACCTATCGTGCTATTTCAATCAGGAGAGACGGTTTTGATACACAAATTAAGGTAGAGGTGATTTTGGCGATTAGGCCCCGTTGTGCAGGAGTATCATTCGGGAGGGGAGAACCGATCCGATGAAACCCCCCTGGGTCTAGACACTGGTGGTGGTGAATGGATAGTTGGGGTCGGTCTGAAGGGGCGGGGCTTAGCTTGATCCTGGATTCAGAGGGACAGGAGGTGAAGAGGGGGGGAGGAGGGTTGCGTCGAGTCACCTGGAATGACAGCTGTCAGGGGGGGAGAGGAGATTTAAAAGGGTTTGGCAGGGCGCTATGATAGGCTCTTGGGCTAGTGATTGGTTAAGCTGGAGAGTGACGCCCCCGATCACTTATTGAGAGGAGAGAGAGTAGTTACGCAGGAATAGTGAATAGACGGTCTTCCTGGTTGAATTTACGCTGAGCTTCATGTGTAGGCAATAGCATAGGTCTCAGATACAAATATATAAAAAACATGTCTATGAAGTGTTTCGGCTCAAAACACCAAACAGATCATTCTAGCCACGCCTCATATCCCTCTATTTCACTTCCTGTTTCTAAAGTGCTGATTTGGGTATAAAGCTTTAAAGAGGAGGGGTCTGAGCTCATGCGGGACCCGGCAGCTACTGTCTAAACTAAATGCTGCCGTGATGAAACGCCATATCATGGATTATCAAGGATCTGAAACAGTCTGGAGCTCAAAGGCTTTCTCTCTTGCCGGTTATACCACAAGGTGAGTTCCTTTCTACTTCCTGCTTCTTCACACACATGCTCTCCAGTACAGGTTAGCTCTGAGTGTTAGCGATGCTAATGTAAACACCGACCATATTACGTCCAGAACAGTCTGGCATTGTTTCTGATAGCGACGTTCTGATTGGGCCGTGGGTCCACATTTCAGATATTACGTCATATCGGACGCAAATCTGGATCAGCTCCGTTGTTCCCGTTTAGAGATTTGGGTACGGAGGAAAAGAGAGAGGGTTTATTTTCTGACGCTGCGTGAGTTCCCCGACACACCGGGGACACATGTTGATGTATAGAAGACATCAACAAGTGCATTTTGCATGATAGGTCCCTCTTTAAAGCGCTGTAAGGCAGAGTTAGACGGGCAATGTTTCGTGTTAGATTTTCTTTTAGAATTTGGAGTGTGTAGTCTTTCTATAATGACTGAGGGTGACTCCTGCCCTCTTTTAAAAACACACACAGGATGAAGAACAGTATATATAGTTACGCATTACTGGTACAGTGCAGAAGGATGTGTGGATAGATGGGTGGAGGAGGAGAGAAAATAAATACGTACTCTATATCCAGCGTAAAGCTCATGTATACCTCACTTTTAAACAAGGTCATAATTTACCTCTACAGTCCGGTTCCTCTCCATAAACATGTTCAGACCCAAAGCCATTAAAGAGGTCTCAAAGCTGATGTTTGTTTCTCCACCAGAGCTCCTGTGCTCCGATATGAGAGTGATTGAACCTGAAAGCCTCGAACAAATTCAGGATTATCAACAGGAACTTCCTGTCATGGCTAGTTCATTGAATTAGACCAGAAAGACCTCCTAAAAAGGAGCTCCCCCTCATCATGTACTAGTAGTTTAGAGCCATTAGACTTGATGTGCAGCACGAGGTAAAGCATGTAGAGGAAATACATCAGGTTTTGTGGAGTCTTACAGTCCTAAAATATCAATTCATATGTTCTGTGTCTATGTGTACGTCTGTAAACATGATTTGGAAATCGTTTACGCTCAATTTAGGACTGAATTCATGTTATTGGTGAATAAAATCGTTTTTGCCTTCAAGATGTAGAATTTGAAGCCTAATCATAAAATATTTGAGTAAATAGTACATACCTTGCAATAGCATTGTAATTCACATTGTTTCAATACATTTAATTACCTAAAAGGGTGCATTTGCCCAATTTGAACACCATCTGATCTGCAATTAGTGACATTAACGATGCTTTTGTCTGACCCTTGGAGAAACTAGACAAAGTCGCCTAAAAGTAGTAGCAGTAGTAAAGTAGTGCCTTTAGGGAACATTTGTGAATGAAATGGGTTGTTTTAGGTCGACTCTAAGTTAATAAAGAAATTGGGCCTTTAGAGGAGGGGTTCATATTTCTGGTTCCGCAGCCTCAGCTCGGGCACCGTCAGGCTGGGGAACAGCTTCCTCCACCAGGCGGTCAGGATGCTGAACTCTCTCCCCTCCCTCCCTCCCGCCCTCTCTCCCCCCCTCTGTCATCTCTCCCCTGAACTCTCCACCCTGCCTCCGACCTTTCTCCCCTGTCCCAAATGGTCCTAGAATCTAACCCCCCCCATACACACACACATACACACACACACACACACACACACACACACCCACACCCACACACATACCATGTATACATCACTTCAGGGGACATTACATTGACTTACATGCATTTCCTGGAGACTTACCCTCACCTTAACCATAACCAACACATGCCTAACCCTAATCCTAACCCTAACCAAGTCTTCACCCTAAAATTAATGATTCCCCTCATGGGGACCTCCATTTTGTCCCCATAAGGGAGGCGAGTCCCCACACGTGACTGTTTAAACAGATTTAGGTCCCCACAAGTATAGTAATGCTAGGCCACACACACACAACCTCCCCCCTCCAGCACCAGTCACTTTTCTGCCATCTCCGCTGAACACTTTAATATATTATTAACATTTCCCCGGTTATCTAGGCCCTTTCTGTTTTGTTGCTGTTGTTGTTTCATGTATATATGTCACGCTGTAGGACCTCGAGAAACGAGATGTGTGGATGTACAACATGTAGAATTCTTGACAATAAAGTTGACTTTGACTTTAAAGTTGTACATATGGGAACATGTGCATTTCTTTTAGATTTAGGTGGAAAATCTACGAGAAATTACTATACAATTACACACTTTCCGTCAAAAAGACTTTCTCCTTATAACTGTATGAGCAAATAGGGATACAGCTAACCTAGTCCAGTTCAAGGGGAAGACATCTACCTCCTTTACAACTCACTAATGAACACCTGTTATCTTGTTTGCTTAATGTGTACAACGACTGGATGTAAAATAATAGTTTGATGTGCTTCTCGTCTGATTCGTGTCTGTTAGGATTTTTTATCTCTAGTTTTCTGAATGGTGGTTCCATCGTCTTTATTCCTTGAGTTGTTTTACAAGCCCTGAGCTGCAGAAACAAAACGCAGCATCATCTGTATTGATTTTACGAAGTGATATAGTCAACCTCGTGTCCCTGTGCAAATACAGACATGGGTGGAGAAATGAAAACAATAGCTGGGAGGCACGCTGAGCGGAGAGGAAGGATGAGAGCGGCACACACCATTAGAATGCTCTCTTGGCACAGACGCCGATTCTTTAGGAAAGAAAAGTGCGCCAAGCTTCATACTTTAAACATTTCCCCGCTGCTTCCGCTGCCTTTATTGATGCTCGACCCAATTTCCCTCTCAATCTGCTTGACTTTCTATGTTATTCCTTTTTTCGATAAGTGTGTGTGTGTGTGTGTGTGTGTGTGTGTGTGTGTGTCTGTGTGTGTGTGTGTGTGTGTGAGTGAGTGTGTGCGCTGTCATAAAGTGTAAGTGATACAGATAGAGAAACCACAGCCTATGATAACAGGATTACTAGACAGCCGTGTTTAATTTGAGCTCTGTGTGAGTGTGTGTGTGTGTGTGTTTCTTTTTAGGTGGCCTAGCTTCCAGTAAGTGAAGTGTCTGAATCTGCGTACTCCCCCAGTTCACCTTCCTACATTAAAAAAAAAAAAAACACCTCGATATCTTTGACCAGTTCACTTATTTTTAGACGGGATCACACACACACACACACACACACACACACACACACACACACACACACACACACACACACACACACACACACACACACACACACACACACACACACACACACACACACCATGTATACATCACTTCAGGGGACATTACATTGACTTACATGCATTTCCTGGAGACTTATCCTAACCTTAACCATAACCAACACATGCCTAACCCTAACCCTAACCCTAACCCTAACCAAGTCTTCACCCTAAAATTAATGATTCCCCTCATGGGGACCTCCAATTTGTCCCCATGAGGCGAGTCCCCACACGTGACTATATAAACAGATTTAGGTCCCCACAAGTATAGTAATGCTAGGCCACACAACACACAAACACACACACACACACACGCACCCACCCACACACACACACACACACACGCACACACACACACACACACACACCACACACACACACACACAACACACACACACACAGAGATCCGCCACACTGTCCAAAAAGAAGATGAGGTGGGAAATGTATCCTCCTGTTGCTGCTAAAAACTTGCAGTCATGCAAACATAGCTGGTCCTCTCTCACACACACACACACACACACACACACACACACACACACACACACACACACACACACACACACACCACACACACACACACACACACACACACACACACACACACACACACACACACACACACACACAACCCACACACCCACACACACACACACTCTCCATGTGCTGTGGTCGGGATGCTCGAATTAGCTGGTCAGCAGTCGGTCGGGTCCTAGGGGGGGTTGTCGGTTGGATTCCCGTAACAAATTAGCCCTATTTTCTTTGTTCACAATGCTAACTACATTCTTCAAACATGACTCCGACATTCCTTCCTCTCTTTGTTTCAGCCTCGCTGTCTCTCCACCATCCATTTCAATGTTTATATTTCGGTGTTTTATCGCAGTATCTTATGTTTAAACCGAGGGGGATAGTCCCGTTTCATAATATCATAATATCTGAGAAACCCGGCCGCAGTCTGCGGAGCTGAAGTATGTGTTGCATGCAGAGGAAGCGATTACCCAAGGGCAAGAAGTTGTGTTTGATACCCGCAGATGATATCTACATATTTACACACTTTTTTAACTGAATGCACTTAGAGAAACAGCCACAAGTCATCTGTGGTTAGTGGAGCTCTAGTAGTTACGTTCCTTGTTAGACGCTTTTATCCAAAGTGTCTTACATACTGAATACTGTGGACAATCCCCACAGGAGCAATTTGGGGTGAAGTGTCTTGCCCAGGGACACAACGAACCTGTGACCCCTTGATCCGAACACCAACGCTCTATCCACTGCGCCACACGCCTCCTCCTAGTTCTCATACTTTACTTCTACTATATAGTGTCGCATTGAACCATTGCCATGTTGTTGTATACTGTTTTAATTTTCTGTTTTGTCAATTTCATATTTAAATGGGGAAACCTTTTAGAGATCTGAAGTGAAACTGAAAGAAAAGTCCCTCAAAGTCAGCTCTAAACTCTGTGACATTTAACAGGGTTTGCTCAAAAGTATGTTGAACAATTTATTACATTCACCTGCCGTTAAAAAATCAATGATATTTGGCTGTACATTTGATATTCCTGCTTTCAACAACCCTCTTTTTCAGTTTCCGTAAGCTCTCTAGACGATATTGAGACACATTGACAAAACACAAACAGAAAAATGCCAAACTGTTTGCTTGAATTTCAAACAATATCAAAGAGAGAGCACATAAACTATAGCTTTGTGTCTTTTTGTAAGCTAGCAAAATCATTGTAAGCAAATCTCTCCTCAAAAACACAGAGTGAGAAATGGTTTCAGAATCACTGATAAAAGAAACTCGACGAGACATCGCACAGATTTACAGACGAGAGTGGAACAAGTGGAACCAGGGTTGGAGAGGAACTGATGTTTCCTTTCTTACATGTCTACCCTAAACGGTTTTATCGGTTGTATAGAGGTCGTAGAGTCTTCCAGGAAAAGGCTTCTAGCTTTAGGCTGTGCACATATACTGACTAGGGTGCGTTCACACCTGCCTTATAGTCCGGTTGAATCGAACCGTGGTGCGTTTAGCCGCTTGGTGCGGTTCATTTGGGTCGGTGTGAACACAGTCTGAGACCTCTGAAGTGAACTAAACAACCGGATAAAATAGGTGGTCTCGGAGCGCTTGCTTGCGAACTCTGGAGCGGTTCATTGCTGGTGTGAACGCAGTCCGCACCAAAACATAGGAAGCGTAGTATTTACGTGTCACAAGAACGCGGATATCTTCAGCGAAAGAGTCTTTCAAGACATCCGCGGTTGTTTAGTTAAAGAGTGAAGCAGAATGAAGTGTTGAACAGTGTCGTGTAAAGTAAAATGCTCCGTCAGCTACATAAAAGTAAGAACACCTGAACGCCCCTCCTGACTGCAGAACGTCTCTCATTACGTTATAATGTTTTTTAACGGACGTTGTCTGATTATATAATCCTATGCGCGGGCCGCTAGTGTCTGTTGATCTCCAGATTAACAGCAGCATGAGAATAACCTGCCGATGCTCCATGGCGGAGGCTCCGGTAGAAATTGCCGGGATTTGCGTTTTTACCCCCTTAATGTCTGACCAATGGTTGAACAGCATTTCCGAGCACATGACATAGTCCGTAATGAAACGATGTAACAAACTGTCGTCTGGTGCGCACCAGAGAAGCGGACTATTACGGCCCGTCCACACGGCGGCGTGCGTTGAAGCTTGCCGGCGGGCGTGTCTGAAACTCGACCAACAACCAATCACATGAATCTTCCGCCCCACACACAAGCAGCGGTTTGATTAGCTAGAGCTTGTACTGGCATATGATTCGATTGGCTGACGCTTCAACCGAGGCGTCAAAAGTTGAACATTGCTCAACTTTTGCAGCGAGCCACGCCAGCAAAGCTCCGCGTCGCTTCCCGCAATGCAGTTCGGCGAAATGTGACGTCACCCCATTCAAAGTGAATGGTGAAGCTTTCAACGCACGCCGCCGTGTGAACGCGCCCTAACACTCCACCCAGTGAACTCCACCTCAACCAAAGAGAAGACCCACCTCCGAAACATCACCGTTACTGAACAACGTAAACTCATCTGTGATCGCTTTTACATTTGGTATTCTCATTTCTACAGTATATTTATTTTACTAACGTATATCTGAACTTAATCGATGTCTTTCACTTCTCTCCTTCTAACCCTCTACAGTCTCC
Organism: Harpagifer antarcticus; assembly: GCA_902827135.1. NCBI lineage: Eukaryota > Metazoa > Chordata > Actinopteri > Perciformes > Harpagiferidae > Harpagifer > Harpagifer antarcticus. Next base: position 87,510 of record CADEHL010000016.1, read on the forward strand.
ATTGTCTGGCTCTCTGCTAACTCCTCTTCAGTTACACAGAGCTTCAGTCCTTACTAAGCACTATTCCAGAGTGTGTGTGTGTGTGTGTGTGTGTGTGTGTGTTCGTGGTTCAAACCTCTCAGAAGGTGATGACAAGACCTCAAAACTCTGGGCTTTTCTTTCAGGCCAGAATTTCTCTCTTTTACTTTTATTGCTTTCTTCTCTTCTTTCTGTCTACCTCAGTCTGATCCACTTGCACAGATTTCAAAAGGTTCACTGGCGTAATAAAACATTCAGAGATGCTGCCCAAAGCATGAAAGGGTATCAGACATGCTGCGTGCAAGGAGAGAAGGGAACAAGTGCATACCTGTACTGTTCTGTGGAGCATCGTCACAAAGAGGGCTTTGAAAGGAATATTGAAGTCAAACGGGTCGTATTCTTATGTTTAAAGAGGCCTGCTTTTCGGGGGGGTGTTCCTCCTGTAGTGTCTAATGTAGGGGTTAGTGCATGTCAATGGTCTGCAAAGGCTAAAATATCAATGTTCTCGCAAGAGGAAGTTGCTTTTTCTGATTGTCTTCTTGGAGATGACACCCACGCTTAATCCTGATCAGTTGAAAACACGTATCAAATGTTTTAATCTAGAACATGTTTTTTAAATCGATAACACCGACGAACAAAGTGATGAAACACCTCGGACGTGAGAACTGCATGATACAAGATGTAAGGAAGATAACGTGTGTGTGTGTGTGTGTGTGTGTGTGTGTGTGCTGTAGAGATTAATGAGTGTAATCGAACACATGTAAACAAACTGTGAATGCATTTGTCGTTGAAAACCAATTTTCTGATCATATACACTTGTGTTTATGCCACACACACACACACACACACACACATACACTCACCATGTACACACACACACACACACA
>CADEHL010000016.1:88514-93514 GCA_902827135.1 Harpagifer antarcticus
GAAGTGGCCCATGATAGAAGGTGATAGAGAGATTGATCCAATCACCTGCCAAGTGCTTTTGAAATACTTTTCCAAATGGCTTCCAATGGAGCTTTAGATGGTTTGGTGAACCATCTGAGTCAGGTCACCACAGGAGCAATTTGGGGTGAAGTGTCTCAGGGACACAACGACATGCTGACTGCAGTGGGGTTTGAACCTGTGCTCCCCTGATCCGAAAACCAACGCACTAGGCCACTGCACCACACGCCTCCAGACGAAAGGAACTGATGCCAGCTAGAGTGTCTATGTAAGAGAGGATAAAGGATAAAGTGTGAAACGGATACGAGGCCTCCAAAGCACCCTTAAGAATAATCTGAAGACTCCTCCGCCTGTTTTTTATCCAGTCGGACCACCATGGAGTTGGCTTGACGTTCATCTCATCGTGCGGTCTGACGGTTCAGAACCGGACCCTCCACACCGCTGCAGACCCAACGGAGCCCGACAGGACAGAGGTTTTTTTTTTTCTACTTTGCTAAAAGGTGTTTGGTTTGGTCGGTCCGGTCTGGAAGAGCTCTGGAAGCTCGACTGAAGCCAAGACTCACCGAAGCGAAAATATGTCAGCGATCCCAGTAGCAGCCAATGGGAATTTGGCTCAAAGAAGAGAGAGCGATGTGAAGGAGAACATCACACATCCTCGAGTCCACGTGGAAAAGTGAAAGAAAATCAAGAATGAGACGAATTCTGAAAGACAGAAGAAGTTTGTAACGGCAACGATTCGACACCTTGGCCCAACATATGTCAAAATGCTTCAGACATGTACACAGAAGTACTTTCTTCCCCATTTCTTTAACCATTTGACCTATTTCACAATTTTATTTCACTTTTCTCTCGTTCTTTACTCGTATGTTATTGCACCAGAATAATGACAAAATGCTTCAGACCTGTACAATAAAGTACTTTTTTAACCATTTTGCGTATTTCATTGCATCTTGCATTGTTGGAGGGGCTTGAGACTTAGGATTGGTTTAACTTAAGACACACTTCTGTGCATATGATGAATAAAGCCTCATTTTGAAGTGAACCCAGGTGTACACATGCTGCATTCACGTCTTTGATTTCCCTCCATCTCTTCCTCTCTTCACTCCAAATCTCTGTGTTTTGTCTTCATCGCTCGCCCTTCAATCCAAACGTCTCCGTCAAGTTCTCTCTCCTCACGTCTTGCCCTCCAATTCTCTGTCTTCATCTTTTTCCCTGATTTTCTAACTCGTGCTTTATATCTATTCCTAAAGAGCGGGACTGCCAGGGCGAGGTGTTGAAGATATTCTGGAAGATTATCGGAGGCCAACGAACACAAACCCAAAAACACAGATCTAAAGTGTGTTTGCGTGTGTCTATTTCTATCCGTGTGTGTGTGTGTGTGTGTTCTGTGGCATGTCGATCAGCTGTGAGCCAGAGGTTTAAGAGAGACAAGGAGGGCGGGAATTATGGGAAATGAAACCAAGTTGAACATGAAAAACCTTTTGCACACACACTCACTCAAATAAAAAGCAGTCAAAGGTTTCAAATCGAGCCCAAGACATTCCTTGATAAGTCATTAAATCGGCTTCTTCTTTTGTCTCTGATAGTCTGTCTTTGTCTCCCTCCCACAGTCTGTTATGATCTTAATTGGCAGGAATCAGAATTCGGTGTATATGGCCAACATTAAAAAAAAAAAGTTATTGCCAGTTATTGCTTTAATTATCCGTCAATTGATTCAGCATATGTCTGTTCTAAAGACATGGCTCGCCGTGCTGGAACACACACACACACACACACACACACACACACACACACACACACACACACACACACACACACACACACACACACACACACACACACACACACACACACACACACACGTCGAAGTTCATTGTCCCTTAATGCTCGAGCATGCCAGTATTTCAGATCTGTGTCCTGCACAATCTCACTTAAGTGTACGACGTGTTAATAACATATTTCATTCATGAAGGTGAACACATGCACCATTCACCTCTCTGTCTCACACACACACACACACACACACACACACACACACACACACACACACACACACACACACACACACACACACACACACACACACACACACACACACACACACTCAGTGTTTCAGTCATAAACAGGTCATAAAGGGCTGTCTTTGCTAATGACTCGGCTAAAGAGAGAAACAGATCTTTACGGCCTGGCGTCTCCAGACTCCATATTTCTTTCTGGAAATGATTCCTGGTGGATTTTAGCGTTGGCAGGTTTGAATCGCAGAGTGCGATTTATTACTGTATTAAAGCTTTTTAACTCGCAGGTTTTGGTTTGTTACGACGATAAGAGTTGTGGCTTGGAGCTTCCAAATTGCATCTGTTTTGAAGTGTAAGCTAAAGATGAAGTGGGTATTGAAGAAGAAGTAGTTGGAGGACGTTTTAGTGAAGCATTTGCCCTGTTTAGGTTTGCTTAAAGGGGCCTTATATTTGTATTTAGTGCCTATTGTCACCCTCTGTCTGAAACCAGAGCCCAGTCTGCTCTGATTGGTGAGGCCGGCTCTGTTGTGATCTGCTATATGTGACATGTATGCCGTTATTCCTTTTTATTCCTTTCGCCTGTATCTACTTGTCTTTCGTCCTTTCTTTATAACTAATGCTGTTGATGTGATTTTAAAAGGTTGTCTTTTATCGTCTGGCCGGGGACAACGGCTGGCAATTAGCAATGTTGGCTAAAGCTGCCCCATTTACTGTTTTTTGTGACAGTTGATCAATGGGGACCGTCCACGACACTATCAACAAATAAACTAAACTCTGTCGGGATTGATCAACCACTTAGACATGTCCCGCCCCTTAGCCTATCACGTACAATGTGTTGGAGCGCTAGCCAATATGAGCGCTACTGTTACTGTCAATATGTTCTGGAAGTAGAAAGGAGCCTTTGCAGACCATTTACATGCACTCAATTCTATAGAATACACTACAAGAGCGGGACAAATCACAAAAAGCAGAATAGGGCCTCTTTAAAAACCTACCTTACCTTTGTTGTGTAGGTGTCGATTGTATTTAAGTCTTCTAATGTGCTCTTGGTTTGTCCTAAGATGCTTCCAAATGTTCCCAATTGCTTAAAGGTCCCATGTCGTGGCCATTTCTACTGATCATAATTCCATTGTTGAGGTTTAGTAGAATAGATTTACATTGTTCGATGTTCCAAACTCACATTGGTTTCTCAAACAGCATCTCTGTATAGTCTGTGTATTCACTCTCTGTCCTACACGCCTTGTTGGGGCGTGTAGGACAGAGGACCCCCCCCCCCCCCCCCCCCATGAGCCCACTGTGCTCTGATTGGTCAGCTCGCCCACTCTGTTCTGATGAGTCCACCACCGTTACAGCGGAACATTAGTGATTATGTGTTACAATGGCGTTTGTTAGCAACCAGAAAATGACACCAGTAATGACAAACAGATGAGAATGCTGCGTGGGGTCTGGGTGCCGGGTTGGCGGGACGTTGCGGGGCTCGCTGCTGCGAGGAGCGGACAGTGTGAGCTGGATTACTGGTGTCGTTTCCTGGTTGCTGTGTGGGTTCTGCGAGACACCGAGACACCGCGGGAACTCAGCCTGAGCACACACACGGAAATGTGTGCGGAAATCCACGGAGCCACGGCTGAGAAAAGATAAGGCTGAGTGAGTGTGTGTGTGTGTGTGTGTGTGTGTGTGTGTGTGTGTGTGTGTGTGTGTGTGTGTGTGTGTGTGTGTGTGTGTGTGTGTGAGGACAGAGTAGACAGGTCTTCTCTGTGTTAGAGTTGTACTCGCTACAGGGTGTACTTAGAGGGTGTGTGACTCTGCAGACCGTTTACATGCATACAAAGCTACATAACACACAAGGGGACGGGTGATAACCAGAAGAGCATGACATGGGACCTTTAAAGGATGCTTAAAATCAACTGGCTTTATTGATGTGGTAAGACTTTGTAACCAAAAGTCACACACCAAAGTCGTAAAACACATATTCTTGAAAGGTCTCACGGCAAATTCAATATAACGACTGCATGGTGACATCAAACTAGAAATGTTCCCACACTTTCACAGAAGACAAGTGAACCCCCTCATGAGTAGAAAACCAAGAGAACAAGATGTTTCTCTCCCGCAGCGTTTCGATTGGCAAGTGTTTTCTGGGAATGAAAAAAGCTGTAGAATGACAGTAATTATTCATTCCATTAAATCATTACTGCCCTGCTTCGGTATGCATGCAGCCACTACAGCATTTCCTGTGCAATGACAAAGTCAGAGAGTCACATGTTAATACCAAACACATGTCTTTCTAAGCCTTTGGCAACAAGTACACTTAATGAGTATCAGTTATGAAGACATTGTTCCTCGTTTGATTGCGCAGAGAGGACATCGAGGACCGCTTTGAGCCAGCGCTACATGCCAGAGGGTTTGTTGATTTCATTTATCATCGTGGCGCATTAAATAAATGGATTATCTGGAAGAGCCAATGTTGAAAAATGAAATGTTAGAGGGGATGGAGTCCAATTTCCCGGCACCTATTTTGATTTCGACGCATCTTTATGGCTATTTTGTCTCCTTTTCCAACGATATTAGGCTACAGTTGCCAGCCATAATAATATCACGGGACAAAAGGACAAACACACACACACACACACACACACACACACACACACACACACTCTGGGACAAAAGAGCGTACACATACCTCCATATTACTGGAATAGTTAAGTAGGAATAAAGGGAAAGACCTCAGGAGAGTTAGGACTTGTTCGTTCTGTCCTTTTACTATGAAACGTTATACAATAACTGTTTTCAATATGTATTCATCTGATCAAAAAGGACTATTTTAAATACCTTTTGAGAGGTTTTGATATATAATGCCAAGTTTCTAGCACACCGAGACTCCTAGTCTTTAGAAACAATGGCTATTAAAGTCCTTATATTAAGCGTATATATCTCCAGTCGATCTCGATGACTTGTAGGAATGCTCTGTTT
>CADEHL010000016.1:101014-256707 GCA_902827135.1 Harpagifer antarcticus
CTCTCTCTCTCTAAATAAAACACAGTAATGGCGGCGTTTCTCACTCCGTGCTTCAAAGGAGGAGTTTTTGGGGAAGCTGACACATCCGTCACTTTACCTGTTATGAGAACAAGGACACCACAATCTTCCATGTGCACCTCATAGATCATCCCGTGCACGTCAACATGCACCGTGCCTCCTCTAAATTGTGTCATTTTTAGGTACCGAAAGTTTCACGACCCCAGATTGGATGTGAGAATCGAGTAAAGCTGATACCCTCGGGTGAATAAATCTGTCTTATAGATGTGGATCTATCATATTGATTTAAAGTCAGCGAAAGCAACTTGAACCTTGCACTGGTGTTGCCACATGTGCCAATTATGGGATAAGTGTTAGAAGATAGTGTAACAGGTAGAGTCATAAAGCCTTGTTCTGGATCTCCATTAGCGTGCACTAAGTGGTCACTTGACTTCCTAGAGTTCAAGTAAAAACAGGTTTTAAGGTCAACGAGTGCAAACAGATACCAGACAGAAAAGAATATATAAGTCACACAAAATGACAAGACGTTACTGTTCCCGCACCGGCTACTCATCTTTCATTTAAAAAACGTACATAGTTTAGTTAATTTATTCGAGCGTGTAGAACCAAAGAAAATATACAGTACTATACAAATGAATGCAATAACAAAACGAAATATTGAATTAATAATTGAATAATCTGTAGTCTGATACTTGGCTCCATTTCTGCCAAATCACGTTACTTTGCAAAATCACGTTACTTTGCAAAATCCCGCGAGAGTTTGTTCCCGCGCTTGAAAACGAATCTCTATCGTTGGACACAATGAATTGATATTATCCAAATGTATCTAGAGGTTTTGTTATCAGGCTATCAAGCTACTTGTCTTCTTTATTTGAATGCACTGCATCATGGGTTGGGATTTATTCGCCATTTCCTATAGAAAAATATTATTTATACAATTATACAAATAATTATACTTATTATCAAACTTGTTTTTACACTCTCCATAGCTCTACACTGTGTCATTTGGGGTTTCACGCTTCATGATATCAGCGGCACAAAGGTAGAGGCGGAGAATCTATTATTCTATAATTCCTAAAACGCCGTTTCAGGCAGAAAGTGAACCTCGCCTTCCAGACGGTGTAAAGATCCTGCTAACCTTGACTGGGGCTCCTCTGGTTAACGTTACTGTCTCCTCCCGCCCCTTTAATAACGGACAGTCCCACCACAGAGACTTCACAGATATCTGAGCAACCTCCACCTTCCCTTTCTGTCTCCGTGAACGACTGTACACGTGCCAGTTCCCCTGCACACAGCACGCACCGATGCTAACGTGACTTTGTCATCCTTCCTACGCTCCTAAATGCATATCTTTACCAGTGTGTGTAACATCTGTGCAACATCGCTAACACACTCTGACCACGATGCTCTGCAGATTGGCCCAGAGTGTCACCTTCTGTTTCTGCTGGTACAAAGCAGACAGTCCTTCGCACACAAGGTGCCCGTTTAAACCCCAATAAACGCATCTTATCTTGGCAGGACTGGATCTTTCCCCGAATGTGGACTTTACTTTAACTGTGAACCTAAAAAGTGGATTTCCAATGGGTTTGCACTCGGTTTAAGAACAAACCACTGGAGGTAAGAGTCGGTTTTAAGGCTCCATGTGGATGCCAAGTCTTACAGATCATAATGGCATCTCATCTTGTAATTGCTTCATGACGACACAAGTCTAAACGAAGCTCTAACTCATTAAACATGCGGCCTCTGCAGTGTGATTTTGCCTAAAAGGGTTATTTTTGATTCATAAAAGTGTCAGCATAGCAGGGTACTCCGTATGCTAGTCAGCAAAAGGTTTAAACCAATTCAATGCAAGCCGACTCCTTTCCAAAACATATTTTAATGTAATGTTCTTCCCTGGAGCAGTAAGAAGGATACAGTAAATGGGAAAGGCTTCTTCTTATTTAGCTAATCTGTATTTTTCCTGGCGGTCCGGACGACCTTCTAACAGTCGGACGTCCACTCCTAAAGCTCTGTATAATCTTGTTGTCATCCTGACCGCTGCTGTTTGTCAAAGACAGGAAGGTCATTTCCTTAAATCTCTTCTCTAGATTCTGACATCTGAAATAGTACACTGTGAAGAGCTTACGGTAAGTGGAGTTGAAGTAAAGTGTGGTGGTTGGAGAGAGACTTATCTCATCAGACATGGACGTCAAATCTGGACAGTTTTTAATATATTATTGTGGCGTTTAAGGAGCAGCTTTTCCAGTAAAGATCTACAGTAGATTAACGTTACAAGAATTGCCTTTTTGGATTTGAAACTATATTTTTATTGACAATTTTGGATAGTAAGACTGGTTTTTCTAGACATTGTAACAGGTTACACACATGTTGGATATCTAATAAATTAATTTTATTTACTGATTGAAAAAATCTAATATTGTAATATTTGTTCCCACAATTCTTAATGTTTCTCTTAGAAATGTTACTAAAAAGACTTTTTATGAGACTATGGTTGCGGTTGAATAATCCAAAAATCAGCTCCTAAATTCTAACCCTATCGTCTATTCCTTGACCTCTGAGTGAAACGTCACGGGGTTAAGGGATAGTGGATAGGAGAATTCAAAAGGACTTAGGAGAAGAGACTGCGGTACTTTAGAGAATCCGACTGCACTTTCACTATCCGACGTGTTTATGATGCGCCAGCGGACGTCATGAATGTGCGTCTGCTGCTGCGGGGAAACTATGGAAACTACAGTTTTCTACACAGCGGACTACAAACATGGATGTTCAATAAGAAGGAGGGACTACTGTGAACTCATCTAGAGACTCTGCACCGTGCTCTGATGCTGTTGCTTTGCTTTATGAACGTGGACAACAGAGAAACAGATTCTTCATGACCAAAGTTGTAATTGAAATAAAAAAGGAAAGTGAATCTTCTGCTCGTCACCCTCTCCCTCCGGTCCACATTAACACAAATGATCCCAATACGTATGAACTATGAAAAGATCTTAAAATCAATAAAGATGTATTTATTATAAACGTTAGTCTTTAACATCTATCACTGTGTACATCACCATTCAAACATCTTTTAAAAGTTGAACAAACCCCACACAGCTCAGTGAGATGTTGACTTTGATCATTTCAGTAAAAACTAACGTTCATATTTCTCTTTTTGATTATAATACTGATGAACGTTCAGAACAAAGCACTTTGGCAACTTACCTCCTACGCTTTAAAAAGCTTAATAAGCACCGTAACTTTCATGATATCATTTCTCCGTCATAATCGGTTGTTTCCGTGAACGGCCGACTGTTGAGTGACGGCAAATGCTGCGGCTGCAATGCATTGTGGGGCAGCACTTTCTCCCCTCCTTTCGTCAAGGGAGGTCCAGTGGTTCCTAAGCTAAAGGAGGCTATAAAGGAAGTTTGAAACCTCCTTTCCTTTCATTTGGAGAATTGGAACGGCACTTATCATGGCTGCCACTGAGGGACTTCCGGGTCATTTCACTCCGTTAGGAAGGCTCCTAAGCTAAACGGACTATTGGAACGCAGCCCTGAATTGTTATTTGATCAAAAGCATCACACCACATAATACTTCCTATACTGTAGTTCTTGTGTTTCTGCTGCGTTCAAACCCACTGGTCGATGTGGCTTCCAGCTGAAATTAAAACCCGCACTGACCGTTCTCTTACCTCTCCGTAACGACCGTTTGTGTTCCTCGGCTGGCAAACCTCAGCGCTCACATTTTTAGGGAAGGCATTTGAGATATTTCTCCCACCTGTGATTCCTTAAGTGATGATGTGTTGGCGAGTTGAAGCGGCTTTTTGAAATCTCTGAAGTGAACTCAGTACAGATACCCAGGCTGGCAGCTGCTAATATAAATGTGTGCATGATGTCTTAATACATTTACAAGCACATGGGCAACATCACACAAATTGTAAATAAAAAAAGGAATTGCACAATAAACACCAGCAGGAATGTGTGTGTGCGTGTGTGTGTGTGTGTGTGTGCGTGTGTGTGTGTGCATCAGTGCTGTACAGCGATGGAGGAATGCTTTCACTTTTTAATGAGGTTCATCAAAACAGTGAGACGTCAAGAAACGAGCCTCTTCACACGCGAGGCTAAGCAACGAGGGTATGGAGGGGTGAGGATGTACATATTAAATACAGATGGGTAGATAACTACACACAAGCTGAACATCACACGCTTGACTCAACCTGGCTTTAAAAGTTGTTGTTATGCTGTAAGCAAACACGTCTTTCCACAGATAACAGACAAGAGGCAGCAATATTAGCGTTGATTTGAGTGTTTTCGTCCACTTTAAACTACACTTTACTCTTCTTCTAGCTCTGTTTTGGTCTCCACCATCTCCAGTGGGAAATAGCTGGCTCCTTTGCTGCCAAATGCTGCACTGCGTTTACCAGTCAGTCAGAATACAGCAGGTTAATCAGGGTTTTCTTCTGCTGCCTGCCGTTGAAAGAAAGCTGGCAAAAGCAGTGGAACTGGATCAGACGATAGAGGTGAAAGCCGTAAAGCGAAACAAAGGTTTCCAGAAAACTGCGCATGAGTTGGGTGAAAATTCACAAATGTCACTTCAAGAAACGTACGTTTACTTGCCAACCCGGAAATTAGCGTTGCGAGGTCTTCCACCACAAGAACCCAATGATTTTGGTATAATGCAGAAAGTAATGGCTATAAACAAACAACATCACGGTCACATGACTTCACGTCACCACCGCTAAGCAAAAGCTGGCTAATGTTGGGCTATAAAGGAACTACAGCACGGTCACATTACTTCACGTCACCACCGCTAAGCTAAAGGTGGCTAATGTTGGGCTATAAAGAAACTACAGCACGGTCACATTACTTCACGTCACCACCGCTAAGCTAAAGGTGGCTAATGTTGGGCTATAAAGCAACTACAGCACGGTCACATGACTTCACGTCACCACCGCTAAGCTAAAGGTGGCTAATGTTGGGCTATAAAGGAACTACAGCACGGTCACATGACTTCACGTCACCACCGCTAAGCTAAAGGCGGCTAATGTTGGGCTATAAAGGAACTACAGCACGGTCACATGACTTCACATCACCACCGCTAAGCTAAAGGTGGCTAATGTTGGGCTATAAAGGAACTACATCACGGCCACATTACTTCACATCACCACCGCTAAGCTAAAGGTGGCTAATGTTGGGCTGTAAAGGAACTACAGCACGGTCACATGACTTCACGTCACCACCGCTAAGCTAAAGGTGGCTAATGTTGGGCTATAAAGAAACTACAGCACGGTCACATGACTTCACGTCACCACCGCTAAGCTAAAGGTGGCTAATGTTGGGCTATAAAGGAACTACAGCACGGTCACATGACTTCACATCACCACCGCTAAGCTAAAGGTGGCTAATGTTGGGCTATAAAGGAACTAGAGCACGGTCACATGACTTCACGTCACCACCGCTAAGCTAAAGGAGGCTAATGTTGGCCTATAAAGGAACTACAGCACGGTCACATGACTTCGTGTCACCACCGCTAAGCTAAAGGTGGCTAATGTTGGGCTATAAAGGAACTACAGCACGGTCACATGACTTCACGTCACCACCGCTAAGCTAAAGGTGGCTAATGTTGGGCTATAAAGAAACTACAGCACGGTCACATGACTTCACGTCACCACCGCTAAGCTAAAGGTAGCTAATGTTGGGCTATAAAGGAACTACAGCACGGTCACATGACTTCATGTCACCACCGCTAAGCTAAAGGTGGCTAATGTTGGGCTATAAAGGAACTACAGCACGGTCACATGACTTCACGTCACCACCGCTAAGCTAAAGGTGGCTAATGTTGGGCTATAAAGGAACTACAGCACGGCCACATTACTTCACGTCACCACCGCTAAGCTAAAGGTGGCTAATGTTGGGCTATAAAGAAACTACAGCACGGTCACATGACTTCACGTCACCACTAATAATAAAATAAAATAAAGATGTGTTTTCATTAACGTAAACTGACAGAAGGAAAAGTCTACGAGGTGAAGAGAAAAACGGTTTACAGGAATAGAGAAAGAAAAAACTAAATTAAGGAGAAAGAAGACTGGAGGAGAGATTTAGTGATCGAGCTAAAACTGAGCTTTCCTTTCCAAATCTGTAGAGTTTCTTCTTCCTGATTCCCCAGCATGACGCTAAATCTTATACTCCACGATATACTGCTTGCAAAGTGTGTGTATGTGTGGCGTATATAAATCTACGGCATGTTTTCTTTGCTGTGCTCGAGTGGAATATTTTTCTAATGAGTGTTTTATTTCTCCGACCATCACATGAACACACACCATCACAGAGGAGCATATGGAAATGAAATCAAGCGGGAGATGGAGGGCTTGCAGAGGCCAAGGGACACATGCATACAGACTTAGAAAAACACACTTGTATTTTTGATAAATGTATCCCTGTGTGATATCTTAAGAAAAAGTAACTTCGCTTACATTCTCCTACAGATGTCCAGCAACCAAATGAATCACTATGTTCGAGCGAAGCCTGCAATTTAGGCTTGGAACCCAACTGTTTTAATGTAAACGAAAAGTGTGTTTTTGCTTTAAATAACATGCATTTCCAAACATCTGGACTACCTATAGTACATTTATTATCTCTTCGATTTACACACGGCATCTATTGCACGTCTGTCCGTCCTGGGAGAGGGATCCCTCCTCTGTTGCTCTCCCTGAGGTTTCTCCATGTTCCCTTTAAACTGTGGGTTTTCTCTGGAAGTCTGTCCTTGTACGATGTGAGGGTCTAAGGACAGAGGGTCTAAGGACAGAGGGTCTGAGGACAGAGGGTCTAAGGACAGAGGGTCTAAGGACAGAGGGTCTAAGGACAGAGGGTCTAAGGACAGAGGGTCTGAGGACAGAGAGTCTAAGGACAGAGGGTCTAAGGACAGAGGGTCTGAGGACAGAGGGTCTAAGGACAGAGAGTCTAAGGACAGAGGGTCTCTCTCTCTCTCTCTCTCTGTCTCTCTCTCCTCTCTCCTCTCTCTCTCTTTCTATCTCTCCCCTCTCTCTCCTCTCTCTCTCTCTCTCTCTCTCTCTCTCTCTCTGTCTCTCTGTCTCCTGTCTCTGTCCTCTGCTGCTCTCTCTCTCTCTCAGTCTCACTCCTCTTCATCTCTCGTCTCTCTCTCTCTCTCTCCTCTCTCCTCTCTGCTCTCTCTCTCTATCTCTTTCTCTCTATCTCTATCTCTCTATCTCTTTACCTCTATCTCTTCTTCTCTCCCTTCTCGTCTTCTCTGTCTTCTGCTCTCTGCTCTCTGTCTCTCGTCTCTCTCTCTCTGGCCCTGCGGTGTCACCAGATAATATCTCTGATCTTTTATCTCTCCAGTTCTATTGTAAACGGCTGCAGATTCACCTGCCAGACAACATGCTCCATCTGCCTGCCAACCTTTTAACCTTCACTTCACCCAGACAACTGTGGCAATGGTTCAGCCAGCGAAGAAGAACAAAATCATAACAACAAGATGAAGAGTAAGATTAAATGTGAATGCAAACCATTTACTAACTCAGAACCCTGGCTAAAAACACATTCAAAAGCGCCATTTCCTTTCCCAAAAACAGCTCAGAGCACAATGAGGGCAGGCGTGTTTACCACAGGTAGCAATACACACCTCACCTATGGTGGCCCTGAGATGCAAAACAGCGACACACACATTTTGTTATTTAATTTAAGGAAATAATACCATTATTTTGGGAAATGTAAATGATATGGTGAGAGTTAGATGAGAAGATTGATACCACCAAGCCCTATGCTTACTATGAAGCTAGTGCTAGCTTAGCATAAAGACTGGCGCTAAGTGGATAGTGGTTTGGTAGGATTTGATGTTTGAGTGATGTCTCACCTAAAGAACATATCTAGGATTAAAAGACTAATGTCGCAGCAGGATTTGGAAAAACTTGTCCATGCTTTTATCTTCAGTAGACTGGACTACTGCAATGGTGTCTTCACAGGTCTCACTAAAACATCTATTAGGAAGCTGCAGCTGATTCAGAACGCTGCTGCTCGAGTCCTCACTAACACTAAGAAAGTGGATCACATCACTCCTGTTCTGAAGTCTTTACACTGGCTTCCTGTGTGTCAAAGAATAGATTTCAAAATACTGCTGCTGGTTTATAAAGCTTTGAATGGTTTAGGCCCAAAATACATTTCTGACCTACTGCTAAATTATGAACCATCCAGATCTCTCAGGTCTTCAGGGACTGGTCAGCTTTCTGTCCCCAGAGTCAGAACTAAACATGGAGAAGCAGCGTTCAGTTATTATGCTCCATCTGGAACCAACTCCCAGAAACCTGCAGGTCCGCTGCAACTCTGACTACTTTTAAATCCAGGCTGAAGACTTTTCTTTTTGTCGCTGCTTTTAATTGAACTATTCATATCTTAGACTGCACTGTAACTTTTATTGTAAAGCACTTTGAATTGCCTTGTGTTGAAAAGTGCTATATAAATAAACTTGCCTTGCCTAGAGATTTACCCAAAAAGGTCTTAAAGTATTAATTACACACTTTTAGGAGAATTGGTAGGCCCTTTGTTTCACCTTCTACTCGTTATGCTAAGCTAAGCTAGTCGTTGTCTGGCTCTTTAGCTTCATATTAAGCGTACACACACACAAGAATGGTATCAACCTTTTCATCTAACTTTTGTCAAGAAAGAAAATGTGTGTATTCCCCGAAAAGCCAAACAAACAATCAAGTGTTATGTCTCGTACTTCTAAAGATCCGATCCAGGTTTTGACTCATGATCTAATGATGCAGTTTGAAGTTAATCTGATTTGTTATGAAGTGGTTCTTTCGGGGTCATTAGGGCACAGAAACATTTGGACCTGGGTTGATTCACCGGTTATTACGCAGTCAGGATTTCAGCACTTTGTTTTTCCCACTGATTCAACCTCTGACTAATAAATAAAGGTTTTTTGGTGACCTTGATTTTTCCGATATTACTTAAATCTTTGAGCAATACCTGGTCTATTTACAGCCTGCAAACCGTGAGATCTTGGTAGAAATAAGGTCTTATGGTGAGGTTATTCCTTCCGTTCTGCTTGTGTCCATTTTGAAGCACTCTCACGCTGTCAAAGCAATGTTGTAGCTAAAGTTCAAGCATTTCCTAATTGCAAAATGCACATTTGTCTAAGTTCTCCCAGACCAGGGACAATTTCAATTTCCCCTTACCATTGAAATCTTTCAACCTCTTAAATGTGTAGTCCTGATGAACCCGGAACACTGAAAAGCAGTTTGCCATTAAGACGGCAAGTCCACGCTGGGAATGGCTTCACGTGTTTACATATTAACCATCAATTAGTCGCCAGATAACTTTAATAAGTATGAACATGCTGCAAGTAGATATAGGGGTTAAAATCATAACAAATCAATTGTAAAGTTAATTTTTTGAGGGAGCCATGAGCACCAAACTATTATTCACTCAGATGTACCGGCATGGTTATCAGTGAGGACGGAAAAAAAGGGTTACGTTGGATCTATTTGGAGCAATATTCTGTTGTGGAATCTCAGCGATTGACATCATTCCCGAACACAATGCTGATTTTTTGTTAACGTTGTTTACATCGTCTCAAAAATCTTTCCATTCTTTGCCGAAAATGTTCCAGACGGCAGATAAGATGCTGTTAAGGACAATCTGAGCGATCTGACCCTCACAGTGAGGCGTTCATGAACTGGACGTAGGTCTTATCAGACTCTGTGTGTTTTCCCAGCTTGTTCAGATAACACGCATTCACCTTGTTGCCCAAAATACATGGCCAACTTTCTTTATTCTGTTGAATCCAAACCGTCACAACAACTTGAAATCTATTTGATGTATTCCTTTTTATATCCCTCACAAATGAACCCCATATATATTGAAATATTTTCATATATTCTGCACATATATCACTCTTTATTCGTCTCTATTCTGACACCTCGGAGTATCATTCTCACCCGCCAGCCTCTGCATGAACTCTGCGCTGGCAGGGGAATGACTCAGGTGCTTTTCTGTGTGTGTGTGTGTGTGTGTGTGTGTGTGTGTGTGTGTGTGTGTGTGTGTGTGAGAATGATGTGTGTGAGAATGATGTGTGTGAGAAAACATGTGTCATGAGTGTGTTTATATGGGGCGATTTTGTTTGCGAGGGGAATGTGTGTGTGAGGGAGAGTCAGGTGTCGAGTTTACCCCCGAATCGACCCAACCTGGGAATGATCTAGTCTCAGCGGGTGAAGCCAAAACTGCTCCTCTATGTGTGTGTGTGTGTGTGTGTGTGTGTGTGTGTGTGTGTGTCTAACCCAGGGATGACTCACAAACCATCTGGAGGCCAGATGCAGGTTAGAAAACTCCTCTCTCCTCTTTCTCCCTCCTTTCCTTCCAGTTGCCTTTAGTTCCCTTAGTTAACCCGTGAACTCTGACCTCTGTGAGTGTGTGTGTGTGTGTGTGTGTGTGTGTGTGAGTGTGTGTGTGTGTTTTCCTGGTTGAGAAAACGGCAAGGTCGTGACCTTCCTCAGAGGTTGTGAACTCTCCCTCGCTGACCTCCGTAGTTCAAGTTCACTAATTGACCTGTTCCCTCTCACACAGCCTCCATCTCTCTCCACCTTTCCTCACTTTCTCTCCCTTTCTCCCTCCCTTTCTCCCTCTGTCTCTCAGCTTCACCTCTCCGCCACCTCACACTGTAATTAACTCTGGGAAACTAGAGCCTCAAATGTGTTACAGGCTGGTCTCTGAGTCTGAAGACAAGTATAAAAAACTATTTTACATTTAGCGTTTGACCAATTCCTTGCATTATGTTGAATATCTGCTTCTCTTACTACAAGGAATAAGTAAGAATCTTTGTTTTTCCAAGTAATAGTATAAGTGGGTTCTTATTTGAAGAAACAACAAAAATAGTAATAGGAAATGAGATGTAAAAATAACCATGAAAAACAAGAACCAAGTGCATACTTTGCCTTGGGTTGAGACAAGTGGATTCAGGCCTGCAATACAGAAGCTTTCTATTAGTGAATATGTTAACACACTACAAGGGAGTACAGATATCGTGTTATGCCAAGGGTCGGGACAAAAAACATTCATCCTACTGTGTATAAATACACGAATCTCCTAGCATCCTTGTTCTTCTCTGTGCAGTGCCTCGAAACCAGCTGTTTATTATTAAAGGACCTTCTCATCTTTTAAAAAACTAATAATAGTTCTCTTCAAAAAGTGCCAAAAACCACATACGCCGAAGTATAAGTTACTACACTGTTATCTCACATAAATCCACTTAGTAACTTTGGCAAAAACTCCACCTCCTAAAACTCCAGACGTTTAAAAAATAAGTTTATTAACTGATGATTTCAATACCGAAGACGTGCAATTTGAAGTTAAGAAGACCTTTGCTTTAACTTGCCTAAAATAATCATTGAGTTTTAAAGTTTCCTTCATTATCAAAGAAGTCATTTATCTGGTTATGAGGAAAACATTTGAATAGCTAATTCGGTATAACTTTGACAAGGTAAACAAACTTCAACTTCAAAAGACTGCAACATTATACCTGCTGTTTACACCTCGCACAGCATTATGGGAAATGTAGTTCCACGTAAGCAGTTGCTCTACAACCCCCTTCTGTTATACAATGTTAAATAACTCTCAATGCATCGTGTTAGTTCACAAGCCGGGTGGAGATAATTGTGTGTGTGAATGCTCCTGGGAGACGAACTGTGGAAAGTTAATGAGGGTAATGTCTTAAGCCGCAATGTTTCGAAACACAAGAACAAAGACGTTGTTTCCCAGTGGTAACACACAGCCAGTCTTTGTAGATTTGTTTATTTGCTGTCAAATATTCCTCCAACAACATCGACCCCAAGCTTTTACCAGTAAATCATCATAATAATTGTGTGTGTGGGTGTGTGTGTGTGTGTGTGTGTGTGTAAACCCGTAAAACATCAACGAGACAACGGAGCCCGAATTCCGTCTATTGTTCGGCCAAATGTTCCGATGTCCCCCCCAGTGAGGGCGAGTGTGTGCATGGGCTGGCGAGAGTATACACCATTTTGAGAATGATTTTTGAACTGTTGAAGTGTGTGTGATCGTTCCGTGCATTGGTATGTGTGTGTGATTAATGGTAAGGAGGTATGACAGGATATCCTGATTGGACCTTTAAGTCTTTCTGTGTTTTAAAGTACATTAAAGGGTCAATGGGGTTCATTTGATTGGCCTTTGAACGCCCAAAGAATACAGATGACTAGAAAGCTAAAAGCCTTTCTCTCTTTCATTAATCGACATTTAAAAACGTCCTTTCTTGTGTGTACACTTTCCTCAGATCAAACAAGCTTTCCAACTTGGCTTTCTCTTGTCATCACCATCCCCAAGTGCTCCATGGGGTGCTTTTGTGTTTTAAGGAGTACCAGAGGGGATATTCATCAATATTCATAAACGTTTGGTTTACAAAACAAAAAGCTGATGTGAAACAAACCGCAATGGGACCACAAACTACAGCCAGACTGCAGTAAAATTAATCAGTCACCTGCCGTTCGAGGGATGTTCGCCTCCGGACACTGTTGGTTACAATTTAGAGAAATTTTACTTTTTAAATGTCAGTTAAAAGCAGATTGGGACACATATTTCGGATTAACAGCAGTGCATCCAGATGTTTATCTGAACAATGCCAACATGGACTTCCCAGGTTGAAGCTAAGTTCATGTATTTGCTACTAAAAGAGCTTTCCGTCAGCAAGCAGCGGCTGAATTTGTTTTTTTTCGGTAATTTAGCTTAATTACCACAACATTACTGTAATGTAAATGTTTGTCAGTGTCGTTTTGTACTCAGCTGCATCCTCTCGTGTCTAGTTTGGATCCCAAATGGCGACCAACAAAAGCCAAGAAGCCAAGACTTGAGGTTTTAAAAGCAGAAATCACAAACCAATGAGTGAGGTTAAGAGACGTCTGATTACTTTATAACGTTTATTCAAGGCCAAAGGGAAGGAATCAACCTTATGATCAATATTTATATTATTTCTCATGTGTTGCCCTTTTTGCAAATTGTAGCTTTGGTAGAACTGCAAACAAACACTTTAAAAAAGTACTTCCATACTTTCTAGCCAATCAGAATCAAGAGTTCTCAGCTGCCAAACATCAAGTTTGCCTAATTGACTAATCAGGAAAGTATAAACACATCATTTCTGCAGTGCAACATGAACCGAAACCCATTACCGGCCTATAGACGTGCATCTTAAGCACATCATTATGAACATAACGGTAACACACTGAAATGTAGAAAAAGACGTGACCGTGAACACATTTTTCCGCCGTGAACGTAATGTTTATAAAAATATTTATCTGGAACACAGTTAGTCATCTTAGGGGAAGCAAAGGGAAGTCACTTGACTAACCGAAGCAGATGTTTTTGTTATGAGTTAACTTCCTTTTCACACTAAAGACGAACGAAACCGATGTTTTAACTTCATACATGAGTCAGAACCATCACCTACGCTTTCAGCTACAACGATCGATGTGTTGAATCATTCTGTAAACTTAATAAATCATGGAACTGCAGCCATCAGGACTTCCTGATGCTGGGATCTCTCTTTTCTCTCGCTGACATTTCCATGAACCGGCGCTTGATGTTGATCAGATGAACGGAGGAGAGGACGAGAGGAAGGATGAAAGACGGCTTGGGAAGAGAAACAATAGAAATGTGCCAGGCAGATGTCTCTCTCTTTCCCAATATGTTGAAACTGGGGAATCTCTCCAGTGTGTCTCCACGGACAGTCAACGATGCACCAATGTGTGTGTGTTTCCGTTGGCTGGTAAATTCGATGGAATTTCAAGCGAACGTTAACGCACGCATCTTATTGGCGGTGATGGCGAGTCGACACTGATGACTGTGTGAGTGTGTATCCGTTTTATAATCATCAGCTTACAATATTTGATATAATATTTTTCATTATATTTTTCATTTTCTCTATTCCACTTTTTAAGTATTTGTATTTTAATGTGTGATCACGCTGCTGCTTTTTAACGAAATAATCTCCCAAATTGGGATCAATAAAGTATACATCATCATCATATTGCGATATCGAAAACATTTTTGAATAATTGTGCAATTGTTTGTTACATTACATTATTACATTACATTCAGCTGATGCTTTTATCCAAAGCGACTTACAATAAGTGCATTCGACCAGGAAGACACAACCTTAAAGAAAACAGAATCATAAAGTGCATCAGGTTTCATAGAGCAAAACATTTCAAGTGCTACTCAACTGGCTTTAGATAAGCCAGTCCTTTATTAGTATATAAGTGCTTTGTTAATAATTCTATCGCTCGAAGTGGAGTCGAAAGAGATGAGTTTTCAGTCTGCGCCGGACGGTGTGCAGGCTTTCTGCTGTCCTGATGTCAATGGGGAGCTCCTTCCACCATTTTGGAGCCAGGATAGCAAACCCACGTGTTTTTGCTGATGGGAACTTGGGTCCCCCTCGCAGCGAGGGTCCAGCGAGTCGTTTGGCTGATGCAGAGCGGAGTGCACGTGCTGGGGTGTACAGTTTAACCATGTCCTGGATGTAGGAAGGGCCAGATCCATTCGCAGCATGGTATGCAAGTACCAGTGTCTTGAAGTGGATTCTAGCAGTTACCGGGAGCCAGTGAAGGGAGCAGAGGAGCGGAGTGGTGTGGGAAAATGTAGGAAGGTTGAAGACCAGACGAGCTGCTGCATTCTGGATGAGCTGCAGAGGTCGAATGGCACATGCAGGTAGACCAGCCAGGAGGGAGTTGCAGTAGTCTAGGCGTGAGGTGACGAGAGCCTGGACCAGAACCTGCGTGGCTTTCTGGGTCAGCTGGGGACGTATCCTCCTGATGTTGTAAAGCATGTATCTGCAGCAACGGGTTGTAGCAGCGATGTTTGCAGTGCAGGACAGGTTGTTATCTAGGGTCACACCCAGATTCCTTACAGTCTGAGTCGGGGAAACAACAGAGGTGCCGATGTTGATCGTCAGGTCAAGAGTGGGACAAGCTTTTCCCGGAAGGAAAAGCAGTTCAGTTTGTCCTGTAATTGAAGTCACGTTTCTGTCTGCGTCAATGACTGAACCCACAACAATCAATATACAGGACTGTCTCAGAAAATTAGAATATTGTGATAAAGTTCTTTATTTTCTGTAATGCAATTAAAAAAACAAAAATGTCATACATTCTGGATTCATTACAAATCAACTGAAATATTGCAAGCCTTTTATTATTTTAATATTGCTGATTATGGCATACAGCTTAAGAAAACTCAAATATCCTATCTCTAAATATTAGAATATCATGAAAAAGTATACTAGTAGGGTGTTCAACGAATCACTTGAATCGTCTAATTAACTCGAAACACCTGCAAGGGTTTCCTGAGCCTTGAAAAACACTCAGCTTGGTTCAGTAAACTAAATCACAAGTATGGGGAAGACTGCTGATCTGACTGCTGTCCAGAGGACCGTCATTGACACCCTCCATCAGGAGGGTAAGACACAAAAAGAAATGTCTCAAAGAGCAAGCTGTTCACAGAGTGCAGTTTCAAAGCACATCCACAAAAAGTCTGTTGGAAGGGGGAAATGTGGCAGGAAACGCTGCACAACCAAGAGAGATGACCGCAGCCTTAACAGCATTGTGAAGAAGAGTCGCTTCCAGAATTTGGGGGAGCTTCAAAGACAGTGGACTGAAGCTGGAGTCCAGGTATCAAAAGTCACTGTTCACAGACGTGTCCGGGAAATGGGCTATAATAGCCGTATTCCCATGGTCAAGCCACTTCTGAACTCAAGACAACGGAAGAGGCGTCTGACTTGGGCTAAGGAAAAGAAGCACTGGACAGTTGCACAGTGGTCCAAAGTCCTCTTTTCAGACGAAAGCAAGTTTTGTATTTCATTTGGAAGTCAAGGCGCCAGAGTCTGGAGAAAGGCTGGAGAGGAGCAAAATCCAAGTTGCTTGAAATCCAGTGTGAA
The DNA here is from genome assembly GCA_902827135.1 of Harpagifer antarcticus. Taxonomy (NCBI): domain Eukaryota; kingdom Metazoa; phylum Chordata; class Actinopteri; order Perciformes; family Harpagiferidae; genus Harpagifer; species Harpagifer antarcticus. The sequence goes on from CADEHL010000016.1 coordinate 116,966, forward strand.
GTTCCCACAGTCAGCGATGGTTTGGGGAGCCATGTCAGCTGCTGGTGTTGGTCCACTGTGTTTCATCAAGCCCAGAGTAAATGCAGCTGTGTACCAAGAGATTTTAGAGCACTACATGCTTCCGTCTGCTGAAAAGCTCTATGGAGATGAGGAATTCATTTTCCAGCATGATCTGGCACCTGCCCACAGTGCCAAAACCACCAGTAACTGGTGTACTGACCATGGCATTACTGTCCTCGATTGGCCTGCAAATTCCCCTGACCTGAACCCCATAGAGAATATGTGGGGTATTGTGAAGAAGAAGCTGAAAGACACCAGACCCAACAATGCTAATGAGCTAAAGGCCGCTATTGAAGCATCCTGGGCATCCATAACACCTCAGCAATGCCACAGGCTGATTGCCTCCATGCCACGCCGCATTGATGCAGTAATCCGTGCAAAAGGATTCCCAACCAAGTACTGAGTGCATTAATGGACATTTTCAAATGTTTGATTGTGTTTTGCTGTTATAAATCTTTTTTTTTTACTTGGTCTGAGGAACTATTCTAATTTTTTGAAATAGGATTTTTGAGTTTTCTTAAGCTGTATGCCATAATCAGCAATATTAAAATAATAAAAGGCTTGCAATATTTCAGTTGATTTGTAATGAATCCAGAATGTATGACATTTTTGTTTTTTTAATTGCATTACAGAAAATAAAGAACTTTATCACAATATTCTAATTTTCTGAGACAGTCCTGTATACTTGATTCAACAGAACATCATTTGTAAGCCAATATCGCTGCAGTTAATACATAATAGCCTTTAACAAATATTGTACTTCCTGCGATTGAATATTGCAATAAACCATATCAAAGTTCAATAGTTGTGCAATTGTTTGTCCCGTAATTGAAGTCACCTCTCTCTCTGCGTCAATGACTGAACCCACAACAAACATAATGTTTCTGCCCCTGCTCTTGTAGTGAAATTGTATCTGAAGGTTTACACGTTTCTTGACAGGTATGGCGAGATCCAGCCCTCAAAAGCCCATCAGAGACTAAATAAAGAAACCAAAGCAGACATTTTGAGTTACAGGCGAGACACAACAACTAGATGCCGACACCGTTTCCCTTTTGTCTCTTTGAGCGAACTCAAAGGAGGACAGACGGGAGTTTATTTCTTCTACCACGCTGTTTATTTGGCTGTTTGTGGGACGGTAAACAAGCGTTCTGTCGCTTGGGATGTTTTGTCCAATCATGTGCCTGCACGGTTTAAATTAAAGTAAACAAGCTCAGATCCTGATCAGCGACTCTCCGTAGGAGGTTTGGGACGTGATACTGTTCATAGGAAAGCCAGACAGGACGTTTTAGAGAAGGAGAAGTTGGGAAATCTTAAAAAGCAATTCGGTTAACAGCTTTAAAAGAGAGTTTGCTGCAAAACGTGCCCAATCACGTACTCCTTAGTATAACTTACTACACTATTATCTCACAAGAACCATACACACATCAGCTTAGTGATCATTACAAAAACGCTGCTTCCTAAAACTCCAAAAGACATACACTTCAATACCGAAGAGATGCCTATAGAGAGGCGAAGTCCCGCCCATCTACTTCCGACCCATGGGACCTTATTTCGGAAAAATTATGTACTGAAGTCAATGGGGAGAAAACTGATCTCTCGATCCCGTTTGAATTGTGCCACGAATTACACATATGATGTTTGTCAATCTTAACAAATAATTTCCAAGTCAAAAAAGTCACAGTTTGTCGTAAAGCTGTTGAAATATAAGACTATGAAAAATACGCAACTAGAAAGACTACAAATCCCAGAGTCCCGGTCCCGCATGCTGGCTCTCACGGAACCGACTAACGCCCCTTGTGTGTATGCACAGCTCTCAACGTGCCCAGACTTGGAGTGATTTTCACCTCGTTTAATACTTTCCGCCTCATTCTGAGAGAAAGAAGTGAAATGTTTCAACGTGACGGCCGTCTGGGTGTGTGGTGCGAGACGGGAGATGTAGTTCATTGAGCGTTTCACACAAACAAAAGTGTTACTTCACAGTTTTACGACATATTATGCAAAATTATCTTTTAAATTAATTCGTGGCACAATTCAAACGGGATGTAGAGATAATCTTTCTCTCGCCATTGACTTCAATACATACTTTTTCCGATGTAAGGTCCCATGGAGCTCCCCCAGAAAGGGAGGGACTTCACCTTTCTATGGTAACAGTTTGAAACTAAGTATCTTGCGCAAGGACACTTTGAGTAGACGTCCCTTTTGCCTTTACTTGCCTAAAAAAAATCTTTCAGTTAGTGTCGGCTTTATTACTTTATTAAATCACCTTGAGTTTTTGACATTGCAAAGAGTTTCCAAAAATGGCTTCAGTTTCAAAATCATCATATTTGGACATTTCATTAAAATGTTATAATCTTCCTCTGGTCTTTTCATATCTTACTCTGCACTGTTTAGTTTAATCTTATTCTATTGTTGTGGCTTGTCTTTTTGGTTTTCTCTTGGCTTTTAAATATAGTTTTAAAATGAGTTTCTGATGTAATCATGCTTTTAACGATGTAGTACTTTGTGTCTCAAATGGAAATGTGCTTTATAAATAAACTCGTCGTGGTCACTGTACCGCATTTGTAATTCATTTTATATCCACGGATTAAAAGCTCTAGCCCTGTGTGACTCCTAACAAAAAGTGATGTATTATCCGTACAGTAAAGCAACTGTAAACAAATAAGAAACAGATAGGAGTGTAAATCACATCATCATTCAACCTTCAAGTTTCCATAAATACGTGTTGTAATAAGAAGCCACGATCCCAACATGTTTCAGCCATGAAATCCTGGAGGAGTCACAGAAGTTAAGCGTGCTTTGGGACATCTTTTCCTCATGATCTTCAGATTAACTTTTATCGCCATGAAGATCACACATCTTGAGCATAAAATGTAACTACTCTGTTTTTAACCAGAACATTCTCCCGCTGTTCTCCCATGTAGTTCAAAAGGTTGAAGGCAGAACTTGTGGAGGCTTTTCTAACTCAACGATGACACATAACTTATCCAAAGCTTTTCTTTCCTGTGTCACAGTCTTTGGCAGCAGAACTACCGAGGGAACATGCCATTTCTGTTCAAATGAAACTCTTACTTATTCTCTTATAATCGTACTAGAGTGGAACGGCTTGCATGTAATTTTGAGAGGATTGGTTTTGTTCCCCATTGGCTCGGGCTAGCATTGCTAACAAATGTTAACGCTGCCAAATTCTCATAGAGGACCTTTTTGGACATCCTGTATGAAACCTTGGTTAGTCATCAGGAGAGAAAAACTTCTTAAAACCCTTAAAAATAAAAGATCTGGCTGAACTTCACTTTCCACTTTAATAGCTTTAAAAGGTAGGCATAAGGGTGACCTGGGGGTTAAACAAAGAATCCTACATCCACACCAAATGAAATGTAGAAAATTGATTTACCCAGCGTTTCACACTCTGATTCATAGACATATTTCACACCATAGCAGCAGCCCAGAACAAACTGCACTTCTCTGCTGTTAGATATACCAACACTGGAAATATTAAACACCTCGATTAAGTGGACCTTAAGGGTGAAGGAATAGTTTTATTCGCTTCCTCTGCCCGTGCAGTTTGATTGCCAAAATGGCCAAAATCGACATATGTTTAACTAGTTAATATATTTTTCTTATGTTGGAAGAAAAAGAGGAAGTATAACAATGTTTTTAAAGAGCCACAAAGTATACAGAAGCTATGATAAGATGACCATCTACAGCTTAGACTTTGTTTCTTAATGAAGAGGAATAAGAATGCCATCAATCCTTTTATCCAAGAAAGAAAGCATTTCACAAATATGGAACAATTTCTCTGACAATATCAGGACAACATTGGAAAAATATTGAAAATACAGAAATTGAAAAATCAAAGGAGGGCAATTCCAAAAGTCAATTTCACATTGATTACAAATAATTACTCCAATGGGTTTTGTTAATGATCAAATTAATAAACCAACCAACCAAATAATCAACCAACCAACCAAATAATCAACCAACCAACCAACTAAATAACCAACCAACCAACCAAATAATCAACCAACCAAATAATCAACCAACCAACTAAATAATAAATCAACCAACCAAATAATCAACCAACCAACCAACTAAATAAAGAAAGCAATCGAACCAAAGAATGGAACCAACCAACCAAATAATCAACCACCTAACCACCGAACCAACCAACCAAACAACCAACCAACCAACCAACCAACTAAACAACCAACCAACCAACCAAACAACCAACCAACCAACCACCAACCAACCAACCAACCAACCAAACAACCAACCAACCAACCAACCAACCAACCAACCAACCAAACAACAACCAACCAACCAACCAACCAACCAACCAAACCAATAACCAACCAACCAACCAACCAACCCACCAACCAAATAACCAACCAACCAACCAACCAAATAACCAACCAACCAACCACCCAACCAACCAACCAACCACCCTACCTAACAACCAACCATCCAACCAACCACCTAACTACCCAACCAAATAACCAACCAACCAAACAACCAAACAAACAACTAACCAACCAGCCAACCAATCACTCAACCAACCAACCAAAATCCTTTCCATGTTCCATTGTTGTGTACTTGAATAAATGTGTGTGTTAGCTATTAAAACTATTATCACATCTACAATCCACAGATATGATGAGCCACCAGCTTCCTTTATGGCAATGCACAGAAACAATCTTCTTCAAATAAATTCTGGATCTACTTTGCAGTTCATCTAAACATCGTCGCGAACTTTGCAACTACTGGTATCTGGTTTCTGGGATACGCCGAAGGCAAGGAAAAAGGGCGGCGTACATGACATTCTCCCTGACCCCAAAACACATATTCTGTTCTCCCCAATTTATAAAGCTCTGGTTGGAGCAAATGAACTAGCCTCAGGATTGCGTATAAAATCCACATCGTTTCTTTGAGTGTTTTAAAAGGTTTTCATCCGTCCCACCATCTTTTTCTCTTCCAAACCCCCCATTTTTATATTTTCCCCCATTCCTTTAACTCCCAGTTTCTCCTCTTTCTGACTTTTTATCCACCCGTTTCATCTTTTCTTTCATAATTCAGGACAGTCTGTCATCGCCCCGTCCATATGACTTCTCTTTAATACTCCAATCCTTCTTTTTCTTGATCTCCCGGTGTCTCCTTCCAGCAGCGATTCCTTTTAACAGCGAGCCAGTGGCCTTTCACAATCTGTTTCACAGAGACGATACAGAGAGACCCCGAGACAGGCAGAGACAGAGATTTAAAAGTCTAAGAGCAAAGATCGAAAGCTACTAAACAGATATCGAGAGTAAGAGGGACAGGAGATATGGCTCCATTTTAGACAATAACGGAAAGTTACTACGTTACCATTAACAGCATTACACTTTTAGAGTATTGACAAGTTTATATTCCAATTGTTAAAACTTCCTGCTATAAAACAGGACATATATAAGCCCTTGTTCATTTTTAATCTTATAAGTAATGTACGTTTACATTAAACATTTGGTAACAAATACATATTGGCCAATGATATGTGAGGTTTAGCTCCTATTTTCATTGGCCCCACAAGTCCAGTACTTTATACAATGTTGACGTGGGCTACTCTGCAGTATAAAGGCTTATGGATAGAACTGGCCTTATTTTTGTTGATTATAACAAATCCCCTCTCTCAATACTTTCCCTCCATACCCTTTCAATATGGCCGCCGATTAAAATAAGGGTGAGTATTTCCCAAAAGCTGGACACTGTAGCTTCTAATGAAATGTTACTTATAAAAGTCAACGGCACATTTGTTGGGGATTATTTTATGTGGCAAGTTCGACATTAGAAGTGCTTTAGTGAGTAGTTGTTGCAGCTACAGTGTGTGTGTTTAAGTATCGGAGGCTTTATCCCTTGATGAAAGTACACAAGTACTTTTGTACACTATTAAACGCTGAACATTTACTTGTAATGGAGTATTTTTAAAGTGTTAAAGTTAAATTCTAACTTGGTTTTTAAGGTATTGAATCAGAGGTGAATATTAAAAGAGGAAGAAACTCAAAGACATACATGTATAAGCACATTGTTTCTGTCAGTCTGGGAACCTATAATAACCCTTCAACACTAATGACAAAAACACACACACACACACACACACACACACACACACACACACCCTCTGACCCTCTAGGTCTTTCATTTACCCGTGTAACTATTTCCCTCTCTATCAGTTTGTCTGTAGTGGCTTTCTGTGGTCTTCTTCCATTTCCCTCTTTATCTAACACACCCACACCCACACACACACACACACACACACACACACACACACACACACACTAAAACACACACACACACACACACACTAAAACACACACACACACACTCCACTGTTGCTGTTTTGATGGTAAAACCATTCCATATTGGGGTTATTTGGAGGGGAAAACTCCCTCAGACAGCACCGTTAGGAGAAGAAATACCTCCACTACTAAAACCTGACTTAGGTTTCAGTCGTGACACCAGACCAGACTACATTTGATGTTCAGGGTTATTCCAAGGGCGATATGACGCGCCAAAACGCTGTAAAAATCAGTCAGGGAGGCGGAGACGCACGATTGGTGTTTATCGCATTTGGGATGCCGTTTGAGAGTCTAATTCTTAAGCCTCGTATTTCTCCGTTAGCATGAAATCTATATCATTCTGGTTGTTTTCATTCTGGCTTTGGAGTTTCTTATAAATCACGGATGAAGAGCGGACCACCAACTAATCCGAAATACTGGAAGTGAGGCCACGAGACTAACAGCCTGCCTTTATCATCTATCAAACCAGAGTTCGTATAGAAAATATAAAACTACATTTGATTGCTGGTGTGGTTTTCCAATTGCTTCTTGCAGGTATTTTAAAACCGAGAAAACAATGTTTGTGGAAGCAGAAGGGATTTACAGACGCTTTGGGTTTTAGTTTCATGCTCCAGGACATTAACGCATATTCAGACGTGCAGCTCCAGTCTAGCTCTTTTGGCAAATAGTAGTGTTTTTTCAGGATCAAAAAGGGTTTTAACCAGAAAGTGGTCATATACTCCCATTGGACTGATTTTGATGAATTTTAAAGTTTTAGGGGACTCAAAGCGGACAGTTGTTATCCTAAACATGTCAGACATTGATTCAGACTCCTCCAAAACTTCACCAAATTGTCCAAATTCAAGCATTTAGTTCAGCTATTGCTGCACATGCTAATGAAGGCTAATTGTGCACATAGCCCAAAGCAAGTTAGCATCCGGCAGTTTCTATGGTCGTAGCCCGTACTAGAGTATATAATATAGTATTTTATTCTCACATAAAACTTTGGGGTACTCAACATTTCCGTGTTCACATTGCTGGCAACTAGACTATAAATGGTAAATGGACTGTACTTATATAGCGCTTTATCCAGTCTTTAAGACCCCTCAAAGCGCTTTACATACTACATGTCGTTCACCCATTCACACCCATTCATACAGAGCAGTGTATGTTAGGACATGCACTAACATTCACACACATTCCCGTACCGTTGGCCATCGGGAGCAACTCGGGGTTAAGTATCTTGCTCAAGGATACATCGACATGTTGACTGCATGGGCTGGGATCGAACCCACAACCTTCTGGTTGAAAGACGACCGCACTCCCTCGCAGCCACAGTTGCCCCAAGAGGAGGCGAGGACCCCCCATTGCTGGCAACTAGACTATAGTGAAAGGAAGCTTTTTAAGGATGTCTTCACGAAAAACAAACCAGAATCCAATCCTCCGAATGAAAAGGTCGGCTCCAATATGATTCAGATTTGATGTGTAAAATAGCAGCTATTACAACCTGTTACATATCTGTTTAGGTTAACTATCGGGACACCAAGCGAAACGTGCAGATTTCCAAAACAGTAAATACAATTAACACAGTTATTTTGGTATGTTTTATTGACTGAAAATCTAAATCTAAAAGGTTTCTAGGGACTTTATTATTTCACTGCTTCGACTAAAATATGTTGTACAATTGTAAATATATGGTCTTGCTTTTCAAACATATGAAAAGCAGGAAAAGTGAGTCTTGTGTTCAGGGATTAATAAACAGAATATGAGGGTCATGGATCATAGAAACTGGGCATGTCTGTTTGGAAAAGAGTAGATTTAGAGATCAAGCGATATAGGAAACTCCCCTGTGATGGTGAACGGCGGAGAAAGCGTTCTCAGAAACCCTTTCCATCCTATAGTGCAGCCTTTGATATTGTTCAAGTCCTCCGTGAAAGAGCTGGGAAGGTGAGCTGAAATGATCCTTATAATATTTTTATTGATCGTCTAACAGCGCGAGCCAGGGCCGCTTGATCCCAGATCCAAGGGTTTGATATTAAACATTTTCCCCCCCTTTGAAACAGAAACATCTGTGAAATGAATGGGGTTAATATCGGTAGTATCTAGTAAGAAAAAATGGATCTGAATGATGTTACAGATACGGTGCTTGGGCTCGGACAAAAAGGGAGCGATAGTTTTTTTTAAATGTGGCCAATGACATCGTCGTTAAGAGGTTTATATCACGCCATCGTTTGTGGCAGCTTCCAGCGTTTTGATATAAAATACGAAGAAACCGCCACATCTGCTCCAGACATCGAGGTTCAACTGATTCCTTTCCATTTCTACTTCAAGTACTCCGAGTGTCATCCAGAGAATCTCATGGAGAAGTCAGAGGGAATGGTAGGGGTTCGGAAACTCGCTCTGAAAGGGCAGCGGGATGATGGAGGAGGACACAGGACTCACACCTCTCACCTCCACATAGTTTGGAAACGTATGAGAGAAACGATAACATCTATGTTGGGGTGATGTCAGAGCTTCATAGCAATTTAAAATGCTTCAGATAACTGTGTCTGTCTCTAGGAAGCACTCAAAGATTACATGTTCACTTAGAAACACCTCAAGATATGAGTTTACATGTTCTACTTTTGGACATCCTGCCCTAAGTTATGACAGTGTGCACTACATGTGAAATATATGTACTTCTTTCGTGCACCTGTTCTTAAAAAACTAGTATTTGCTTTACAACAAACCCAGTTTTCAGGAAAAGAGGCAACTTGAAGTCAGAAAGCAGTCGTTGCCCTTACTTGAAAGCTATCTTTGTTGTTATTCTCGATTAAAGCAGTATGGCTACTATTGTCTTTACATTTCCCGCAATTTTGCATTTTAGTAAGTCGACGAATAAAGAGTAAATTCCAAGAAAAGGGAAGAATGAATCGTAAAAGGCTTAGGAACGGTTTTATTGATCACAATGGGGATGTCACAACGTCTTCCAGGGCTTTGATAATCCTGCTTTGTAATTCGATACAGAGTTCACTTCTCCAGACCTTATTATTTCTTACCTTTTGGGTTTCTAACATTCGATTGACGGCCAATTGAAAGCTTGTTTTAGAGATATGACCTCACCTGGTTATTAATGCTGTTATCAAGTGAAGGCAGACTTAACACAACACGTCATTTGTTGCTTTTTGAAGTCACTTTTACCTCAGAAATGATTGTAAACTCTATCAAATATAGTGTTTGATCTGGTAGGTCTCACAGAAAAGCCATGACACTGGAAACCGACCAATAACAGAAACTGAAAATGCGCCTGGACTTGGCAGTAATTGCAATAATTCTCAACTGCAGATAGATAGATAGATTGATCCCAATTTGTGAAAGTATTTTGTTAAAGTGTTGTTGCTAGTGCCTCCGATTGTTCTTTTATAACATTACTAACTTAGCATTTGACGCCGTTGGCACAGCTTGCCGACGTAGGCTTTTTTCTATTCGTCAGAAAGTCTTATAGTGCTTTATTTTTCGGCCGCTTCAAGTAGAACATATATCAACTTTTCGGCAAACGTGGTGGTAAACGTCACAGTGGAAATTGAAAGAGAAGCTTAGACGTAAACAACACACACAACAAGACCGCCACGCCTTTTGGATTCCAAGTGTAACAGCAAGCGTCTACGCCGAACAGCACAACAGATAGGACATCAAAGGGGTGATGCTAATTCGTCTTGCAATAGCGTTGACGCTTCAAGTGTCATAAAACATTACACTGGGAGAAATGGACCCAACTCGACTAACTTCATCACAGAAACCAGCGGGAGTAGAGGACGATATCGACACTTCAAATAAATTGCCAAATAAATATATAGTAAGTAAAGAAAGTAGAGGGATACACACTGGGAGGAGGTTCTGCCAGAAATAGACGCTATGCTTTAAACTCAAAATACAGAACGACAAAACCAGAAATCCACCAGACTCTACCGTTTGTTTAAAGTATGCTCTTAAACTCAAAATACAGACAAAGACACACCTCTACCAACTACCGCATAGAAATCAACCAAACTAAACTCAACCCTAAAGAACCTCAGGTAAGTCCTTTATCCTCGGCTCCTTGTTCTCCGGAGCTCTGAGGAAGCGACAGAGTGATTTTCCATGGCATCGCACCGCGGCGCTACTGCATTTGGCTCCGGGACGCTAAAGCCATGGGAACAGAACTGTAAAACACTGGCTTGGACACACTACTGACAACACACACCGCTATTAAACAAGACCTTACAGGTACGTGTGTGTGTGTGTGTGTGTGTGTGTGAGTGTGTGTGTGTGTGTGTGTGTGGACACCGAGAGAGACAGAGGAAAAAGAAAAAAGGAAATGAAAGAGCCGAGAGGTGGAAACACTCAGAAAAAACAAAAGAGAGATTAAGAAAGTGTGTGTGTGTGTGTGTGTATGTGTGTGTGTGTGTGTGTGTGTGTGTGGCTGTAAAACCCTATACAAGGTGCCAACGGCTGTGACCTTTGACCCCTGTTGAATGTTGCTGTATGTTGGAATGTGTATTAGCGGGATTTGGTGTTCCGGTGCCCCTGAGGGTGTTTAATGTGTGTGTGTGAGAGTGTGTGTGTGTGTGACCTCAGACATGTGTTCGTGTTAACTGGCACCATTAAGCCTTGAGGGGATCATTAGTGGGCTCTGGGAGCTGCCTTTACTGTACATGGTAGGGGACCTTTTTTGCGCACACACACACATTTCAAAAGGGCACATGAATGGACTTAAACATCGGCATGAAAATGTTAATGCTGAAATATATAAACGCAGACCGACACATAACGAACGCCTGACTCCAAATTAAGCGTTTCACCATGTTTGGCCAATTTACAGTAAGGTCCAATATTTAACGAGCGTAAGAAGCGATACACCTCAGCTTTATATGGCAGGCAACTATCAGCCCTAATTGGGTCAAAAACAAACCCAATGTTCCTGACTGTGTGCCACCTTAAACTCGTGTGTGTTTCTGTGGTTGAGTCAGAGCTGGTTGGACGTGTTCTCGGTGGAAGGATGAATGGGCTTGTTTCAAAGGTGCCATTTTGAATGCTTTCATGATTAAGGAATGTTGATGAAAAGACTCACCGTGAAAGACATCACTCCTTACTCTTCACTCGTAACAATTTGAAGTACCCCTTGCACTGATTTAGCCACTTTTAAGCATCAAAGTCTCGACACATTTTGATCCACACGTGACCTAAGTCTTATTAGTAGAGTGCAGAGCTACTGTCCATTTGCTTCTGGGTGGTAAATGTGTGTTTTTGACAGATTACGCATCTCTGGTCAAAACCATCAAGATGCAAGAGATATTAAACTACACCTAAGCATAGCACCCATTCTCCTGCTTCATGCCACAATGAAGCTATGTCGTACTTTAGCATTTTTAAGTATCATCAACTCATTATTTCTATGTTCAGGTGCACACATTTCACTTTTTACGGACCGCATTTTAAGCAAGCAGCTGTTTTCACCAGAAAAACGAACTTCTTACTTCCTCTATAGCAGGGGTCACCAACTGCATTTGTCCAAGGGCCAACATTACTCCTAGAGACAGCGGGCCAGCGATTTGTATCAATAGCCCTGCATTGGTTGACCTGGGGGGGGGGGGGGCAGTGTTGCCAACTCCATAGTAAGGAAAGTAGCTATTGGCTGTCCGAAAAGTCGCCAGAAGTCCCTAAATGACGTCATCGGCTAATTTGCATATCATGTAATCGCGGTAAAAACACTTTCCACCCCCTTCAAGGATCATAACTTTAAACCACCAGAGTAAATCCAGACGACAGTAGATCAGAAATGTCTCTATTAGAAAAAGTAGAAATAGTTGTAGTCGTTTTTAGTAGAAATCTCCCTTTACAATAAAGGCAGTATGCCCGTGTGTCATCTCCAATAAATGGCTTCAACCATCCTTTAAACTCAGGGTTTGAATCCCACTCCTTTCTGTACTTTAGTGAATACAGTTTAGACTGTGACACGATGACCTAAGTGGATGTTTAGCTTGTCACAGAGAGGCACACACACAGTGGACGAGGTGATTAAGTGACTGAAGCTGTCTCGACGCGGGAGAGTGTGGCTGTCTCCTCTCTGCTCTGAGCTGCTGCGGGACGCAACTGAGAGTCTGCGCGCCTGTGAGTACTATGGGAGGGCTGAGGGGCTCACGGCAGCTCGTTAACTGCAGAACAATACGTGAGTCTCCAAACACCAGAAAAGTCCCTAATAACAGCATTGCAAGTCGTTAGATCAGTCGTTAGTCGCTTTTGACAAAAATAAGTAGCCGGAGGTTTTGGAAAGCCGCCGAATGTAACGACAAAGTCACCAAGTTGGCAACACTGGCAGGGGGCTAACGAAGGATCTCTTCTTCTTCAGGGCAGGGAAGGCTACGCAGTGCGCAGGCTACTGTCCCGCAGCTGCTGCCTCTCTGTTGGACTCCGGTACTGCACATTACTCACGAGTGGGGGGGGGCGAACGCACTAACCACTCCGCCAGCGCTACAGCGCGTGCCGGATGAGAATTACTTGCGTGCCAGATTTGGCCCGCGGGCCGCCAGTTGATGGTCACTGCTCTATAGATACATCGTACAAGTGTTTCCTTGTACGATGAGAGGGTCTAAGGACAGAGGGTCTAAGGATGTTGACCCTCAAAAAAGGAAATGATTTGATTCGTTCTGAAGTGTTTTTTGGAAGAAATAGACGAGCACAAAGACAGGAGACACTGAGAAGAGGATGAGTGTCGTGAGAGAGCATCATGGGAGGGATAAAAGAAAGGAGGAAGAGGAGGAAGAGGAAGAGGGGGGTTGAACACGCTTACAAACAGAGAGTCCTTTTGGGCGATGTAAGTGGTCTCTTTGTCGTGGTTCCCTTCCCTCCTTTTCTCCCCGTCCTTTCTCTCGCCCTTTTAACAGTAACCAGAGAGGCCGAGGACAACGCTGGGAGAAAGAGGGGGAGAAAGGGGGAGAGAGAGAGAAGCTTAAAGAGGGGCGCTTCGGAGATAAAGACTGTCTCCTCGCTGTAAGAGAATACCTTTTTCTTTTTGCTCCTCCTTCGCTCAGATAAGGGAAAGAGCAGCTTTATCTGTTGATGCTCAATTGTGTGTGTGTGTGTGTGTGTGTGTGTGTGTGTGTGTGTGTGTGTGTGTGTGTGTGTGTGTGTGTGTGTGTGTGTGAGAGACAGACAGGTTTCTCAGACCCCTGACGCCTATCATCCTCTCTCTTCTTCTGCTCTGTTTTCCGCACATCCATTCAGTCACACACACACACACACACACACACACACACACACACACACACACACACACACACACACACACACACACACACACACACACACACACACACACACACACACACACACACACACACACACAGGGGTGTCCCTCAGGTAGCTGTGTGTGTGGGAACAGGCTGCTCAGGGTTCAGGGGGAGGTTGGCCAGCCTGATGCAACATTTGAGAGAAAGAGAAGAAGAAGACGACGTGGAGGAAAGTGGAAATAAAGAAATGTTGAAATCCTCCCGAGCGAAAACAGGACGATGTGAAGATGTGTGAATTCCTCCTCTCCTATTCTCCAAAGCCACTTCCATTATTCTTCCCTCGTTGTTGTCTGGCTTCACCTTCACTTCTATCACTTCATTTCTTTTCTCCTTTCTCGATAAGTTGTTTGATTAATGGTTTGCTTTTTAGCAGAACTAAAAACATCTGCATACGCTTTCTCATGTTGAAGACTTTCTTAGTTCCCTTATTTCTTTAGACCAGTGGTTCCCAAACTATTTCAGTCGGGACCCCCCACCCAATCTATATTGGTAGGATTAATTGTATATTGAACACTGAACTACTATTTCTACTGCAGGTTGCAAACGATCACATCACTATACAATTCCTATTCCACACACAGCCTATCAATGGCAAGATCGCTCCCCTCCTCCTCCAAGAACATTCTGATCTCATCTTTCAGCGCCAGCACCCTGGACAGCACTGTTCCCGAGAGAGCCATCGGGACCGATCGGGACTCGCTGTGAAAAAGAACAGCTGTGTACTCTGAAACGTGCTTTATTGGGGGGGTCTGGGGGGGTCCGAAAACCAGGCAGTATCTGGTGTGAGGGTTAGGGTTAGGGTAATGTTGTGAATCGAGTGGCCTGTGTTCGTCGTCCATAACATACGCCTGCCCATACCATAACCCCACCACCACCATGGGCCACTCGATTCACAACATTACCCAACCCCTAACCCTAACCCTAACACCAGATACTGCCTGGTTTTCGGACCCCCCCAGACCCCCCCAATAAAGCAAAACTGCACGTTTCAGAGTGGCCTTTTATTAAGGCCAGCCTAAGGCACACCCAGTGCAATAATCATGCTGTCTAATCAGCATCTTGATATGCCACACCTGTGAGGTGGGATGGATTATCTCGGCAAAGGAGAAGTGCTCACTCTCACAGATTTTTTCAGATTTGTGAACAATATTTGAGAGAAATGGTTATTTTGTGTATATAGAAAATGTTTTAGATCTTTGAGTTCATCTCATGAGAAATGGGAGCAAAAACAAAAGTGTTGCGTTTATATTTTTGTTCAGTGTATGTACACAGTAGAGCCCAAAAAGTATTCAAATAGTGTCTCCTTGCTTCCTCTCCTTCACCACCTTGTCCTCCTCCTCACCTCCTACACTTCTCGTTCTGCTGACCCTCCACACCCCCCCCCCCTCTCTCCCTCTCTCTTTGCCCCGGTCAGAGCTCCTCTCCTGGGACGCAGCAGGCAGCGAGGAGGGCCTCTCTGGAAGTCTGGTTAGTGAGGAGGAATGTGCGAATGAGTGTGAATGAACACACACACTGAACACACACACACTGAACACACACACACACTGAACACACACACACACACTGAATACACACACACTAATATGTCGGATGACCTTATGTATAACTTTTATTTGATAGTATGTTTGTTATACCCGTTATTTACGTTCTCAGTGCACACAGTGTATACAATATATTTCTATGTAGATACTTCTGTATTTTTATTATTTTTAAAATATGTTTTAATGTTATTATAGTTTTCGTAAAATAGTTCTCCATCAGTGTTTTTAGTTGTATGTCTGCACCACGACACCAAGTCAAATCCCTCGAACACGTCAACCGACCTGTTTCTGATTATTCATTTCCACACATTTAGTTTTTCATATTCTCATGTTGAACTTCTTGGATTTGAGACCTTCTACATGCTGTGACCCCTTGCACACACACACACACACACACACACACACACACACACACACACACACACACACACACACACACACACACACACACACACACACACACACACACACACACACACACACACACACACACACACACACAGTATCTGATGAGAAGGATCCTCTTGTCTCTCATCCTCCGCTCTTTTCTCCCCTCTCCTCTCAGGGGAGGATGAAGAGATGGACTTTCACTGATAGGGCTAAAGTGAAGAGGCTCTGTTTACCTCCAGGGGGGAGACAAAGGGGAGAGAAAGAGGGTACTGAAGAAGGTGAGGAAGTAAGGGTTTAGGAAACGTCCATAATAAGTGGAAACATGGAAAATGTGATGTACTTAGTAGTGTGTATAAATATGAACTGCATTTCTAGTCGATTCTATTTGTATTTCTATCGTAATTGATTTTTCTGATATTCTACATCGTGTGTGTGTGTGTGTGTGTGTGTGTGTGTGTGCGTGTGTGTGTGTTCGTGCGTGCGGTCTAAAAATCAGGATTGAGATTGACTCAGTTCCATCATTAGCCCGTCTACAACCTTCTGCCATTTCCTCAAATTAACCTGTAAAAATACTGTGAGTGTGTGTGTGTGTGAGTGTGTGTGTGTGTGTGAGTGTGTGTGTGTGAGTGTGTGTGTGTGTGAGTGTGTGTGTGTGTGTGTGTGTGTGTGTGTGTGTGTGTGTGTGTGTGTGTGTGTCACCTTGAGTGTCAGTCACGCCCAGTTTGATCGATTGCCGACCTTTCAGTGCAAACATTCTGGTAAAATGCCCTGTTTGTGTGTTCAGACACCTGTTCCACATGGCCTTTCTTCACGTGTGTGTGTGTGTGTGTGTGTGTGTGTGTGTTTTGTGGTGGAGTGATTAAGCGGTGGTCTTGGATTCCTCACTGAGGAGTTGTCTGGCTTAACGGCTTGCGGGTGTGAAAGAGAGGAAAAACAGAGGAGAGACGAAGAAGAGAAACTTAATTATAACAGTATTAAAGTATTTCTCACGGCTCGGGCTGAACATGTGGATTATATTCATTATAAACTACTTTTTGTATTCATTATTTAGTCGAAACAATGTAAGCAAATAGTGAGGGGTCTAACTTGGAAACCCATTGATTTCTTTCATTTGTCCTACAGATGTTACCTTTGCAATCTTACACAACAAGTGAAATAGTCACACTACAGAAAACTAACTTCAGTTGATTAGCTACTCCTATAATATCCCAGAATATATTAATTTAATATATATCCAGCCATCACTATGATTACCCCTATTTATTGGATCGCCACAACATTTGGAAGAGTGTTGAATTTGGGTATTGTGAATTTGACTCCCCATTAGCATCAGATGCTAATCACAGATGGTAAGGACAGTAACAAACTCCTTAACATGTTAGCATGCTAACATCAGCCCTACAATCAGCTAACAAGGCACTGTCACCTGGACAGTTAGAAACCCAGACTGTCTCCCTTTCACCCGATCCAACTCTTATCCTCCCATCACCCCTTTACTCCCCCTTTACTCCCCCTCTCTGTTACAGAAGCAGTTGTTAATGCTATCAGTAGTCTGTAATGTCCCTTCATTACACTCTGATCCTCTGTAACCCTGCACCACTGGCCTGGGAACTATTCAAGATGGGAACACCTTTGGAGTATTCTCATGTATTCTAGTGCTTTTTTACAATTTGTCAATACACAATGTGCCTGATTATAAGAAAGAATAGTTCTGGAAATCAAGTATTTCATTAAAAATCTGAAAAATAGCATGAAATATGAGAACAGCCCTACGTAAGACAGACAAATCATACTTTTTGAGACTCCAGAGCGACTTACAGCGATGTCTGACTATAACATGTATTTAGATATAATATACAAACCAATAAGAGCTCTCTGGACATTCAATATGTTCCCTTTTAACC
The DNA here is from genome assembly GCA_902827135.1 of Harpagifer antarcticus. Classification (NCBI taxonomy): domain Eukaryota; kingdom Metazoa; phylum Chordata; class Actinopteri; order Perciformes; family Harpagiferidae; genus Harpagifer; species Harpagifer antarcticus. Next base: position 134,470 of record CADEHL010000016.1, read on the forward strand.
TAAAATCTCACTAATTTCTTTCTAAATATTGTAAATATGGCTTATTGATAGGAAAAAAATGGTAGTATTTGATAATATTGTAAAAAACAAAGGGTTTTTTCTCCGTATCAGCTCATTTTTAGGCCATTTGAAGCCACCATTATAGTCACATTTAGAGTAATATCTTCTACATACATGATAAGAGTTATAAACACATCTCTTAAATCCAAACATATCCAGTATAATCGATGTTTTCCATGTTCAAACTAAACCAGAAATTCATCTGTATGCATATGTGAGAGGAATCTGGCCTCTAGCTCCCTCTAGTGGAGAAACTGGGAACAAAGGTGAGCTGCTGCTGCTACAGGTGTTCACTCACCTTTGTGTGACAATATGAAAGTCACTTATCACAGCTTGTTGAACTTCGTATTCAGATGTAAAACCGTCTCTAAGGGTTCATGTTAACGTGCGTTTTCAGTGCTCAAAAAAGTAGTTAAATAATGAGCGGTAGCAGTGTGTGTGTGTGTGTGTGTGTGTGTGTGTGTGTGTGTGTGTGTGTGTGTGTGTGTGTGTTCATAAGAGCCTAATTGTGTTTTAATAAGATCATTCTCAGTGATTATAGCCCAGCTGTAAACAGAGGGAGGAAGAAGCCAGCTACTGGACGCAGAAAGCACTCCAGTGTTACACAAACACACAGCCGAGTGGTGTTTAAGTGAATTATTCATCACTCAGAGTTTAATGTGTTATAGTCGCGATGCAGGCAGATCAACATCGCGCTCTGCTCTCACAGGCAGTTTAACGTCCGAGTGTTAAAACAGGCTGCAGTAAAACACACTGCAGTGAGAGCGTATCGAATCATTACAGTCTACTAATATACCGTGCAGAATAAAGAGACTGAAGGTGGCAGAAAACAGCAAGACAACAACGAAATGGTTTCTAGACAGTTTAAAGATTCAATCTCGAGGTCTGAACATTTTCACACGCGTTGAAGTCTGAGACAAAATACTGCTAAAGGACTACAATCATGAAGTTCAATCAGGAAGACCTTCTTTACTCATTCATTCACTATTTCCATGTAACTACTCTCTCCTCTCAATAAGTGATCGGGGGCGTCACTCCCCAGCTTAACCAATCACTTCGCTCTATTCTCATAAGCCTATCACAGCGCTCCGCTAACCCTTTTAAATCTCCTCTCCCCTCTGACAGCTCTCATTCCAGGTGACTCGACGCAACCCTCCTCCCCCCCTCTTCACCTCCCGTCCTTCTGAATGCAGGGTCAAGCTAAGCCACTCCCCTTCAGACCGACCCCAGCTATCCATTCACCACCACCAGTGTCTAGACCCCGGGGGGTTTCATCGGATCGGTTCTACCCTCCCGAATGATACTCCTGCACAACGGGGCCTAATCGCCAAAGCTCCTTTACATCCATGTGTATTTCTGGCAATACATATGTACTCTTACATCAAAACTGTCTCTCCTGATTGAACTACTATTAGCTGCCACTTTAAATGTTGAAATCACAGTTATACAGTACATTTAACCATATTTGGTCACTTTTTTCACACACACACACACACACACACACACACCATTATCTGTCTGTTGATATACAGTTTTGATTACGGATTGCATTTGTTTTGCGAGTGATCTTTAACTTCCTCTACTGGTGTTGGTGAGCGTTGCTTCTCTGCATGGCCTCTGGCAGCCTGGAGATGTGGAGGGGGAAACTGGGATATTGGGAAAACCATGCTTTATATATAAAAAAAACAGTTTGAGTCCAATAAAGTCCCGACTCTCGAGAACTGTTTAAACTTTTAATCTTTTCTCTACGTTAAAGTATGCAGAAATGACATGGCCTCAAAGTTGAATTTACTTGATCTCAGTTGATTTTCAATTCATTCCTATGTCCTGCCAGACTTCCTCTACCACCACACACACGTGTACACACACACACACACACACACAGTTGGCTTAAGATGTGTGTAATATGTGTTATAACTGGTGGAAGTACACTTAGTAAGTGAGTTTTGACTATTAAGCATTATAATGTCATTGTATTCTTCTTATTGTCTCAGTGATGATCAAATTCGGTGCAGGAGAAACGTCAAACTGTAAGGCTGTTTCGATAAGTGAACATGAATGTGTGATTGTGATCTGCTCCAACATATGATGGGTTGTTCCTTGGCCTTTACTTCACCTTTCCACCAATGTATTCGGGGAAATAAGTAGTTTCTCTATAATCCTGCAGACAAACAAACCAAGCTAGCACGCTCCAAAGTGCAAAGTCGCATTCACACAGTTAATTTATCCATTCTACTATGACAACAATTCTTATAGCTTCCAAAAGAAGTATTTCTATCTATGATCTAATCCAACAGCCAATCATTCCTCCATTTGCCTCTATGTGTTCTCAGACTGTAATACTTGACGTCCACTGAGGCGAATTCTGCCCATCTGGCGTCCCAGCAGGTTACAACAAACCATTAAATCTCCGTGTGTATTTAGTATTTAACCATTTGGTTAAGGAGAGGAGGAAGGAAGGCGTGTTAATGAAAGATGGAAGAAGACAAGTCGTTAGCCGCTCCTCACACATTGGAACCAGCTGCTACCCACTATATGCCCACCGTTAGTCACTTATATGTTTAGGGGCCCATAGCTGGAGGGCAAGAGCCTGGTATGTGTGTGTACACCTGATGTGTGTGTGGCCAAGCATTACTATACTTGTGGGGACCTACATCTGTTTACACAGTTACGTGTGGGGACTGGCTTCCCTTATGGGGACACAATGGAGGAGTATCATTCATTTTAGGGTGAAGACTTGGTTAGGGTTAGGGTTAGGGTTAGGGTTAGGCATGTGTTGGTTATGGTTAAGGTTAGGATAAGTCTCCAGGAAATGCATGTAAGTCAATGTAATGTCCCCTGAAGTGATGTAAACATGTAGACAGAACTCCTGCCGCCTTTACATCTGTCTGCGTGGGCGAAACACCCGGAGAAAAAGATGAAGAGGGTGAAAGAAACAGAAACCGACTCAAGTGACTTTTTTTTCAGGGTTTCAAAAGAAGAGTTGACGACTTATTGAGGCTGTAAAGACGGGGGGGAGACACAACCGTGGTTAAGGGGTTACACTGTGAGTGTGTGTGTGTGTGTGTGTGTGTGTGTGTGTGTGTGTGTGTGTGTGTGTGTGTGTGGGTGTGGCCTATCATTACTATACTTGTGGGGACCTACATCTGTTTACACAGTCATTTGTGGGGACTCGCCTCCCTTATGAGGACACATTGGAGGTCCCCATGAGACGAATCATTAATTTTAGGGTGAAGACTTGGTTAGGTTTAGGGTTAGGGTTAGGGTTAGGGTAAGGGTTAGGCATGAGTTGGTTATGGTTAAGGTTAAGATAATTCTCCAGGAAATGCATGTAAGTCAATGTAATGTCCCCTGAAGTGATGTAAACATGGTATGTGTGTGTGGGTGTGTGTGTGTGTGTGTGTGCGTGTGTGTGTGAGTGAGTGTGTGTGTGTGTGTGTCTTCATGTGAAGCTGCCGGGGTGGAAGGGGGTCAGGAGTGGAGGAAAAATCATGCAGAAAGTTACAGCAAACCAAATGCAATTATTGACCATAACATGATATCAAAAGCAGGAGTTTTATAAACACATGCGGCTTGCAATGTTCCATGCCTTGGCTCTCTTAATAAAAAAGTCATTTCGGCCAAGTTGCCCAATATTTAGGCTACAATCGCTCAAAAACGAGATTCTGGCGATACTTTCGGGACTGATGGTTTGGTGTGGCGCTGTTTTATTTTATGAGAACCAGTGACTGAGGTGGCGTTTGGCGAGGAAATACCTTCCTGTTCGTTGAGTCAGCACCAAAGTGTGTGCAGAGTTCAGTTAGCAGGGAAATCCAGAGCATATGTGGACGCCGAGCAAGCGTGACGATGGTCTGCATATTGTTCGGAGTCATTGAATTTCTATGCTTAGTTTTCTCACAACCAAGGACATTTTAGTTATCTAGAAACCAATGGGAACATCTTTCCTTCTATCCTATAATTGTGTATATTGTTTATAGTGATTGATACACCATCTTCCATTTTATTTTTAATTGTTAACTCCACTTTTAAGTATTTGTATTTTAATGTGAAGCACACTGGTCCTGTAACCATGGCTTTCTCCACGTGGGATTAATAAGGAGCCAGCCAGCGAGGAGCGATCGCTCAGCCAGCGAGCCATCCAGCAGCAAGCGAGCCTAGTCTAGCAGCAAGAGAGCCAGCAAGCGAGCCAGCGAGCGAGGCGCCAGCGAGCGAGCCAGCGCGCCAGCGCGGGAGCCAGCCAGCCAGCCAGCGAGCGAGCGCGCCAGCGAGCCAGCCAGCCAGCGAGAGAGCGCGCGAGCGAGCCAGAGAGAGCGAGCGCGAGCGAGCGAGCGAGCCAGCCAGCGAGCGAGCGCGCCAGCGAGCGCGCCAGCGCGCAGCGCGCGAGCCAGCCAGCCAGCGAGCGAGCGCGCCAGCGAGCGAGCCAGCGCCAGCCAGCCAGCGAGCGAGCGAGCCAGCAGCGAGCGAGCGCGCGAGCGAGCCAGCCAGAGAGCGAGCGCGCGAGCGAGCCAGCCAGCGAGAGAGCGCGCCAGCGAGCGAGCCAGCGCGCCAGCCAGCGAGCCAGCGAGCCAGCGAGCGAGCGAGCCAGACAGCCGCGCCAGCCAGCCAGCCAGCGAGCGAGCGCGCGAGCGAGCCAGCCAGAGAGCGAGCGCGCGAGCAGCCAGCCAGCAGCGAGCGCGCCAGCGCGCCAGCCAGCGAGCCAGCGAGCTAGCGAGCCAGCGAGCCAGCGCGGAGGCGAGCCAGCCAGCCGCCAGCCAGCCATCCGCCAGCCAGACAGACAGCCAAGCGAGCGCGCTTGAGAGCGAGCCAGCGAGCCAGCGCCAGCCGCAGAGCGAGAGAGCGCGCCACGGCGCCGAGCCAGCCAGAGACGAGCGCGCAGCGAGCCAGCCAGCCAGCGAGCGCGCCAGCGAGCTCCAGCGCGCCAGCCAGCGAGCCAGCGAGCGAGCTAGCCAGCCGATCCAGCGCGAGCGAGCCATCCATCCAGCCAGGATCTATCTCTCTATCTATCCATCCATATATATATCTCTCTATCCATCTATCCATCTATCTATCTATCCATCTATCCATCTCTCTATCTATATCCATCCATCCATCCATCCATCCATCCATCCATCCATCTCTCTATCTATCCATCCATCCATCCATCCATCCATCTATCCATCTATCTATCCATCTATCTATCAAAACAGTTCAAATTGGATACCTCCACTATGGGTCTTTTGTTTTAGTGATTTCATGTTGACCAATGAACTGCAGGCATGTGTGCACTACAGAATTCACCATATTGCCTCTCCAATTGTTGACTTCTGGGCCGTGTTGTCATTGTTTTCCTCAGCGTTTGATTGGCTCCAGTGACGTTACTATTGGATGGGAAAACTGTGTTCTGTCAGTTGGTCGACTACTTTGTTCCAGATTAAAATATCTGGACATCTATTGGAAGGACTGGCATTACAGAGTGTACTGGCAACACATTATGTACAGCCGTTCATTGTTTATTGATGACTTTCATTATGTCCAGATGTCCGTCGAGCCCCATAGTATTTGTTATGTAGTCAAATCAAACTCTTGCAAATATTGCAATGACGTTCTGCAGACATTTATTTTGTCATAACTTTCCAAAGGGACCACATTACTCCTGTTCTGGCTGCCTTACACTGGCTCCCTATAGAACACAGGATAGAATTTAAAATTCTTCTTCTCACCTACAAAGCCCTTAATGGGCAGGCGCCATCTTACCTTAAAGAACTCATTATACCCTACTGTCCTACTAGGGCATTGCGTTCCAAGAATGCAGGGTTGTTGGTTGTTCCTAGAGTCTCTAAAAGTACAATGGGAGCCAGAGCCTTTTCTTATCAAGCTCCACATTTGTGGAATCAGCTTCCAATTTGTGTTCGGGCGGCAGACACCCTATCCGTTTCTAAGAGTGTGCTTAAGACCTTCCTTTTTGATAAAGCTTATAGTTAGGGCTGATTAGATTCAGCCCCTAGTTTTGCTGATATAGGCTTAGTTTGTCGGGGGACATCTTACTTCTTCCTTCTCTCTGTCTATACCTGTGTACTCCCATGTTCCGATTAACCCAGCTTCCCCAAATGTCTTTCTCTCTGGTGTCTATATACGCTGGGATCCGGAGTCATGGATGATCCTGCAGTCCTGTGTCCTGCATCGCGAGCCCTGGATCTTGAGTCGTGGCTGTGGTCCTGGATCATAGGTCCTGGATGGATATCCTCGTGGATTCATCTTCCTATTATACACACATGCATTTCCAAACATTTGGACTACCTATGTTGCAAATGTATTATCTTTTCAATTTACACACGGCATCTATTGCACGTCTGTCCGTCCTGGGAGAGGGATCCCTCCTCTGTTGCTCTCCCTGAGGTTTCTCTCATGTTCCCTTTAAACTGTGGGTTTGCTCTGGAAGTGTTTCCTTGTACGATGTGAGGGTCTAAGGACAGAGGGTCTAAGGACAGAGGGTCTAAGGACAGAGGGTCTAAGGACAGAGGGTATCGTATTGGCATACTGATATTCTGTATGTAACATTTGTGATATTGGGCTATATAAATAAACATTGATTGATTGATTGAAAGGCAATATCATCTGTGGAAACTTGAATTGAATTTGGAAAAAGTAGATAATGTTAGCATGCTAAACTAAAATTGAAAACATGCTAAATATTAGCTACTGCTAGCCTTGTCTTAATTGGTTTCCTATCTTCCATATAGACAATTTGACAATTTGATTATACATGTATGTGTTATCTCAACTGCATGATGTGCTGCAGAGAGAGGACCTAACAAAAGGTCTCTCGTGGTGCTTTCCAAGACGCTGTTATATCAGAGATGTTAAAGTTATCTAAGAAACATTTTGCATCCATTAACTGTTCGAGCAGACAATACAAAGTAAAAACGTTGAAATGTTTACAAAAAAAGGGCTGAAACTGCACATTTCCCACTGCTTTCCATGATTCACGTCTTCGCCAGAGGAAGATTCCAAGAGAAAAGACGGATTCTGGTGATAGACCTATTGTTTGCTTTGGAAAATGATGGCACTAAATAAACACTGAAGCCAAAAGTTCCTCACAATAGATGTAAGTTATTTAAATAGTAATATGAGAGGCACAGATGACATATTTATTTGGCTCCAGAAAGATGGATTTGACACTCTGCAAAGCCTGGGAACAACAATGCATAGTGAGTGACATTATGTAATGCTCTATGATACGCATGACTTGTGGCTTTGATATCCATGAAACCCACTTTGTGTGATACTTGAGCTCGTATCATTTCTTTAAAACATATTTTGGACCGCAACCAATATTTAGCTCTCGGTGCTTTCGTCCGTTGAAATGAAGTATGTTTGGGATTATGTTTGTCATAAGAAAAGTGGAATCGGATGCACGTGGACGTGTCTTTTAAAGTGGAGAGAGCCGCGGGGGAAACACAACGCACGAGGAACACTGCGAATAGTTGAAGCATAAACAAACCGATGTGTCAGCAATAATCTGCGGGATTCTACTTAAAAAAACATCGGCTTTGTGTGTGTGTGTGTGTGTGTGTGTGTGTGTGTGTGTGTGTGTGTGTGTGTGTGTGTGTGTGTGTGTGTGTGTGTGTGTGTGTGTGTGTGTGTGTGTATGTGAGCATCAGTGCAAAAAACACTGTCAATGCTAAAACATCGAGATATTCACAACAGTTTCAAGCTGACATCAAAGGTTGTGACCTCTCTCTCTATCTCTCTCTCTCCTCTCTCTCTCTCTCTCTATCTCTCTCTCTCTCTCTCTCTCTCTCTCTCTCTCCTCTCTCTCTCTCTCTCTCTCTCTCTCTCTCTCTCTCTCTCTCGCTCTCTCTCTCTCTCTCTCTCTCTCCATGTTATCAAAGCAATTACTAATCATTTCACTTTGTATATTTAGTACACCCTTCCGGTTGTTTTATTTAACGTTTCCACGGTTTAAATTCCACATATAAACTTTCACACTCAAGAGTTCTGTCTCCTTTTTCTCACTCCCCTCTCTCTCCTTTCATCACCTCAACCATCCTGACCACCTTTTTGGATCAAACTACTCACATCCTTACGCCAAGTCTTTCCCACTTCTTCCTTCTTCACTAATTCCTTTTTCTTTCTATTCATTCTTATTCCTTACTTCCTCCATTCTTGCATCTTTATCTCACTATTTCCTTTATTTCTATTTTTGTATTTGTACTTACTCTTTCTGAACATTTAAATCTCCTTTCTTATGCTGTTTCTCTCCCTGTTTTCCTCCGTCTTCTTTCCTGAAGCTCTTCCTCATGTCCTACCCACTCTCTCTTCTTTCCCTCTGTTATTCTATTATTATAAAGTGAAAGGAAAACACATGCAAGTGAACGGGGGAAAGAAAGGAGCTTGACAGCAATTTGCTTCCCTTCTCACATCCAGTCGTTCTGGACAGACAGCGACGGGTGGCTTTCATACCTACTAATAAACTTGTTTCCATCGTGCACACACACACACACACACACACACACACACACGCACGCACACACACACACGCACACACACACACACAGAAACACAGGCAGGAACATAATGTTGGCTTGTTTCAAGTCAGGACCATAAAACTCAAACTCACTCACCAAAACACACACTGTTGGGCGGCTGTGTTGAAGCCAACCTTGTTCTTTGGCGAGCGCAGGGCACCCTTCAGTGTGTGTGTGTGTGTGTGTGTGTGTGTGTGTGTGTGTGTGTGTGTGTGTGTGTGTGTGTGTGTGTGTGTGTGTGTGTGTGTGTGTGTGATTGATACCCCTACAGTCTTTGGGATATATCCCCAAGATCAGTTGCTATGTTAACCGTGGTCAACAAACAGGCGACGGGCCTTATCCTCTCAGTCTTTCTACAAAGCCTCAGCGTCTCTCTCGCGTTTCAAAGTTGTAAAAATGGGGTCTTTAATCATTTTTATTTGCACGAGGACACGAAGAGGCCTCCTTTATGTGAAAAAAAAGACTGTGGAAAATAGAAATTCACACCTACTCTGACAAAACGACTCACATTGTGGGATATTATGAAGGTTGTGAGTCATCTCGGGGCCTTGGCTCGAACACACCTGATGATTTTCAGATGGAACGGTGTGTGTGTTTTAAATATATCGACTCGTAAATTCAAGGGAGACTGGGTTTTGTACGGAGGATACTTGCTGTCATTTAAATATGTGGAACTACAAGAAGAGAAACAGAGGATTTGTGGAAAGGCAGCAAGATGAGAGGAAACGTCCAGCGGAAAGAAGAAACATTGTTATTCTGTAAAAATACAACTTTTCCCAAACAATTAGTCGGGCGTCTCATGAGGCCTTTTTGTCTGGGCTTGAGTTTCGTTTTGTTTTGACATTCGACATGCATTATCGTGCGAAGCGGCGTTATGACCGGAGGAAACATGGCAGCCCGGAGCCACTGTTTAGGATTAAAAGAAACCGCCTTGTTGTGTTTGTCGTCTTCGTTCTAATCTGAACTGACGCTGCTGCGAACAGTCGGAGCCAATCACAACACGGCTGCAGACAGAGGGCGGGACTTTACAATAATCAGAGAAATTCACAGACACAATGGGCCCCGACTGTCAGAACCGAGTGAAACCTGAGAGTGGATTAAAAGCTTGGAAACCGTGCTGTGTAATTTCCTCTGGGCAATAAACGCTCTGATTAAAAAATCATTTTCGCCCGCAGGCTACATTCAAAGATCTGAGCCGAGCAAATTCAAGCTGCGTGATCGGACTAATGGACCTATTCATTTTGAAGTCTATAAACCTTTAGGAAATTGTTTAAAAACCATACTTCAGATCATTTCCCCACATTACCCTAGCGTTAATAGCATGTTGCTTTTACCATTTACACTGTTTTGGACTAGCTGATTTTTAGGACCAAAGCAATAGACCTATTGAAATCTCCTGTACTATTATTATTAATATTAGCGCATTAAATCGCATTTTTTAGGGCCTTAACGTGCTTCGAAAGTTGATTTACGTTGGTAGGATTGTCAGGGCTGATGAAAAATGTGATATTTTGGGAGTCTTGTTATTTTTGTACAATATTTATTTACATGTTGTATTCATGTGTGTGTGTAGTTCTAGCTACTCTGTGTTTAGCTATATTTAAATGAATGCTCTTGATTTAGCCTGCTCTGATGAAACAACTGTATTGCTATTGCATAACCTTATAAACAAAAATAAACTTCAACATCTGTTCGAATTGTCATTTCCGTGTTTGCTAGAGATACTAAGTCTTTATATATTCGTCCTGGATTTCTGGCACCAGGTGGCCGTTTGATAAAAGAGGGTGACGCCCGTTTCAAATCGAACAGATCAGAATGAGAAAAAGAGAGGAAATAAATACACAGATTGACCTGAAAGGGATTCTTCTTGTACGAGTCTATTCCTTGTTTTTTTTTTAGGAAAATCCTACTTGTTGGGACTTTAAAAGGACTTGGTTATACATTACATTAATTTGTTAGATTCCTACCTTTAAATATATATTTCTTCGTACATTTTGGAAGCCTGTTTATCATCAAATGTGTTGTTATTGACCCATATGATATGATATGAGGTTTGTGATAACTGACAAGAGGGCATTATTTATTTAGCTATGATTCCTGTGCTCCTGCTTTTAAGTTGTACCTTGACTGTTATTCTAATATTAAATTAGCTGAGTAACTAAAGATAAATACATTACTAAAAAATTACTAAAGATACCAGCTGTATTCTGGTTATTTAGTTTGAAAAGGATGGTTAGTTTGTTGGCAGTGTTTATGTAAAAATATGCCTCCGGCTGCTAACACATGGGAGCAAAACACACATCCATGCCAGACCTTTATTTGACACAACATCCCCCAATACGGGAACTGTTGCTATGGTTACCAGAGAGGTCAGGACCATGGCGTGTGCCATATTTGACCGACATGATGGGCGTGTGTGTGTGTGAGCGTGTGTGTGTATGGTGGGATGTTCACATACAGAAGCTACTTTATGCTGTTCACAGAATGGAAGCAGTTGTCAGACAGTTGTGTCCACGTGTACACACACACACCCACACACACACCCACACACACACACACACACACACACACACACACACATACACACACAGTCTCCAAGTGAACCTGGTTCCCATTGCCTTGGGTGGAGATGTATACTGCCAGTTGGACATCGCCCAAGTGAAACAATGAAAAAGACATACCGTGTGTGTGTGTGTGTGTGTGTGTGTGTGTGTGTGTGTGTGTGTGTGTGTGTGTGTGTGTGTGTGTGTGTGTGTGTGTGTGTGCTACAGTAAAGTGATTAAATTGTTAAACAGTAGCGCAGTAGAATGAATCTAAGAAAGATTAACAGACAATTTTTTCAAAAAACAGCAAAAAAAAATTTAATTCAACGCAAGCCATACATACTAGTTAGTAATCTTAGTTAGTGGTAAGGTATTAATGCTATAGAGTGGTGCAGTGATGACGTATTTAAGTCTTAACAACAGTCTTAACAGTCTTAACAAAAAGTAGGATATTAGGATAGGGTTCATCCATTTGATTTTGAAAAATTACAAAATAAGAATATTGACACGTTTTAATCAGCAGGATAATCTCCACATATTAACCCAACTTTATGATTTTTGAGGAAAAAAGCTAATGTTGGGCTATAAAGGAAATACAGCAGGGTCACATGACTTCACGTCACCACCGCTAAGCTAAAGGTGGCTAATGTTGGGCTATAAAGGAACTACAGCACGGTCACATGACTTCACGTCACCACCGCTAAGCTAAAGGTGGCTAATGTTGGGCTATAAAGGAACTACAGCACGGTCACATGACTTCACGTCACCACCGCTAAGCTAAAGGTGGCTAATGTTGGGCTATAAAGGAACTACAGCACGGTCACATGACTTCACGTCACCACCGCTAGGCTAAAGGTGGCTAATGTTGGGCTATAAAGGAACTACAGCACGGTCACATGACTTCACGTCACCACCGCTAAGCTAAAGGTGGCTAATGTTGGGCTATAAAGGAACTACAGCACGGTCACATGACTTCACGTCACCACCGCTAAGCTAAAGGTGGCTAATGTTGGGCTATAAAGGAACTACAGCACGGTCACATGACTTCACGTCACCACCGCTAAGCTAAAGGTGGCTAATGTTGGGCTATAAAGGAACTACAGCACGGTCACATGACTTCACGTCACCACCGCTAAGCTAAAGGCGAATAATGTTGGGCTTTAAAGGAACTACAGCACGGTCACATGACTTCACATCACCACCGCTAAGCTAAAGGCGTCTAATGTTGGGCTATAAAGGAACTACAGCACGGTCACATGACTTCATGTCACCACCGCTAAGCTAAAGGCGAATAATGTTGGGCTTTAAAGGAACTACAGCACGGTCACATGACTTCACATCACCACCGCTAAGCTAAAGGCGTCTAATGTTGGGCTATAAAGGAACTACAGCACGGTCACATGACTTCATGTCACCACTGCTAAGCTAAAGGTGGCTAATGTTGGGCTATAAAGGAACTAGAGCACAGTCACATGACTTCAGGTCACCACCGCTAAGCTAAAGGAGGCTAATGTTGGGCTATAAAGGAACTACAGCACGGTCACATGACTTCACGTCACCACCGCTAAGCTAAAGGTGGCTAATGTTGGGCTATAAAGGAACTACAGCACGGTCACATGACTTCACGTCACCACCGCTAAGCTAAAGGTGGCTAATGTTGGGCTATAAAGGAACTACAGCACGGTCACATGACTTCACGTCACCACCGCTAAGCTAAAGGCGAATAATGTTGGGCTTTAAAGGAACTACAGCACGGTCACATGACTTCACATCACCACCGCTAAGCTAAAGGCGTCTAATGTTGGGCTATAAAGGAACTACAGCACGGTCACATGACTTCATGTCACCACTGCTAAGCTAAAGGTGGCTAATGTTGGGCTATAAAGGAACTAGAGCACGGTCACATGACTTCAGGTCACCACCGCTAAGCTAAAGGAGGCTAATGTTGGGCTATAAAGGAACTACAGCACGGTCACATGACTTCACGTCACCACCGCTAAGCTAAAGGTGGCTAATGTTGGGCTATAAAGGAACTACAGCACGGTCACATGACTTCACGTCACCACCGCTAAGCTAAAGGTGGCTAATGTTGGGCTATAAAGGAACTACAGCACGGTCACATGACTTCACGTCACCACCGCTAAGCTAAAGGTGGCTAATGTTGAGCTATAAAGGAACTACAGCACGGTCACATGACTTCACGTCACCACCGCTAAGCTAAAGGTGGCTAATGTTGGGCTATAAAGGAACTACAGCACAGTCACATGACTTCACGTCACCACCGCTAAGCTAAAGGTGGCTAATGTTGGGCTATAAAGGAACTACAGCACGGTCACATGACTTCACGTCACCACCGCTAAGCTAAAGGCGGCTAATGTTGGGCTATAAAGGAACTACAGCACGGTCACATGACTTCACGTCACCACCGCTAAGCTAAAGGTGGCTAATGTTGGGCTACAAAGGAACTACAGCGCGGTCACATGACTTCACGTCACCATCGCTAAGCTAAAGGTGGCTAATGTTGGGCTACAAAGGAACTACAGCGCGGTCACATGACTTCACGTCACCACCGCTAAGCTAAAGGCGGCTAATGTTGGGCTATAAAGCAACTACAGCACGGTCACATGACTTCAGGTCACCACCGCTAAGCTAAAGGCGGCTAATGTTGTGCTATAAAGGAACTACAGCACGGTCACATGACTTCACGTCACCACCGCTAAGCTAAAGGCGGCTAATGTTGTGCTATAAAGGAACTACAGCACGGTCACATGACTTCACGTCACCACCGCTAAGCTAAAGGCGGCTAATGTTGTGCTATAAAGTAAGGATTTCAGACTTCTTAACAAAAAAGATCTTTAAAAAAACATACCTCTACATAATCTACAAAAGGGTCTTTGCATGATGGGAAATGTGTTATCTGTTATCGGAGGAGGAAGAGCTACCCAACGAGGCTTTGATACATCTGTGACAACACATTCTCTCTTCTCTTGCAAGGACAGTATACAATAAACCACGTTTTTGGTTATAAATGTGGTGTGCTATACAAAGAAGAGTTTCTCCAAACAGACATACTTGTAGGCAGGACATCTGTCCTTTTAACCCATCCAATAATATCCCTCAACATCCTTTACATGTTGAGTTCCAGATGCCTCCATCAGGGCGGAGCTTTAGTGTCTCACACAGATCCTTTGTCCCATCTGCTCTTGTTTGTTTAACCAAACTGTATCTGGATGGCATGTTATTGCGTCTTCTCCTTGCATTATTCATGGTAACAGTGTAGGAAATATGGTTGTGTACGGTTTACTGTTTGGACAACTGTAAAGCACATTTCCCCTCGGGGACAATAACGTTCTTGAATCTCATTACTGAAGCTCACAGAAGGAAAGTAGTATGATATAGATATTGGCCAGATGACATTTAATAGACAACTTTTTCTGGGAGCATAAAGTGCCAAGAGAGAGGACTATGATATATATAACTATATAAACTATGATGAAGTAAGGAAGCAATCCTCCAAAGCGAATCCTACCCGAGATATTTCAATTAAAGCTTTGACAACAACTTGACTTGCAATGCACTTCGTATCCCATGTACCATTTGGGTAAGTCATGCCATGAGTTTTCTTCCATTGACCTGAACTGAGAGAGTATTGATTATTATTATATGAGAGAGAGAGAGAGAGAGAGAGAGAGAGAGAGAGATAGATAGATAGATAGATAGAGAGAGAGAGAGAGAGAGAGAGAGAGAGAGAGAGAGAGAGAGAGAGAGAGAGAGAGAGAGAGAGAGAGAGAGAGAGAGAGAGAGAGAGAGAGAGAGAGAGAGAGGAGCAGAGACAGATAAAGTCAAAGATGGAGAGATCATCCAGGGGACAAGAGGGTGAGGAGAGAGTGATGAAATGATGTGCAACACTCGGACCGTCCCAACAGAAACACTGCACTGCATGCCAACGAGTATGTGTGTGTGTGTGTGTGTGTGTGTGTGTGTTTGTGTGTGTGTGTGTGTGTGTGTGTGTGCATGTGCGTGTTCTAGAAAAAGACATGTGTTTTAATGTGAGTTTGTGTGAGAAAGAACACAGGAGTCCTTTCAAAAGATGTTTCAGAGTGTGCACTTTGTGTGTGTGTGTGTGTGTGTGTGTGTGTGTGTGTGTGTGTGTGTATGTGTGTGTGTGTGTGTGTGTGTGTGTGTGTGTGAGGATGCTCCAGGCTCACATGTGAAAGCAATCGTCTCCCAGCAAAGGTTAGATGGACTCCACCACATTTTATTAACATGAAGATAAATGGAGCAATTAAGGCTTCACAACACTAACATGCTGCTACTTGTCTTTGTGTGTGTGTGTGTGTGTGTGTGTGTGTGTGTGTGTGTGTGTGTGTGTGTGTGTGTGTGTGTGTGTGTGTGTCATCCACATCTGTGTATGTTTATCACATCATTGAAGAGACAGAGAGAGGGAAAATGAAGATGGAGAGCGAGGAGTTAATGAGAGTGATTGTGTTCTTCCAGCCGACCATGTCTGTCTTGGCGACCGGAGGAACCGAGTTCGACTCGTCTTCAGAAACCAAAAACCACAAGGCAGAAAGGTAAAGTGAGAACACGAGAGAAGAAGGACAGAAGGATGGAGGCAGGGATGGAAGGTCGTATTCGAGACGACCTAAAAATGAGACATAAATCCAGCACATACCCACGTCCATTTAGATCAAAGTTACGTGAATCTGCTGAACTTCTGGTAATTCTCACTTTCAGAAAATAACACAAGCTTTTCAGTATTTTTCCATAACCATTGCTATCGGTTACTCCTTACTGCACATAGTCTTATTTCTGCACATATATTTCACATTTCATAGCTTATATTCTAAAATGTATTCATAGCATTCTATTTCATTGTGTGTGTGTGTGAGGAAGTCCGTGGATTGGTCAATTTGGACCAATCAGCGGGCGCTTAACGTAACGGCTCCGCGGACGTAACGTAACCCTCCACGGATTGGTCCATTTGGTTCCGGGTAACGCATGACCGTTTCGCGTCATAGCTCTGGGCGCGGCTACTGGCCATTCCTACGACACAGTACCCAGGAAGTAAACAATGGACAATGACGTATCTTCAACGAGGCGTTTTGGGGAGGTCTTCTCTGTGTTAGAGTTTGACTCGCTACAGGGTGTACTTTGAGGGTTTGGACTCTGCACACCGTTTACATGCATACAAACCTTCATAACACACAAGGAGACGGGTAATAACCGGAAAAGCATGACATGGGACCTTTAATGCTATGCTAAGCTAACCGTCTTCTAGCTATAGTTTCACTGACAGACATGAGACGTTCTAATCGAACCATCAATCCAAAAGTAACCAGAAAAGCATGTTTTTTGAATTGTCAAATAAGGCAATTAGAAAGGAGCAAAAGGACTTAACATTCACTGTGTTTGGTGCCTCGACAAATTGGTTCTTGATGTAGATTTAATAGGAAGATAATTAAGTGATAAATGAGGACGTCTTTAACTTTGTTCTTCTGCTGTTTCTTTGTCAATCTAAAATCATGTCTTTCATTCTCTGGTTTGTTGCTTTTGCTCGACACAGCGGAACAACAACGTGAGTACGATGGATGGATGTGTTTGATGGAGAGAGAGACAGAACTCCTGCCGCCTTTACATCTGTCTGCGTGGGCGAAACACCCGGAGAAAAAGATGAAGAGGGTGAAAGAAACAGAAACCGACTCAAGTGACTTTTTTTTCAGGGTTTCAAAAGAAGAGTTGACGGGGGGAGACACAACCGTGGTTAAGGGGTTACGCTGTGAGTGTGCGTGTGTGTGTGTGTGTGTGTGTGTGTGTGTGTGTGTGTGTGTGTTATCTCAGACGTTCCCTGCTATATAATTACAATGGGATTGTATTTAACCGTTTGATAAAACTCAGGATTTGAAAATCAAAACCAGAACTGTGTCATCACCGGCCAACATGTTGAATAAGGATTTTAACTTGTGACCTGCTGGAGGTTTCTTGATCCAAACATTTGGTACAAATATGGAGAGTCAAATTAAAATAAGAACCGCATGAAAAGCTGCTGCTTGCAATAAAAAAAAGTAAATAACAACTTTAAGAAATCATGATTCGAACCTTTGACCCTGCATGATGTGAAGATGTGGGGAAAGAGATTGAACATGCAAAGCCTCCTCATAAACGAGTTTAAACCCGAACGTGAACAGGTGACCTCGTGATGCTGACCATGTGGAAAACAGTTTAAGTGTTTGAATCCCAGCAGCTAAACAGAGCCGCTGGGGCCCATATGGATCCAGTTGGCCATCAAAGGACAGAAAAAGGGAAAAATAAACACTTTTTATGTGATTTCTCTTTCAGAAAGACTCCGTGTCCTCGCTGGCGTTCCTGGCACACTGTTGGATCTGTGTTTTGGTGCATTGCTCAAACTGTCATTTCTCATGTGTGTTTGTGTGATAACATATGTAGATTTACACATGTGTAAGTCCCCCCCTTTCCTGTGTATGGATCCTGACTGATCGGCCGGTTCAAAGTGGTGTTTATTTTCCGCTGTAATTGCACAGAGACGTGGGGGCAGGGAACGGAGAGAGACGAAGAAGAGATGCAGGAACAGGGAGAAAATGAAAAGCATAGGAAGTGAAGATGAAAGCGAGGAGAACCCGAAGATGCAGAGGTAAAAACCTGCCAATATCAAGGAAGACAAACCCTAAAGCATTCCCTTCTTTAAGGTGTTGGGCGAATATCCAATATCCAAATATATGGGACCAAATATTTCCATTTTGATATTGACAAAGCAGGCAAACATTAGAATTACTAGAATAGCCTTTAAAACCAAGAAATAATACCGTCAATAATCAAAATCTAAGAGGTTGTCTAGTCTTATATCAACATTTCGATATAATATCATCTAAAATGATAGTAAATGGGACCATTATATTCAACACATTGAAGAAAACTTGCGATTGAGACCCTAAAGTCATCAGGAAAATGTTTACTGAGGTAATAAATGAAGTGAGAACTGGATCATTTACTCATAGACTTCTATACAATCGATCTTGTTGGATATTATTGATGTTATGTCAACGTGTTGCCCAGCCATCGTACTGTGTTATGTATAGTGAATGGGACCATCATATTGAAGTAGACTTGAAACTAGAGATTGAGACCATTAACTTGTCAGGAACATTTCTACTTTTTTTCATAGACTTCTATACAATCAGACATCTTTGTGCAAGCAGTGAAATCGCCCACTTCTTGCTATTAAAGTCAATAGTCTTGGCTTCACTTTGTAGCACTGGAGGTTTCTGCTAAAACAACAATCTGTTGCTTTAGGGCAAAACAGATGCACCTCTGTGTTATTTTTACACACACCACATCCAGGCCAAACCATCTGGCTTCAACGAGTCTTTCTCAGTTATTTATCATGATTCTGCCTTTCCGAATTGCATCTTCTAAGAAAAAACAAGCCCAAGAACTCACCACGTGTCTTAGATCAGAAAGGATTGGTTCTTACAGAATGTGAGGAGCAAGTGGAAGTCCATCTCGTGCAACAGGCACTCTAATAAAAGTGCATCGTCTCATAGAAGAGGGTTGACCGGTTAGACAGAGGCCACAGATGTAAAAAAAAAAAATTGCCCGAAGGATTCTGTAAGTATTGTCTTTTATGAAAACTGTCCCCCGTCCAACCAACAAAACCAAACAAGCATCCAGACACTAAACGCAGGAAATTTAAAAAGACGAGGGCAAAGGGACAGCATGTGTGTACAAAACACAGGAAACACCGGCTTTCTCCTACAAGTGCTCTTCATGCATTAAACATGTCCACAACACAAACTGTCTATGTGAGCTTCTTTCTGCAAGAGAGAAAGCCTTTGAGCTCCATACCAGGGTATATGCAGGAATCCTGAAGTCACATGTAATACCTTTTAAGACCTTTTTTAAGACCCTTTCCGTACATCCTAAGACCTCATCGCCACTTGGAGTTCTAACCGGTTACCTTGGCGACACACTTTACCTCACATTGACTATATACAGTATTGATTGTCCGTCCTCCTCATCTTCCAACCATTTGCGGTATTTTTGGATCTTTAAGTATTTTTGGAACTTTAAGTATTTTTGAATTAACGGTATTTTTGGAACTTTAAGTATTTTTGGATCTTTAAGTATTTTTGGAACTTTAAGTATTTTTGAATTAACGGTATTTTTGGAACTTTAAGTATTTTTGGATCTTTAAGTATTTTTGGAACTTTAAGTATTTTTGAATTAACGGTATTTTTGGAACTTTAAGTATTTTTGGATCTTTAAGTATTTTTGGAACTTTAAGTATTTTTGAATTAACGGTATTTTTGGAACTTTAAGTATTTTTGGAATTAACAGTATTTTTGGAACTTTAAGTATTTTTGGATCTTTAAGTATTTTTGGAACTTTAAGTGTTTTTGGATCTTACGGTATTTTTGGAACTTTAAGTATTTTTGGAATTAACGTTTTTTTTTTTACTTTAAGTATTTTTGGATCTTTAAGTATTTTTGGAACTTTAAGTATTTTTGGAATTAACGTTTTTTTTTTTTCTTTAAGTATTTTTGGATCTTTAAGTATTTTTGGACCTTTGGACCCTTTCCATACATTTTAAGACCTCATCGCCACTTGGAGTTTTAACCGGTTACCTTGGCGACACACTTTACCTCACATTGACTATATACAGTATTGATTGTTCTTCCTCCTTATCTTCCAACCGTTTGGACGCAGACTTTCCCCATAACGATGTTGTTTAACAACCGGCGTAAACGGACCGCTGCGCGCTATCAAGCAGTGAGCGTGCGATGTCCTGTTCAGATGACGTCAAACCCAACGAGATGCCATCAATAAACTACACAGAATCACACTACACACCTACGCCATGACTACATTCAGGCAGACTGTAGAACACAACCTCTCTGGACCATTTATATACTTATTGAAAACAAGCTACAAAATGTAACCTTGGAAAATGCCCTTTAATACTTTTTAAGACCCCGGGACACCCTGCAGACTGTTTCAGATATAATCCTTGATAATCCATGACATGGTGTTTCATCACGGCAGCATTTAGTTTAGACGGTAGCTGCCGGGTCCCGCATGAGCTCAGCCCCCTCCTTTTTTATTTGTTATCAATTTTTATTTTTTAAAGCTTTATCCCAAAATCAGCACTTTAGAAACAGGAAGTGAAACAGAGGGATATGAGGCATGGCTAGAATGATCTGTTTGGTATTTGGAGCAAAACACTTCATAGACATGTTTTTTATATATTTGTATATATCTGAGACCTATGCTATTGCCTAATAGCATGATAGGTGACCTTTAAGTACATTTGGAAGCCCATACTTCTTAAATTTGACTTGAGTAAAGAAGTTTAGTCAGTACTTATACTTTTAGAACTTTTTTAAACACGAGTATCTGTACTTCAACTTGAGGAAAGGATGTGTGTACTTTTGGCATCTCTGGTTCTACCATGTGATTGTAGCAGTGAAAAACCCTGCGGTGAGCCCTGTGGAAGCGCTGCAGAGGGCCTCCTGGATGGCCTCCTGATGAGATGGGCCTCCTGAATGAGATGGGCCTCCTGGATGAGATGGGCCTCCTGGTTGAGGTGATTTATTCTACAGCTCTCGCTCTGCACTTATTCTGCAACTCTGACAGTAGATGTAAAGATTTCTGAGTAGCAGATGATTGTCATATTGGCTAAACTCAAACAGCGTCATTTTACAGAAAAGTTCAATAAATATAATACTTTCAAACACTGTCAATTAAACGTTAAAGTACATTTTATGGCAACATGTAAGCATCAGACCTTCATGTACTGCAGTAAATGCATTTAATTAACTACAAAAGTTTGCAATAGATACATAATAATAGACTCGTTTTAATATATGATTAAACATGTAGTACATATAAATGAATGCTCTTAAACGTGGCTGAAAAAATACCTTTGACGTGATCTCCTTTTGGGAGTTAGATTCATATTAGTTGACTCAAAATTTGACTCACCATAAACTTGAGTTAGGTGCATTGATTTTGGACAAGACCAAGTCAGGTCTCGAGTCAATTGACGACTCAAAAGGGGAAAATAAAAAGAGGGAATAAGTCCTAAAAAAGCAGAGAGTAGAAGGTGAACTTTCGGTCGCGAAGAATGGTGACCGAAACGAAGCCAAAACACAAAACCCGGACCAGAACCAGGCCTTCCAGGACCCTGCTGGGTGTGTGTGCGTTCGTTTAGGCTGCAGTCAAATCCCAGTCCAGCCGATACTTAAGGTTGTGACGCAGATCTTCGTCTTAAATGTGTGTGTAGCTCTATCTCTCTCTGGTGTTGAGACTTCTAACTTGAACTCAATTTGTCACATGGAGCTTTGATATGTTGACGTTTGTGGCCATGGCTACGTGTTTTTTAGAAACACACACACAGTGGATAGATACACACATTTAAACAAGGGTATAACTAAGGTAAAGTATATGAACTGCCATTTTAAAATGTGTGTGCACAATCATTTTGAGTAAACCTCGACACTACTTGGACAAGATATTTGGACACACCACTTTGTGTGTGTGTAACATGTAGCCTGAAAGACGATAAGTTGTATCATCCAACAGTGAGACCTTTTTAATCCATTATATAATATTGCTATAGTGTGTTATATGTTTTCTAGAAGAGGTTGTAAAGGTTGTACGGGTGGTGAAACCCATGTGTTGCACTAAAGCAATTCAGTGTTATTTGCAATGTCATTCATGTCTTTCTCTCTTCCCTTCTGGTTAGCACGTTAGCCGTTAGCTCGCCAACTACAGTAACTCACAATCTAGCCGTGTGAGTAGTCAGAAAAAACAAAGAATTTCACGCATGGATTAATTTCGCTGAGCTACCTCTCTCTTTCTAAAACTCTCCTTTTCCATCTTCCTCTCTGGCACCTCCAGAAAAAGTCATCATGCTTCATTACTTTGACATGACTGGACCAACCGCTGCGCGCACACACACGTCTTCCAAGAATATTACTAAACACAAAGGCTTTTATACCACGAATACAGTACTCTTTGTGAACTCCCCTCAGTCCGTCTTCCTCGTGTACTGTACTCCTCCTACACACTCATTTACAACTCTCAACACACACATTCGCTTCACACATGTTGCTGTAATAATTTCAGGGTGAATTAAAGCTTTTTATTGAGGTTTAATGATGTGTTCACTCCGAGCAGCTCTCTAATAGTGACACAGAACAGAGAGCTGGCACAGGGGTCGCTGGGTGACTCACACACACACACACACACACACACTACAGTCAGCCGTTGACCCTCGTCTGACAGTCTGTCAATATACGAGTGGGAAAAGTCGTGTCTCCCACACTGTTAACATGGACTTCACATCCTTTTTTCTGACTTTCACACCCTCTTCTCGTGTTTGTAAAAAGAACAGGCGTGTAAAAGGCTCTCAGGGCGTATTAAATGGGAGCCGGAGGCAAAACTGTGACAAACTAATTAGGCTGTAACACAGAGGATCAGAGCAGAGGACACTAGTTAGGAGTTCAGGAGCAGAAAGGACATCTGGTGCCATCATGGAGGGCCAGACGAATAATAATGATGGTCAAATCTGTGTCTACAAGTAACCGTTAATATGGAAAGTGTTTTATAGAATGTATCTATTAAGGCTCTGACACACCAAACTGACACCAAAGAACACGTCCCGACGGACCCGACTGTTGCGTCGCCTCACGTCTCGGCCATGTGTCGCACTGGAACACACCGCAAAGACTTCAGCCGACGGCCAAGAAGCACGTACGAACTGCGCATGCGTGAGTGGCAATAACTCTCCTTACCAGCAGGTGGCGGTAGTGTGTATTCGTCATTGAAAAGAGGCAACCGGAAGACAGACTGCGTGATATATACAAACAACAAAAAGCGTGTGTGTTCCATGTTCACTCTCGTCCATCACAGACTGTTTCACATAACGACTTATAATCGAAAACATGTTTGAAAGGGAAAAATAATAGCCGTCTTAATCGTTTGTTTGCGTACCTCACTTCCGTCTCGCTTCTCATGCACCGATTCACTAAGCTAAACAGCCAATCAGAGTGATTTCTTTGGCCGACACCTTCCCACAGCCGAAAAGACACGACGGTGCGGGACACACCGATCGGAGTAGGGCGACAGGACGCTCATCGACGGCCAGACATCTATCGACGGCCGAAATCGGCTTGGTGTGTCCGGGCCTTTAAAGGCAAAGACTCAGGGACAGTTTTATCCCACAAGACGTTTGTGAGAAATGTCAACATTATGATTTCATGGCACTGTTACCAGCTTCTCCACAGGTAATTACATTCCCTATTAATTACGTTGTAGGGATGGGCCGCCATTTGCCCATCCCTGGTCTAAGATATGTCTGGTCTAAGATATGTCTTAGACCAGTGACCAATGTTCCCAGTGATCAAGGTGACGTCTCTAAATGTCTTCTTGTGCCTCTGGAAATACTAAAACCACAAAGGCGATTCATTTTAAATAATCTAAAATAAAGAAAAAGCAACTTATGACTTTTAAACAAAACTAGAAACGAAGTAGTTGAAGTGGGAGGGTAGAAAGTATAGCTTGTTTCTGGATAAAGACCTCAAATATCACACCTAAAAAATAGTCTCACGGTAAGAATTTACCTCAGTCATGTTCAGTTAATTGGCAAATCAATTAATCGGTTAATGGTTTTAACAATAGCTCAATTAGTTAAATATTTCCTATTTCAACTCAACAAAATATTCTAATATAACGGGAAAAGGGCTTCTTTCAGTAAGAGCTATCATCATTTCTACTGGGCGTTTAAGCCTCTTTATCGTATGGTTTTGTTTCTTTTAAGAGCCACGTTAAAACTAAGATAGTTAGTAGAATTTATGAAGTACTGTAACCGTTATGTCCCTCAAAAACGAGGCAACAAACAGGTAGAAATATGCATTTTACATCAAGAAAGAATGACTTTCTAATTATAGAAAATGGTAGAACAGCCTACAATAAAAGTATAGGTCCAAATGGCATTCAATTATATCATTTTCCAGGGCCGCACCAGCGCTAATGTGTCTGTGTTGTTAAGTCATCGACCATTTTGGGGGTTAATGAGCTTCTGTGTGTGCAAATGTTGTGTATAAATAAGTTACCGACCTCTGCAGCTCATCCAGAATGCAGCGGCTCGTCTGGTCTTCAACCTTCCTAAATGTTCCCACACCACTCCGCTCCTCCGCTCCCTCCACTGGCTTCCAGTAACTGCTAGAATCCACTTCAAGACACTGGTACTTGCATACCATGCTGCGAATGGATCTGGCCCTGCCCCATCCAGGACATGGTTAAACTGTACACCCCAGCGCGTGCACTCCGCTCTGCATCAGCCAAACGACTCGCTGCACCCTCGCTGCGAGGGGGACCCAAGTTCCTATCAGCAAAAACACGTGGGTTTGCTATTCTGGCTCCAAGATGGTGGAATGAGCTCCCCATTGACATCAGGACAGCAGAAAGCTTACACACCTTCCAGACTGAAAACTCATCTCTTTCGACTCCACCTCGAGCCATAGAATTACTAACAAAGCACTTATATACTAATAAAGGACTGGCTTATCTAAAGCCAGTTGAGTAGCACTTGAAATGTTTGGCTCTATGAAACCTGATGTACTTTATGATTCTGTTTTCTTCAAGGTTGTGTCTTCCTGGTCGTATGTACTTATTGTAAGTCGCTTTGGATAAAAGCGTCAGCTAAATGCAATGTAATGTTATGGTTTTGTTTTTAAATACAGTTAAACATTTCTTGTTAAGAGCCACATTAAAACTAAGATAGTTAGTTGAATGTATGTCCCACAAAAAGGGTCAACAAACAGGTAGAAATATGCCTTTTCCATCAATAAAGAAATACATTCTGACTTTCTAATGAAAGTAGAACAGCCTCCAATAAAAATATGAAAGGTCGAAATGTCATTAAAGGTACGAAGGATATCATTAAGTGTTTCTGTATTTTCATGTCTGTGTTGTGAAGTCATCGACCGTCTTGGGGGTCAAGGAGCTTGTTGTTGTTTACTTTAAGGTTCCTGGGAAAAGTCCCGGGGTTCAGGAGCAGTTCAGCTCGTAAGAAGCCGCCAAGGGGCCCGTTAGGTATTTATAACATGCGACCATAGAAGCCCCCTACTGCTAAAACAAATCATTAGCATCTCGCAAAAACCCGTATTTGACTCCGAAAAGGCCATTTCTGAGGAAATGAGAGAAAACCTGGCTTATTTTTTCCATGCCGCTGCATTTTTGACATTTCAGAAGCTGAGGTCAAAGGTCGAGCTTGGCCTGGAGTCAGGAACTTTAACAGGAACTTTAACAACTTTATTTTGGAGAATTTACTACATTTTTTAGGGGGGATTTTCTCGGATGGTTTGGTCCCTCTGCTTTTAATCAATCTCGTTCTAGTTTCTTAAATATCGAGGTACCATTGAAGCCAAGACTGTCTTAAAACTAGCGTTAATCATTAATATAATCGCTTTTCTATGGTAGCTGTGCCACGTTTTTAATTTGGTTTATTTTTAATTGGTATTTCTATTTTATTATATATGTTGCATCGTTGGAGGAACTCAATTTCTACACTGTAGCTTTTATGCATCTGACATTAAAACCTTTGAATGTTGAATTGAAAAATGTAGATACTTAACCGCTATATTGCTTAGGTATTAAAGTGTATGTACGTTGCTATGACATTGACATTTTGACATTTCTCACATGATCTAAATATGATTTGCTTCATTGCATTTCGTTTACTACATTATTAGCCGTGGGAAATGATACCATTAAATGCCTTAAAGGGTCAAAAGAAGGTCAGATTCTTATGGTCTGACCACTGCTGGGATCGAACCGGCGACATTAGAGTTACACAGCCTCCAGAAACCACTCGGCCGCTCCTCCACGTGCAGACCGGAGAGGTTTTGGTGTCAGTCTGGGTGACAGGAGGGTCTTTGTGCAGCGTTTAAGGGCCTGCCTGGGAAATGGAGGTTTAAATGGCGCTCGGGGGCTCGTAAGAGCGTCGATGGGCTCGCTGGGAGTTCATATCCAGAGGAAGGGCTTTATAATGTAGTGATGAGGTTCATAAAGATGGTGTTACAGAAACAGGAAGGTCAGCGAGAAGCTAATGGAGGACTTGTAGCCTCTCGTTGACCTGACGGAGAAACATTGTTGATGTTACGCTTTTATTCCCTCGCTTCCTCTCACAACAAGCCCCTTCGGCCGGAGAGAGGTCTTTCACAAACACAAAGCCTCGTTATTATCCCGTTCATTCACTCGATTTATACACGTTTCTGTCAGAGTCTCCTCTTCCCGTCACCACGCTCTTCTCTTGATGGGAAACTAGGGGTCAATGTGTTTAAAATACACCATTTCTCTGTTAAAGAGGGCCCCCTGTTCTCTATTGAGACCCCTCGTTAAAACCCCTCGTCTTCCTCCCTCCATATCTTCATATCTTCTTGTTTATCTTCCCCTCTCTGTGCACTCTTCACCTCTGGAGGTGAAGAGTGCACAGGAGAAATGCCCCTGACGTTCCTTTTGTCTCGCACTTTCCTTTTCTCATTTCCTTCCACATACTTTCCTCCCATCACAATTTCTCTTTTGGCTTTTTTCTCCGTCTGCGAGCCGAGGGGTGAAGAGTGCAGCGTTTCTGCTATAGGAGGTCATTACTGAGCTATAGATGAAGAAGCTTCAGAGGAAGACTTCATACAGGTTGTCTGTTCAACTTTCAACCAAACTACTGGGTGAAACTACATGAACTAAATGCAGACGATCCACATACGTTTTGGTTTGTCTACGAAAGAGTGTGCCATTTATTCTTAGAGATACACCTGCTCTCTAATGTGTCCTTTTTGTACGTTAGAAATATCTCTAAAGGTCTCAATAAAACTAGCTTCAGAGGAACTGTCATTAATATTATAACGTTTGTCTTATATGCTAAGTAGTACGTTAGTGCAATCCATCATATTGTGTATATTAAGTATTCCATACATATATATTGTCTATATTTGATCATGTGCAATGACTTGTTAACAGATCAATAAGGTATTTCTGATTTTAACTAACAGTTTAAGCCTTTTTCTGATATCACTTCCCCCTCTCACCATTTCTACTCTTTCCAACTGATGGCTTAAGCAGGCCTTGTTAAATGTGTCCCACCACACACATGCACACACACACACACACACACACACACACACACACACACACACACACACACACACACACACACACACACACACACACACACACACACACACACACACACACACACACACGGACGGAGAAAAGACTCTGAGGGGCGATCACGGTTCAGAGGCCAAACAAATGTTCTGTCAGATTTACTGGCTGAGCAAGGTTGGTGGCGCTCACACACACACACACACACACACACACACACACACACACACACACACACACACACACACACACACACACACACACACACACACACACTAGACCAACAAATGATGTCATATCACACACACAAACACACACACACACAGTACCAACACATTATGTCATATCACACAAACACACACACACACACACACACACACACACACACACACACACACACACACAGTACCAACACATTATGTCATATCACACACACACACACACACACACAGTAGACCAACAAATTATGTCATATCACACACACACACACACACACACAAACACAGTACCAACAAATTATGTCATATCACACACACACACACACACACACACACACACACACACACACACACACACCACACACACACACACACACACACACACACACTAGACCAACAAATGATGTCATATCACACACACAAACACACACACACACAGTACCAACACATTATGTCATATCACACAAACACACACACACACACACACACACACACACACACACACACACACACAGTACCAACACATTATGTCATATCACACACACACACACACACACACACAGTAGACCAACAAATTATGTCATATCACACACACACACACACACACACAAACACAGTACCAACAAATTATGTCATATCACACACACACACACACACACACACACACACACACACACACACACACACACACAGTAGACCAACCAATTATGTCATATCACACACACACACACACACACACACACACACACACACACACACTAGACCAACAAATGATGTCATATCACACACACAAACACACACACACACAGTACCAACACATTATGTCATATCACACAAACACACACACACACACACACACACACACACACACACACACACTAGACCAACAAATGATGTCATATCACACACACAAACACACACACAGTACCAACACATTATGTCATATCACACACACACACACACACACACACACACACACACACAGTAGACCAACAAATTATGTCATATCACACACACACACACACACACACACACAAACACACACACAGTACCAACAAATTATGTTATATCACACACACACACACACACACACACACACACACACACACACACAGTAGACCAACCAATTATGTCATATCACACACACACACACACACACACACACACACACACACACACACACACACACACACACTCCCTCACTATTACACGACCTCCCTTAACCCCTACCCTGTCTTCAACTCGCTGCCGACCTTTACTTCACTCCTGACCACTCACTCTGAAGATAAAGGAACTTTTCACCTGTTTCTCTACTCGCGTGGGGACAACATATAATTCTTAAGCATACTGTATGTTAAGAAAAGCATGCTAAGAAACAATGAAATGCTCTCCAAAGCCTTAACGCTTATAGAGAACTGTAGCAGGACCGTTTAAAGGTCTATATCTGAACATTTGTCTGACATGTGAGAACTTAATTCCACGTGTCAGATTGTTCTCAGGTGGGAAAGTCATCTTAGGGATGTGCCTTGAATAATGTGCTTTCCTATGTTACTCAATGTTCTGTACAACTCTGAGAGATGTATTTCAGATCTGAATAATGTAAGTCTTTAAACCGTGTTGGCAAAGTAGTCTCGTCTTGAAGCCAAAGAGAGCTGTCAAGTCACAGAAGAGAGAACCAATAGTACGTCTATTTTATCACAACTCCACGTTTGATCTCGCTAGCGTGAGAGTTGTTTGGATTGAACACGGTGAAGCTTAAAATGTTTTATAAATAGATATAGTCTTTTAAGTGTTTACTTTTGGGCATTTCATGTGGAATGTATGGCTGTGTATTTTCAAATTCGAGCGCACTCGAGCTGGTTTCTCCAAAATGACCTACCCCACCTTTAAGTCAGATTCACTGACATTAAGTAGAAATCTGTTTCTAAAAAGGTTGTTATACGCTGATTTATATGGGCAGGTGGTAAACAAACAAACTTGTGTATTTGTATAACTTAACACACATTTGCCACAGGATTCATTATTCTCTTTACATCAGTTAGTCTCTGTATTTAATGTGTGTTAAAATGTGGTGGTGGTGTGTGTGTGTGTGTGTGTGTGGTGACCTTGGTACCTCAGCTGGTATTGTTTAGCACGAGAGGGTTCAGTCAGACCCTGTGACTGATCTTTCGACACCTTTACAACACACATACACACACACACACACACACAGTCACAAACGAGCTCTCAGCACCTCGGCTACAAGGCATTCCTGTGACATGTACATGTTGAGGGCACGGGGTCACACTCAGGACTGTGTGTGTGTGTGTGTGTGTGTGTGTGTGTGTGTGTGTGTGTTCACTAAAACGGCTCCCATGATCTTCAACACAAACCAACTTCATCCAACTGTATTTTGTCTAACATTTATTTTTAGATTTCTAAACACTAGTCAGTCAGAATAGCTTCCTCCAACCTGAAGGTGATAATTTACCCGTCGTATTGTGTCGAAATAACAACTCGATACTCACAGAAGAGGAGTTTAAACAAAGTTCAGTCGAATTACAAAAGCCTGTTATGGAAACTGTGGTTTTGAGATAACTTTATAATTGTCATCTCCCAAGACTTTTACTGAAAAGACCTTGAACGCATCCCAGCGAAACTCAATGCAACCTCAGTAAGAACTGGGGCCGTTGGCATGACAACCGATAGACGTCGTAGGGTGAAGAAAACCATCAACCTCCAAGAGATCATGCTGTTTGATTGACAGCTGATTTCTGGGACGTGCATCAAGAAACGCTCGCTTTCTGGTTGAATTCACATTGTTTGGACAACGCTATAATTACATGTACTGTAGTAAGTGAGGGGGTAAGTGGAAACAAAGTAACGGTCAGTCATCCAGTTGTCATTGTTAGAGTCGTACCGGCTCATGGTGCTGTTAATGCAAAGCTGAATTCACACTTTGAACTATAGTAACCTCTCTCTCTGTGTCTCAGGGGGGTGAGGCGAGGAGAGAGGGAACTCTTTTCCATAGACGTCAGAGAGCAAACAGTACCCACAGTCACACACACACATGTATGAAGTGTGTGTGGGGGGGGGGGGGGCATGTTTGTGGTTAGCGCTGAGGAATTACCATTGGCTTATTCCGTCATTTGCCAAAAGCTCGGGGGGTTAGGAGGAATAATTCCACCGAAACACCAAAACCCACAATAAAGCATTTCTGCTGAGCGAGGGAGAGAGGGAGAGGGAAAGGAATGGAAAAGAGGAGGAGAAAAAACGTTTTAAAAAGACAGAGTCTGACCCTCGGGGATGGAGGGATGCAGGATGGCAAGGAGGGAGGAGAAGGATGCATGAAAAAAGGTTACAAAGAAGGTGATAACACGACCTCCAGTGGCGGGTCAAGGAAAACCTTGATCACCAATATGATCAGCCTTTAAAGAGTCCTCTCCTGCTGATGTTCAGGTGTATATCAGTATGTAGTGTCTCTACTTTAAAGAGTCCTCTCCTGCTGATGTTCAGGTGTATATCAGTATGTAGTGTCTCTACTTTAAAGAGTCCTCTCCTGCTGATGTTTAGGTGTCTCTACTTTAAAGAGTCCTCTCCTGCTGATGTTCAGGTGTATATCAGTATGTAGTGTCTCTACTTTAAAGAGTCCTCTCCTGCTGATTTTCAGGTGTATATCAGTATGTAGTGTCTCTACTTTAAAGAGTCCTCTCCTGCTGATGTTTAGGTGTCTCTACTTTAAAGAGTCCTCTCCTGCTGAGGTTCAGGTGTATATCAGTATGTAGTGTCTCTACTTTAAAGAGTCCTCTCCTGCTGATGTTCAGGTGTATATCAGTATGTAGTGTCTCTACTTTAAAGAGTCCTCTCCTGCTGATGTTCAGGTGTATTTCAGTATGTAGTGTCTCTACTTTAAAGAGTCCTCTCCTGCTGATGTTCAGGTGTATATCAGTATGTAGTGTCTCTACTTTAAAGAGTCCTCTCCTGCTGATTTTCAGGTGTATATCAGTATGTAGTGTCTCTACTTTAAAGAGTCCTCTCCTGCTGATGTTCAGGTGTATATCAGTATGTAGTGTCTCTACTTTAAAGAGTCCTCTCCTGCTGATGTTCAGGTGTATATCAGTATGTAGTGTCTCTACTTTAAAGAGTCCTCTCCTGCTGATTTTCAGGTGTATATCAGTATGTAGTGTCTCTACTTTAAAGAGTCCTCTCCTGCTGATGTTCAGGTGTATATCAGTATGCAGTGTCTCTACTTTAAAGAGTCCTAAAGAAAGGTAGAAAAAGGGATGAAAGTGGAAAAGAAAGACCGCCACTGAGGAACCAGAAGCAACAGTTTGACATGTGCGCCAAACGGTGACTAAAGTTCAAGTCGCTGAGAGAAAGTTCTGCAAAAGTTCAACAGTTCTGACAAGAAGGGCAATTACTGTCCAAGCCACGTCGCCACTGTGTGCTTTAAAAGAGAACAAATGACTGCTCTGTCAGGACTATCGACGAAAAGATGCTAAAACAAAAGTGCAGAGAGATGGATGACACCAAGATGAAAGGGCAAGAGACAGTCGTGAGTAATGGAAGAGAGAGAGGAACAAATCCCTCTTTAAATAATTATAAAATGGACTTAGAAACAAATGACAGGGGAAAAAGACTAATGACTCATTTAAAAGCAAGAAAGCTGTACTTTGTCTTGTATTTTCTAATTTGTGGAGCTTTTCCATGTCCGTTTTCGCTAATTTCTCTCCGCAAATCATCCTCAAAGTGTTCTATCACCTGACATTCATGTGCAGAATCATCCCGTCCCAAAAAGAAATGAAGTAGGGATGAGAGAAAGAGTGACGCTGTGATTAACAGGTGAAGGATTGAGCTGATAATGAAGCATCTATCCTCTGCACCTGACCCTAACACCTGAACATGGCCTCTGTAACTTCTATCAGTGTGTCACATCATTCAGCGTCTGCCTATTTGTACACCTGGGGAAAACAATAACAGGCGGACCACCTGCAGGAAGATATTTGAGGGCGGACAGGTGAGGGATGAAAGACGGACGGACAGTGAAGTATCTCCAGAACGAAAAATAAGTCTTATTTCGGGGTCTGTTTGAGGGCACGTAGCATTTTGTTAAGGTCAGTGAATCCATTCCTGGTGTCTAATTTAAACTCCTCAAATCTTACTTTTAAGCATCAGAACACACATTGAAGTATTCATGCAGTAAAACTTACTTTAATATCCTCTTAAATAAGCATTCTTAAGTATTTAACCATCCCTAATCAGTATTTATACGCTACAATGCAAACATTTAATACATATTATAGTCAACACAGTGGGGGTTGAAGCAGGGACGTGCACAGGTACGGGCTAATGTTGCCTTTTTGGCTGACCTGCCCCTCTGGAGAGAGCGATTGTTTTTCTTGTGTCTGTTGTGGCCGGATCAACATGATAAGCCCACAATTAGTATTGTAGCGTCTCGCTGCGGGAAGCACACTTTGTCAGCGCTGTCATCTGCCGGTGCGTTAAGAACACCTCAGTGTCGGATTTTGGAAACTTAATTTTGAGTTGTCTCATGGCAGTCAGGGTATAAGGGACAAACCAGGGGACTTTACTTCCTCTTGATGCCGTCGGTTATTTACAAAAACACACCTAAATATACTTGTTGTTATGGTGCTTCTGTCTTTCTGTGTCTTCTCATCTGTGAAACTCCCTCAACGCGCCGCTCGCTCTCTTTTCTTGATCGCCCTCTCACGGGTGAACAGTTCAATGTCCCGCTTCATTGTAGGATTTCTGCCATGTGTCTACTTTAGTTTGACCATCTCTGTTGTGAAGTTATGGAATACTAAATAAATAAGTTATTAGATACCTTACCGTTACTGCGCTCATAAAGAATGATAAGAATAATGTGTATTGAACTGGTTTCATTAATTAGTGAGTTTATTTAAGGTAATTAGTTAGAGGCCCTATTTTATCAGTATGTCTGGACTACAATGGTCAAACTACATTAAAACAGAATTGTCCCCATTTAGTCTTTAATAGTTACTAACATTAGATATTTTAAAATGTCCCTGGTTTTCATTTTTAAAATCAAGTTACCGAATGCAAGTAGTCGCCTTAGCATTATTTTGTTATGAGATGTGGATTACTGTTCAATTTAGTTGATGTAATAATCGTTTGGTTTCTTTTACATTAAAAACAAGTTACAATTTTCAAAAGGTCTTGTGTGTTTCTTCGGGAGGGGAGGCCCTTTTCCCAGTTCAGAGCAATAGCCCCTCCAAATGTCAGTGCACGCCCCTGGGTTGAAGTGGTTAAATGCGTTATTGAGACAAAATAGTTGTAAATTAGTTGTTTTTCCCAAATAGGCAGTACTAATACGCACTACACGTACTTTCCTATCTTCCCAACATATTTCTTCGAGCCTTGTGGTTTAAAAACAAGGTCATGACATGACAGCGGTGTATTGAACAGTGTCCCTGACTCTGATTCGTTCAAAGAAAGGTAATAAATATCGCTCTTCCCATCAATAGTCTCTCTCTAAACCCCCTTATTTAAAACTAATGGCTATAGACATCATGATTTCCGTTATTAAACATGACGGCGCGTCTCTTCTCGTGCCCTCGGAGGTAATCCTGGGTAATTCTCCCTGTATCAGCCCACTGTGCCGAGTCCACTGCCAGTAATTACACATGTGGCTCATCTTCAGGGTGAAACATCAGAAAAAAACGTGGGGGAGATTTACTGTTACGCTGAGGTCAGTCGGTTTTTATAACTTTCAAAGACACACACACACACACACACACACACACACACACACACACACACACACACACACACACACACACACACACACACACACACACACACACACACACACATCACACACATCAAGCCAGACAGATATGACATCATTGTGGTGTGTGATTCAATCGTCACGAGCACATGACCGCAACCTCGTATATCAAGACCCCTGTAGGGCTGTGGTGTCTGTGTGTGTGTGTGCGTGTGTGTGTGTGTGTGTGTTCTGATGATGAACAGGAGGATGGGGATCTGTCTGTTTTGAAAAGCTGACAGCTCTATCAATGTCTCTGTCCTCATACTCGCTGATTTTCTTCTTTTTTTTGATCGAGAGTGACTTGTTTTTAATCTGTTTTTAATTCATGTTTTGTATTTATTTTATAAGTCTTTTAAATTCTAACTTCTGTTAAATGTTTGCCTTGGAATAAACAGCCAATTGCTTATTATTTAAAATAAATGTGCGTGCTAATGACTAATAATACATCAATACATCTAATAATGCCACAAGGCAGACTATAAGCTTGGTTAGCTCTGCATGTTACATTTGGAGGCCATGTTGTATTGGATTATAGTATATTATCGGCTACATAATATGTGGGTAGGCAGGGTGTTGTCGAAGAAATCATATGCTTACAATTACATCCCACAAATATGTTTATGATAGCACACGATAGTCATGTGACCGTGCTGTAGTTCCTTTATTGCCCAACATTAGCCTCCTTTAGCTTAGCAGTGGTGACGTGAAGTCATGTGACTGTGCTGTAGTTTCTTTATAGCCCAACATTAGCCTCCTTTAGCTTAGCGGTGGTGACGTGAAGTCATGTGACCGTGCTGTAGTTCCCTTATAGCCCAACATTAGCCTCCTTTAGCTTAGCGGTGGTGACGTGAAGTCATGTGACCGTGCTGTAGTTTCTTTATAGCCTAACATTAGCCGCCTTTAGCTTAGCGGTGGTGACGTGAAGTCATGTGACCGTGCTGTAGTTCCTTTATTGCCCAACATTAGCCACCTTTAGCTTAGCGGTGGTGACGTGAAGTCATGTGACCGTGCTGTAGTTCCCTTATAGCCCAACATTAGCCTCCTTTAGCTTAGCGGTGGTGATGTGTAGTCATGTGACCGTGCTGTAGTTCCCTTATAGCCCAACATTAGCCTCCTTTAGCTTAGCGGTGGTGATGTGTAGTCATGTGACCTTGCTGTAGTTCCTTTATAGCCCAACATTAGCCTCCTTTAGCTTAGCGGTGGTGATGTGTAGTCATGTGACCGTGCTGTAGTTCCCTTATAGCCCAACATTAGCCTCCTTTAGCTTATCGGTGGTGACGTGAAGTCATGTGACCGTGCTGTAGTTCCTTTATAGCCCAACATTAGCCACCTTTAGCTTAGCGGTGGTGACGTGAAGTCATGTGACCGTGCTGTAGTTTCTTTATAGCCTAACATTAGCCGCCTTTAGCTTAGCGGTGGTGACGTGAAGTCATGTGACCGTGCTGTAGTTCCTTTATTGCCCAACATTAGCCACCTTTAGCTTAGCGGTGGTGACGTGAAGTCATGTGACCGTGCTGTAGTTCCCTTATAGCCCAACATTAGCCTCCTTTAGCTTAGCGGTGGTGATGTGAAGTCATGTGACCGTGCTGTAGTTCCTTTATAGCCCAACATTAGCCACCTTTAGCTTAGCGGTGGTGACGTGAAGTCATGTGACCGTGCTGTAGTTCCTTTATAGCCCAACATTAGCCACCTTTAGCTTAGCGGTGGTGACGTGAAGTCATGTGACCGTGCTGTAGTTCCTTTATAGCCTAACATTAGCCACCTTTAGCTTAGCGGTGGTGACGTGAAGTCATGTGACCGTGCTGTAGTTTCTTTATAACCTAACATTAGCCACCTTTAGCTTAGCGGTGGTGACGTGAAGTCATGTGACCGTGCTGTAATTCCTTTATAGCCCAACATTAGCCACCTTTAGCTTAGCGGTGGTGACGTGAAGTCATGTGACCGTGCTGTAGTTCCTTTGACTCCTAATGTTAGCTTTTTACCTCAAAAATATGACTGCACCACTCTCTATGTATGATATCATCGTGTCCAGATGACCTCTGATTGGCTGTAAATTACACCAACGAGCTGCCCTGCTCTCAAAAACGGTGCGATCAATCCGTCTCGTAAATATTGAATTGTGAATAATAGAAGCAGACTCAGACTCTCCTCTGACCCCGACCCTCCACTCAGCTTTTCGTATCGCCCTGGTTGATTAATTGACTCCCTGCAGGTCATTACTGCACATGCTCTCTGGCGCATGGCGTCACCAGATATAAAACCGTGAGAGATCTTAAAACACATTTTAGGAGACAGGCTTTTATATAACTTGTTTATGGGGTATCATTTCTGATAATGCAACAAGAAATATTCACATATTGGCGAAGTCATAAAAGTCAGTCATATTTATAGATCATTAGGCTTAATGACTATGATGTTATGTTCTGCTCTTAAGACTTTAATGGCTGCTAAAGTGGCAGGTGTGTTCATAAGGAGCGGGTTTACTGCCGGTAATGGAGCATAAACATAGAAAAGATTTTGTCAGCGATTTTAACATCTTATCTTGAATGTCAGGATAATAAACATGGCTCAGATGCTTTCTTAGCATTTTATTATGAGTATGTAACAAAGCAGGGATTAATAGAGGGGTCTAGGATAAAAGCAATGATCTGGTGTTGTTGAATCTTAGATGAATCGTCCAAATGGCAATGAGACTAATTATGAATGTTCTGATGTGAAGTGCAAACTATACAATAACTCATATCTGTATGAGCTTCCTATGTGTTCTGAATGGGAAATATTAATATGTAAATGTGTAAAGTGCCATTGCAGTAATGTGCTGATATAAACAAAGTACATTCCCACTAGGGTTACAAAGGGGCGGAACATGTCCGGAAAGTTTCCATGGGAAGTTAAGCTGGGGAATTTTGGAAATATTCGATGCAAAATTAAAGAAAAAACATGACATTTCAACAGATTAGAACAGAACAAGTTTTAATTATTTTATTGAACAATTATTTGTTTAATTGAAGAACGAAAACAGGAATGTTGAGTTAAATGTTACTCATCCCCCCAACCCCACTCATTAAAAAATGAACATCCCCCATCCAAAAACCCCCACAAAGTCCCATTCAAAATGTTAAATGTAAAGATCCCCTCCCCCTCCACAAACTCCCATTAAAAATGCAAATCTTCCTTCAAGCAATCCTCTGTATTTTGGCTAAACCCTTTCAGTCAATGGCTCTTCCTGGGCCTCATCGACATCCAACGCTGAGTCTTCAGTGTCACTGTCCAGCCTTGTTGAGGATGGCTCTGTGTCAGTTTTTCACATGTGTGAGCCTGTTGCGATCCTTGGTGTGGTACCAAGTAAGCAGTGTGCTATGGCATGGATATTCAAGTGTACTTCAATGGCATCCGTTTGTTTTAGTCAGGATTATGCTAAAATATACTTTCCCCAACTATATTTACGTTCCCTATGAATGTCACAATCTTAAGGAGAACCCAAATGCAGCACTCGAGAAACCAAGGAGAATTGGTGATAAACTTTATTGGAGATTCCACTGGATCTGAGGAATACCAACCGAGCAGTTTAACGCACCGGAGGACAGCGGGCAGAAGGTGAGTCAGGGACAGGCAGAGAGTCAGGGAGTAAGCGAGGCGGTCAGCGTAGATACAGGCAGGGTCGGATAACAGGCCAGACAGGATAGTCGAGGGACAGGCAGGATCAGGGAACAGGCAGAGCAAGCAGATCGAGGACAGGCAGGGTCGGAACCGGGTCGGCAATCTGGTATCAAACGCGGGAAAGACAAGCATGAGGCAAAGTACAATCTGGCAAAGAGTGTGTGTAAGGTGCGGGTTTAAATACTGGCAGAAGCTAATGGGTGCAGAAGAGAGTGAGCTAACGAGTGGGTGTGGAAAACAGGTGAGACAGGTGAATGGAAAACTACTGGTGAATGATGGAGCAGACTATGACAATGAAGAGCCAACCTTCAATTTTGAAAATTCCCAGTTTATTCCCGTTTATTCCCATGGAAGGTTTGCAACCCTAATTCCCACATAGACTTTGCGTGGGCAGGCCGTCCAGGTATATTAACGTCCGCAAGTATATTTTGCGACCCTCCTTTACCTGTTCGCTCCGCTATCGCGTGAAGGGTCTGCTTCATGCGCTCCGCAGTAACCCCGCTGCGAGGGTCCGGCGAACTACTCGACTACCGCCACAAGTATATTTCAGATCTGTGGGAAACACTGGATATGTATACGAAATGTACGATAAATTAACATTTGTATTTAAAGCTGCAAGAATCACTAGGAAGTAAAACTAAATTAAACACATGCTATGATATTAAAAAGTGTTGTACTGTTAGATCGATGTTAAGCTACCATCAACAAAACACGGTATTTCCCTTTAGAGTTTTTAAAGAATACCTATGAACTAGGCTGCAAGACCTTTAATTAGAAATTGAAGGAGGAAGTAGCACACGTATCATTCATGTTACATTACCTTATTTGGGTAAGACGACACATTGTAACACTGACATGCTTAGTGCTGTGAAAATGGACATTACATTAAATGTATCTCGTCAAAATGTAGACATTAAGGAACTTTGAACCTAGCATTCACACTGAAAATAAGATAAATAAAAGACAGCTCTCTGCTCCGAAAGGATAACAAAACTCCACTTTAACATTCATTTGGAGTCTTATTTGTGTCTGTCCAACGAATGCGAAGTCAAAATGCAAGTTAAAATTGTGCTTTCCTTTGAGCTCAAGATGCTTAAACTTTATTTACGAGCTAGCTGCTAACTTTTCCCTGTCTGCAGTTCGGGGCTTTCCGTGAGCTTATCAGAGCTTAATTGCTAAAGACAGCTGAAAGGCATGGATTTCTCTTTTGATTTAAGTGTTCATATACAAATATATTGATTAATGAAGCATTAGTGAGCAGGTTACTAAATCTCCTGCTGCTGCTCTGCATCTCAACTCTGACCTCTGACCTCTGCTGGATCAGGAAAGTATCACCTTATTATCAAAAGTTGGACGAAGCCTCTGCTCTCGTCTCTTCGGCTTTCATCCGGTTTCACACTCCGACAGCTGTTGAGTTTGAAACCAGCAGGGTGTCCGCCTCTATGATGGTGTGTGTGTGTGTGTGTGTGTGTGTGTGTGTGTGTGTGTGTGTGTGTGTGTGTGTGTGTGTGTGTGTGTGTGTGTGTGTGTCTGTGTGTGTGTGTGTGTGTGTGTGTGTACCACATTCTTCTTCTCTGCTCATAATCACGCACAGACCTCCAGTTCATCAGCGGGCCACAGAAACACACTGCTTTCATCACACTCAAACAACCCTCTTATTGATATCTTTTTCTCATTATATTAAAATCTTTTTCCGATTAGCATCTTATATATTTTTGCCCGAGCGACCGTACACACGACAGCCGGATAATCTTCAAAGCGTGTCGTGCTTTTTTTGAGCTTTGAAAAAACGATATTCTTATCCTATGTGCCAATGTTTGAATAAAACAATCTAGTTCCTTTTTGAAGGAGGTTCACCTTGTTCTCCAATAATCCTTATGAGCTGTGTTTATAGAAACAAAATGAAAGCCGTATTTATGATAAAGCTGCAGCTATAAAACGTGTTTCTCAGGACTGGAAACATTAAGGACATGTTTGCCTTTATTTTAGTATATAAGGGAGCTAAGGGAACTTATAAAACCTGAAAAAAGGAATACTTCAAAGGCCTTAAAGTCAGAAATACCATTATTTATTTTATATTCATATTGTTTGCATATTCTCTCTATCACTCTAACTCCGTTTATACCCATAAATACTGTTCATACTGTAGCTTTTCATATCTGTCATTAATTGTTGTATTGTGTCTTTTTAATAAGTAGCTATTATAATATGTTACTTCCCCTAAAAGAGAGACTTAACGTTATCTGCAATTGGGTAGTAAAAAGTGCCATTATAAGTATTTAGAAAATTAGCTAAATCCAACATTGTGCATTCCTACTGTCCACCTGATTTCCACATACTGTAAATGCTGTTGTCCCATTGGTCAATGCATACCACACAACAGACATGAACTAATACATCAAAAGTGATCGCACATCAGGTAAAGAAGAAGGAGTTTTTCTACATTGGAGAGTGAAAGAAAGACCATCTAGCGTTGTAGTTTCTGACTGAGATAAATTATTTTCCAATTTGGGATGAATAAAGTATGTATCCACCTACCAACCTACCTATCTATCTATCTACCTATCTATCTATCAACCTAACTACCTACCTATCTATCAATCTATTTATCTAACTACTTACATACCTACCTACCTATCAACCTACCTATCTATCTATCTATCTACCTACCAACCTACCTATCCTATCAATCTATTTATCTACCTACCTACTTTCATACCTACCTACCTATCAACCTACCTATCTATCTATCTATCTATCTATCTATCTACCTACCTACCTATCTATCATATCTACCTACCTACATATCTATATATCTATCTATCTATCTACATATTTATCTACCTACC
This sequence comes from Harpagifer antarcticus, assembly GCA_902827135.1. Lineage (NCBI taxonomy): Eukaryota > Metazoa > Chordata > Actinopteri > Perciformes > Harpagiferidae > Harpagifer > Harpagifer antarcticus. The sequence goes on from CADEHL010000016.1 coordinate 175,279, forward strand.
TACATACCTACCTACCTATCAACCTACCTATCTATCTATCTATCATATCTATCTATATATCTATCTATCTATCTACATATTTATCTACCTACATACATACCTACCTACCTATCAACCTACCTACATATCTATCAATCTATCTACCTACCTACATATCTATCTATCATATCTACCTACCTACCTATCTATCTATCCATTCATCTATCTACCTACCTACCTACCAGTGACGTGCGGTGAGGTTCATGGCTGGTGAGGCACTGACTCTTTCAGTCAGATTTACAAATATTATATTTTGACCTTAATCGAAATATTCGGTTATTTTCCAAAGCTTTTTTAGTCTGATGCTTCGATTCATTTCAAACAGACCGTTCAACAAAAGGATACCCCAAGTCTAAATATTGGATTGTTCTTTCTTAGTAAGATCCCATGTTCATTACAATGGTGGTCTTACCTTGACTTGAAGATGAAGTGCATGCTTTCCTTCTGGACAACAATCTCTATTACTTTTTTGTAAAAGTCCTCCTTATCTTCCTCTAGTTTCAAACTTCTAGTTTGTTGTTTGCGTCTACCGTCTCTGCGTAGAATAACAGTAGCAACAAGAACCTGTGGGCTCACTTGCGCCCCCTTCAGTGCGGCAGAGGTTATGGCTGCCTCTCCTGGTGCTTTTCTCATTGCCGTTGTATGATGAGACCAGCGAGCCTAAATATCATACGTGAAATAAGTTATTTAGAGACGATGGATGGCGAGGATAAATGTAATAAAGGGATATACAAACATTACATTGGTGACATACAGTGAGATGGTAACAGGCACGCGCTTAGGGCCCGCTTTCCAGCCAGTTTCTGTGGGGTGACGCATTCTGAGGTGAGGCAGAGCTCATCTGTGCCTCACCTCACCCCACAGTAACTGGCTGGAGCGCGCTCACAAAATAAGTGCCCGCGTTAAATTAGTGCCCGCGCTCCAGCCAGTTACTGTGGGCTTACGGGAGGCAGAGCTCGGGTCAGGGTCATAAATGCGTGTGTGTGTGTGTGTGTGTGTGTGTGTGTGTGTGTGTGTGTGTGTGTGTGTGTGTGTGTGTGTGTGCGTGTGTGTGTGCGTGAGCGTCCAAACCTACGCTAACACTCCTTACATTTGCCAGAGCGGACCTATCAAACGTGCATTAGTAGATATTCATGCAAGCCTGCGTCACAGCGTGTGATTATGTGTGCATGTGATCTGTCAGCCTGTGCGTCACTGCATTCAATCCTGCATGTGTTTATTCCTGTTGTTATGGGAGTTTTATCAAAGGTATCTCAAGTTCGTGCACTCGTGCGTCAGCCGGCGTTCTGTAATCGCTGTATTTGATGCAGAGTCAGCGTTCCTCTCCGTTCTCACGTCTTTATTCTGAACACACGGTTGTACCTTTCCCTCTTCTGTTCGTACAGACTCTTTCTACTCTTGCGGTGTGTTTTAATTCATGCACGGTCGCCCATGTGTCGCGCAGCTGCAACACTGACTCTCTGGCCTTGAATCTGCATGTTACAGCTTTTGAAGCTGCACTCAGACGGGTCAAAGTGCGACAGAAAGACGGAGAATTAAATGCAAATCACGTGCAACTGAAACTAGGAGATGTGTCCCGTCTGTGACAGGTTCAAGGAAAGCGGACGTTTTACTTCAACTTCCGACGTCGCAGGTGCAATTCCCAACTCGTAGTTTTTCCAATGTCTCATTGGAGTTGAAGCTGCTCTCTCCTTCATCTCGTCCATCCTTCTCAAATCTGTGTTTCCTTGAGTCTCCTTCTCAATTTTTACATTTAATCTTAACTCTCATGTCATATCTTTCCTTCCCTTTCTCCACTGATTAATGGTTCCCTCTTTTTTCTACCTTAAAGGGGACCTATCATGCAAAATGCACTTTTGTACGTCTTTTATACATGAATATGTGTCCCCGGTGCGTCAGGGAACTCACCAAGTGTCAGAAAACACAACCCTCTCTTTTCATCCAAACCCAAATCTCTAAAAACGGGGCTGCAACTGATCTGATACAGACTGATCCAGATTTGAAATATCTCTGACGTCAGGAACGAGGAGCTCCGCCTATACGGCCAACTCTCCACCAATCAGGAGGAGACAGCCACGGCCATTGCCGCTCGAAAGCGCTGGAGACGCTGTAGTACATATGCCAGGCCTGTAGGTGGCGCTGTAGTCTGCCACAAAAGCAGCGAAGAAGACTTCTCAGATTCAGCCCTTGCAAAAACAGGTTTGGTATTTTGAAAAAAAAAACTTCGCAGACATGTTTTGTATAGGTATGACCCTACAATATATGTTTCAAATACAGCATGATAGGTCCTCTTTAAAACCACCTCAGTGTGAGTCAGTCAAATATCCTCTTCCTCTCCTTTGTGTATTGATTTTGTATTTGAGTTTGCTTCTTTATTTTAATGTTAGTCTTTAATCTGTCTGTATCTGCTGCTTTAACAATGTGTATGTCTCTATTGTGGGACAACTTTAGGACTTCTGATTTCTTATTCTCCTTTACTTCCCCCCACCACCTTTCCTCCCTCTTCCATCCCTCCTTTCCTACCTCTTTTAAAGATTTCTCTCCCTTTTTCTACCTCATTAACACCCAGAAAAGTCACCTCCTTACCCTTGTATCCGTATTCTCCTCGCTCCTTTTCCCTTTCCCTCACCATCCTTCCCTTATTTTACCCCATGTTCCTCTTCCTTGACTATTGTTCTTTCTTATTGTGTCTTATCACAAACTCAGTGTGAGTTAGTTTCTACGTGTTGGACATGTCATAGGTTAGTCTGTAGTCTTTTATGTTGCTCCTGTAACAATGTGAAATCCCTATTGACTTCTGATTCTCCTTTACTTCCTCCCACCATACTTTATTTTCCTCATCTCCTTCCTTCCTTTCCCTACCTCATTAACACCCAGAAAGGTCATCTCCTTACCCTTGTATCCATATTATCCTCACTCCTTCTCTCCTTATTTTAACCCTTTCCCCTCTTCCTTGAATCTTATATTCCCTTCTCTACCCCATTTCCCCCCCCTCTCCCACCCGATCATTATTTCCTCCCCCCTCTCACTACGTTTCATCCACCTTATTTCTTTCCTCCTCTCTCTCAGTACAATACCCTGTCTGTGTGACCAAAATAGCAGCGTAGGTACAGTGCAGTGTTTTCCATATGGCTCCCATTCACTCACTGTGGAGAAAGGCTATATTGGAGCAAACTGGGCTGTAAAAACATAACAGGGGCGACTCTTAAAATATAATGAAACCCCTCGACTTTTACATCGCCTGCAGGGGTAGTTAGAGACTTCTACCTAAAAGCTTTCGGGCAGCTGAATGTGATCCAAAAACACAGATCCTGAATATCTCTCTCTCAGGAAGATATCATGCTCTAAACCAGTGTTTCTCAAACTCTTTCATACCAAGGAAAAACACTCGCGGACCACCTAACTCCACAAATATATAAAAACACATCGTTTTTCTAGAACAGATTACAAATCGCCTGAAAATGGTAGAAACAAGTGGCAACATGTGTGACGAAGGTGTTGCGCTGGGCTATATCATGCAATTGAAAGTGAAACTTAAGCTCGCTCCGTTGCGGAGATATTCCCGCGAGAGTGCGGAAAACTTAAATTGATTGATTTATTTCAAATGTGAAATTGTACCAATAGACTCATGGACCACTAGGGGGCGCTCACAGAACACCAGTGGTCGGCGGATCACACTTTGAGAAGCACTGAGCTAACCTGATGATTTGGGGCCAAAATGCCACGTTTTTCTTGTCTTTGACACGCAATAACTCGCTAAGTTTGGGAACGAGACGGTCAACCAATGGTTACTAGTTCAAGTCTCTAAATAGACCAAAATAATATACGGAAGCAAGGCAATAAAACCCAACTTCTCTCTGGCACTTCGAGATCTCTTTAATAATGCTTTGTGCATTTAGAGCCTCAAGTACTTAGTTCCTGTTGTGCATGTGTGTATCTGTATATCAACAACATGGTGACATCAACATTTCTCCAAGAGGATTAATGCCTTGTTGTCCTGAAGATTCATTGTTGAGTGGGTTAGTAAAAGAGACATACTAAGCCGGTGATACAACATATTCCCAAACATGGGTTGTTTCTGAAGTGGAGAATAAATCAAAATGTGCTGAAGCTGTGCAGAGAAAATGCCACTGATGCTCGGCAACGCAGAAGCATGTTTTCATTCATATTGTGGTGAGAAAATAACAGACTTTGAAACTTTGAAGTGAATGATATGCGGAAGATAACAGAGTATAAAGGATACGTGTTAATACAAAATACTAAAACACTCTTTCGAGCTGCAGAATCAGGTGATATAACGTATTCTAATAGAAATGATCTTTCTACTAATGATATAAAAGTATTGATTATTGAAGCCTTAAATAAAGGCATAGTGTCAAAGTGTGACGAATGAGGACACTGCCTTTTGCTTTGAGTACGTCTTTCGTTCTGAGTGTTTATTTACGACAAAGCAGTTTAATCTTAATAGAATTTCAATTGGCGTAAACGTTTCATAACAAAAGTGAAGCGGACTTGCTCTTACGTACGGTTTGAATTCATCGGTGGACGCGCGCAGATGCAAGACGACACTATGAAATCATCTATCAATTTGAAACCCTTAAAGTGAAGACATTAACGAATTAATTCATGCACGTTTGCATATTATATTAGTAGAAATGCATGGTGAGGAGACACACACACACACACACACACACACACATCACTTCAGGGGACATTCCATTGACTTACATGCATTTCCTGGAGACTTAGCCTAACCCTAACCCTAACCAACACATGCCTAACCCTAACCCTAACCCTAAACCTAACCAAGTCTTCACCCTAAAATTAATGATTCCCCTTATGGAGAGCTCCAATTTGTCCCCATAAGGGAGGCGAGTCCCCACACGTGACTGTGTAAACAGATTTAGGTCCCCACAAGTATAGTAATGCTAGGCCACACACACACAGACACACACACACACACACAGACACACACACGGGTAATATTTTCAGCTCAGAGGCATTAATATCAGAGGTGATATAATGACTCCCGAGGGGTCTGACCTTTTTAAGTGGGATGGAAAACAAAGGCAGCACTCAAACAGCCGCCCACACACACGCACGCACGCTCTCACACACACACACACACACACACACACACACACACACACACACACACACACACTTCCAACTTTTAGCTATGATTTATTGTGATAAAAAGGAGGACTGTGGCCTTGGCAGTCTGCGCTACATTTCTACTGAGATGTTTTTTTTTCTGCCCTGTTGTTTGTGTTGGTACTGGAGCAAGACTCGCTGTGTGTGTGTGTGTGTGTGTGTGTGTGTGTGTGTGTGTGTGTGTGTGTGTGTGTGTGTGTGTGTGTGCGTGTGTGTGCAGATCAGTGTGTGTGTGTGTGTGTGTGCAGATCAGTGTGTGTGTGTGTGTGTGTGTGTGTGTGTGCATGCGTGCGTGTGTGCAGATCAGTGTGTGTGTATGTGCGTGTGTGTGCTTGCGTGTGTACGTACGTGCAGATCAGTGTGTGTGTGTGTGTGTGTGCGTGCGTATCAGTGTGTGTGTGCAGATCAGTGTGTGTATGTGCGTGTGTATGTGCGTGTGTGTGTGTGTGTGTGTGTGCGTGCGTGCAGACCAGTGTGTGTGTATGTGTGTGTGTGTGTGTGTGTGTGTGTGTGTGTGTGTGTGTGTGTTTGTTCAGCCCTCCAACTAAGGAGTTGATAACTTTCCAGCTACTGAAAACAGTTATTCTGTCCTCCCTTTCTAAAGAAATGGTCCTTAGCAGTCTGTGGGAGATATACTGTGTGTGTGTGTGTGTGTGTGTGTGTGTGTGTGTGTGTGTGTGTGTGTGTGTGTGTGTGTGTGTGTGTGTGTGTGTGTATGTGTGTGTGTGTGTGTGTGTATACAGTAAGTACTTTGAGAACATTGAGACAGATCATTCATCATGTAATTTACAAGAGAGGAACTTGAAGAATGAGGAAAGCATGCAACAGCAATCCGCTGATTCATCTCCATTAAAGGTGCTTTCAGATGTGCACACTTCCCCAATCTGAAATACTATATATCTGCAGACATGTCAAACAAGTGCTTTGGTTGAACCTGGAGTTGAACAAGTGGAAGCGTGTTCAAAACAGAGAAACTAAATAGAATCATGAAAGTACGAGTGCACATTCACCAACATCCCAATGGAAAGCCTAAGACGCATTAAAGCTTGTGTTTTGAATATTAAATGCAGACAGCAGCTGTAGTTACGCATTCTCTGAAAGCACCACAAATCAGATGTGGTTCACACAGGTGAAATAGCAGCAAGCCAATGACTACAAGACATGGATGTCCAGGATGTGCAACAACCTTAGCAAGTTGCTCAGAACTAATGGGTGAAGTCCAAATGTGATTTAGAGCCAATAAGAAGACGGATATCTAATCCTATTGGAACACAAAGGTTGCACTGACTGCTCTTAATGTGCTGATGTAGAGAAACCCCCTCTGCATATTCACCTTAAACCCAGAGCAAGCAGAATTCCTGTAAACTAAGACTGCAACTTAAACTAGATTTAGTATTTCCACACAGGTAACATGTCGAGTTAATGGGTACAAGTGCTTTCCAGGAAGTACAGAGACCTCAGTGTAATGATTTGTGACGGTAAAATATAATTTAGAGCCGACTATTCTATATATAATATATAATATGTGAAGGTAGCGACTACCCCCCACACACACACCCTCAAAACGACACACCAGACACCCCTTATTAGTCAGCTAATCTCGCTACAGTAAAAACACACAGCACCAGGGGGGGTCCCACTAAATCACCTGGTGGGACACACACACACACACACACTCCTAATAGCCCTACAGTCTTTCTTGGCAGCGCTCTTATCGTAAATGTGGAATTGATTCAGTGAAAGCCACACACACACATTCATAAGTACAAAAATGTACATTAAAAACAGTCCCTGCTAACACACACACACACACACACACACACACCTGTAAAAGCCATGTAAAATGGTCATGGCTCTCTAATTGGCGGAGTCCTGTGATTGGTTGTTGGACTTCTGCCAACAACCAGTGAGAGGCCTCCGTCTGCTCCATCAGGACCATGGCTCCTTAAGCAGCAGGGTGTGTGTGTGTGTGGGTGTGTGTGTGTGTGTGTGTGTGTGTGTGTGTGTGTGTGTGTGTGTGTGTGTGTGTGTGTGTGACATGTGTTAGAGTCATAATACTCACAGTAGGAGGTATTAATGGCTCTTGTAACGTAACTGCTGCTGCGCTGCGTACAAGAAAGGCCGACACACCTTCGTTATTACACACACACACAAGACACCACACACACACACAAAGACACACATACTTATTCTCCAACATGTGCCAATTAATGTATTTACTGCATATGTATGTTGTGCGTGTAATGACCCCTTTAGACCAAATGATTTAAAGGTAAACAAAATACCAGGCGTTGAAAACTAACGGACATTAAAACATTATTTCGACGTATAATTCAAAACGAGAGCTTGATGGAAACCAAACTACAGCTCACTAGCACGTGGAAAATACATGCTAATACCCTCCTGTCTGCCACACACACACACACACACACACAGTAGGTCAGCAGATTAGAGTAGACTAGGCCTATGCTGAAGTAAGGGAAAGAGTCTTAATGCTAAGTGGTCGCCAGTGGAAACTGTTTTCAAGCTGTGGAACAGAATTAGCACAAATGTATAGCTCTATTGTGGCCTTTGAACGTGAACACACACACATGTCGTTTAGCATCAGAACACACACACACACACAGATGCGAAAAGGATTCGGTGTTTAAAGGTTAGAGTTTGCACACAGACTGCAGCGGGCTGAGCAAACAAGCTCCGTTAAAATTGATTTATTTTATGAAATCTAATAATCACAGCAATAAAAACATATTGGAATAACGTTTTGGCCGTTTCCTCTCGGACGTCTGAACCCCCTTTCCCTGCTCCCATTCACAGAGGTGAGTGAAAGGGTGTGTGTGTGTGTGTGTGTGTGTGTGTGCGTGTGTGTGTTACCTCAAGGATGCAAAGAAATAAAAGGTAACATATAAGGATTAAACGCAACAGGAAATTACATCATGAACCTGGCCGACTTCCCAGACGTTTGATTGGTCGTTTTGTTCTCATTCGGCACCAAACATGTACTGATTTCAGTTTTACTGCGTCGCTATAAGCCCCCGCTTCAACATTACACACACACACTGCACATTTCATTAACAGACACACAATAAGAATCAACGAGGAAATGAAAGAAAAGACAGAAAGACCAATAACATGAGCAAGGAGCATGACGACGAGGAGGGCTTAGAGACGGAAAGTTCAACTCAAACAAGGAGCGACATATTAAAGAAGTCGCTGAAGTAGAAAAATATATATGAAGAAATAATAAAAAAAAGTAAATGGATTTGGAATCGTTTCGGGTGAAAAACGTTTCCCAGCGTTCGTTTTTTTGATATATTTCTTTCCGAAGACATTCCACACACACACACACACACACACACACACACACACACACACACACACACACACACACACACACACACACACACACACACACACACACACACACACACACACACACACACACACACTTATTGAGCCTCGAATCAAGAAGTATTTTGGTTAAATATCCCGCAGAACATTGAGAGCATACCTCCTGTATGAATTTACACGAATACAATCTACCTGTACGAACTGTCCTGGTGGTCCGAGACCGGTATCAATAACAGAGATGAGTCTAGGGACCGATATGGCTTTTTCAAGGCCGATACCGATTATTAGTAATCAAGGAGACCGATAACCGATATTTGGAACCGTCAAAATGTAGAATAACAAACTCCAACACAACTTCTTTGAAATGCATTGAAGCATATATTATGTTTAATGAACTTTTAAACATCTTACATCTGGTTTCCTTTTCTTTAGTGCAGCCAATGAGTTAGAGAGAGACAGAGAGTTAGAAGTGGGGCTGCAGGCTGACATGCTTAACTAACAATAATGCTTAATTTATTATATCAAAACAATGCCTGTCTATCTAGCATACATCCCAATAAGCTGCTAGCAACTGTGAAACACTAGTGCTAGCTAATGTTTTGCAAACTATTAAAAGTGAGGCTATTACAGTAGACCTAACGTTAGTCTAGTAGCCTCACTTCTAGCATTAGCTAGCACTAGTGTGTTGCAGTTGCTAGCAGCTTAAAACTTAGTAATAAAAACAGGCCGATTATCGGTCAACCCCTAGAGTCTAAAAAAGTACATTTATTATCATATATTGAAGACAGGATGGCCCGCTGTCAAATGGAGACATGACGTGTTCGAGAGTTCGAGAAAGGGGATTGAATTTCATGTAGAAGATATTAAAACGTTTTAAATAACTTTGTGGAATAATTTGGTTATTTTTATCAATTAATAGATATTTTATTTGAGTATTTATTTGTTACCTATGACCCACTATTTCCCAATGTAGGATCAATATACTGTAGAGCAGTGGTTCTCAACTGGTGGGTCGCGACCCAAAAGTGGGTCACGGACCCGTTTTGAGTGGGTCGCAGATGTGTGAGTGAAGAAAAAAAGAAAAATGTTGGGAGAAAAAGTCAAACTTCTATTTTGAAGGCCCGATTTTCTAACGCTGTGCATGCAGTCGGCGTTGGACTGGAAGTACCGGAGACCATAAACGGTTTTGAAAACTTCTGTCACGTAGTGATCATCTTCTCAATAAAATATCTTTGACTGATGTTTTTTCGAGTCTTCTGGCCAATCAGAATCAAGAGTGTTGCCGGAAGTCCCCACGGAGAATAACTTTGCGGTAGAACTCTTCTTTATACATCCATGGGTACAACTTCAGATAACAATGAACACATAATGAAATATGACCCCCGGTCTGATGACTGACAGGTCACAGAACAATGGGGGCTATCTACCCTTACTCACAATTTAAAGTAAGTCACACAGACTCTCTCCTCTTTGCTCTTCTCGCAGCAAGATGTCAGAACAAAGTGAAAAACAAACAATGGCATAAAATATTATTAATATGTCGGGTAGTGATAGATTTATTTATTTTCTTCTCAGTGTACCAGAATGCATAGTTTATGTTAGTATTTCTAAAAATCTCCTGGGGCAGAATCCCCCCAGACCCCCTGCTGGGGTTGGGTTTTCAGCATGTGCCTTTTTATATAGTTCAGCTTTGATTCCATCATCTCATTAAACCTTTTTTAAAAGCATACTTTAGTTCTGTGAAGGGATATATGCTGTACTTCACTTTAATATTGTCTGCTGAAAAGCGTATATATTACAGCACGATCTTTTGTTGAATAGATTTGAGTGCTTCAAAATGTTGGGTCGCGATTTACTGACCAAGTAGAAAGTGGGTCCCGAGGCCTGACCAGTTGAGAACCACTGCTGTAGAGTGTATCTTATATACTTTAATATAATAAAATAAAGTATAATATAATATAGTAAGATGTGTCTTGTCTAACTACACATATTATTGGATGAAGGTAAATTATTTGTATTCTCTTGCGGCTAATTTAGCGCTTTTATTATTTTATTTATGTTTTGTTTTAGTGTCCTTCGCCAGCTTTGTGAAGTGCTAAACAATAAAGACATTATTTTGAATATTATTATAATGAGTAACCACTCCCTGTAGACTGTGAAGCAGCCTCACGCCTCGCACCGAGAGGTTCAATGACCTCTTTAAAAGGTTCAATCGTGCTTTTCTTACTTTAGGAAACGCCTTAAATATTGCTTTTAGTGTCTTAAAAAACGTGATTTCTCGAGGAAGCGTTGACCTGAACTTGACTTTGTCTGAGGACTAAGGTGGTCTACAAGCGTTTTACGACATTTCCTCCACAGCGTCACCAAAACAAACTCTTCTCCACCACATCTGAGCTTCTCCACGAGTATTGAAGCACGTACTGCACGAGCTGACTCTCTGCTCTCCAACGAGACAAAGAACAATGCTCTCAACGCAGACTCTGTGCACTTAGGATTTATAGAGCAATCATCACAGTGAGAAACTAGCTTTACTATCTGGGAGATTGTGCAACTGTGACCACCAGAAAGCAAGCGCTCTGTGAAACAAACAACAACAACACAGAGGGCACATAAACAAAGACATGTTGGAAAACACCAAAGGCTGTGTGGGGTCGAAGCATATAAAACACCGCAAACACATAACGAGAATTCAGGGGAGGATATGCAGAGAGAAGCGAAACCAAGCATGCTTTAACGTCATGGAAAATACCAACACGGTGTGACTGCACTTATGTCCATTTCACATGGAGTACATTCAGCCACAGACTCATCGCTCCAAAACAGCACACCAAGCGCCTCGGACAGTCCTTTGTGCCCGTAGCCATCAGGCTGCACAACAAGGGGGCAATAATGTAAACAAAATAAATACTGTCTGCACAACCCACAGTAATAAATTATATTATATTATTATTATTATTATTATTATTATTAGTAGATAAATATATTTAGATATGTATATATATATATATATATATATATATATATATATATATGTCATATGTACAGATCCATCCTACTTTTCACTTGTCACTTTAACTTTTAGTACATAGCTCGGATGACCAAATGTTTATATATGCTCTCAGTTACCTTGTCATTACCATTTTGCTTTATTATTGATCCTATTTCTATTTTTGACCTGTGTGAAACTTTACTGTCCTGTTTTTTTTTCACGCTTACTCTGTTGCTGCTTCCTACTGCTGAATTTCCCCACGGGGATTAATAAAGGTCCATCTAATCATCTAATCTAATCTAATTTCCTGATGTTGCTGACAGCGAACACTGATCGCACATGGAACCATATTGTCTTTAGGTCATTACAATCGTTTAAAAGGTACGTTTTGCCATTTAGAGGCTAATCTGTACTTTACTTCAGTGCCTGCTTCATGCATTAACAAGTCAAAGTACTTTGTAACTGAACTTAAAGGGGACCTATCATGCAAAATGCACTTGCTGATGTCTGTTATAACATGTGTCCCCGGTGTGTCGGGGAACTCACGCAGCGTCAGAAAATAAACCCTCTCTTTTCCTCCGTACCCAAATCTCTAAAAACGGCGCTGATCCAGATTTGCGTCCGATATGACGTAATATCTGAAATGTGGACCCACGGCCCAATCAGAAACGTTGCTATCAGAAACAATGCCCGACTGTTGTGGACGTAATATGGTCGGTGTTTACATTAGCATCGCTAACACTCAGAGCTAACCTGTACTGGAGAGCATGTGTGTGAAGAAGCAGGAAGTAAAAAGGAACTCACCTTGTGGTATAACCGGCAAGAGAGAAAGCCTTTGAGCTCCAGACTGTTTCAGATCCTTGATAATCCATGATATGACGTTTCATCACGGCAGCATTTAGTTTAGACAGTAGCTGCCGGGTCCCGCATGAGCTCAGACCCCTCCTCTTTTTTAAAGCTTTATTCCCAGAATCAGCACTTTAGAAACAGGAAGTGAAATAGAGGGATATGAGGCATGGCTAGAATGGGTGTATTTTGAGCAAAACACTTCATAGACATGTTTTTTATATATTTGTATATATCTGAGACCAAATAGCATGAGAGGTGACCTTTAAGAATATGTGTCATGTCTCTGTATCGTTCAGGTTGTTTCAGAGTCACTTCTCCGACAACTTTTTACTTGAATTCCTACATTCCTACATAAATAATTGTACTTTCTACTCCTTAATTTGAAGGTAAAGGTTTTGTAGTTTCTGTATGTAACTTGATTGTTATTGTTATTATATGTATAAAATATAGATTATTTGGGCGGCAGAAGCTCAGTCTGACGGCACTTTGCTTGGGAACCAAAAGGTCGCTGGTTCAAGTCCCGATCGGCCGTAAAAAACAACAACTTGGGGATAAATAAATCGCTGAAGTACGGCTATTTTAGCACTCTTTACGACAGGGATCACCAACTACATTAAGCTTAGCAGACTCTACACGCTATCGAAGGATCACTTCTTCTTCAGGGCAGGGAAGGCTACGCAGTACGCAGGCTACTGTCCCGCAGCTGCTGCCTCTCTGTTGGGGGGGGGGGGGGGGGAGCGCCGGAGCCTCGCAGCGGGGGCTACTGCTGTGGAGCGCATAAAGCAGATCTTCACGCTAACGAAGGATCACTTCTACTTCAGGGCAGGGAAGGCTGTAGTACGCAGTCTACTGTCCCGCTGTGCTGCTGCCTCTCTGTTGGACTCCGGTACTGCACATTACTCACGAGACGTTGTAAAAAAAAAAATGAGTGGGGGGCGAACGCACTAACCACTCCGCCAACGCCACAGTCAGCCCCGCCGTGCGGGCCGGATGAGAATGTCTGGCGGGCCGGATGTGGCCCGCGGGCCGCCAGTTGATGGTCACTGCTTTACGATATCAATAATTAACAGAAACAACCATTTGTGGTCAAAACGGTTAGTCTTCACTTCATACTACATTTCAAAGCTTAAGTAAAGGAAGTTGAAGCAGTACTTCTTTACACACGTATCTGTACTTCTACTCGAACATGTGAACATCTCTCATATTCTTGGAAACACACCGCACGATGTCAACAACAACAACAACAACACAGGAAACATGGGAAAATACTCGAAACAGTCGTTGTACACTTTATAATAAAAGCCCTATGCAACAGATTGTCACACTTCATTTCACTTCATCGCCGTTTTTACTGAGAGCCTCGAAGGTCGTTAAGCGCTGCCTCTAACGAGCGGCTAAATAAATACCCCAAATACCCCCCTCCTTAACGAGGCTGAATAAAAGTCCCTACTAAACGTACCCAAATCTTATTAGCGCCCATGTTTCTCATTTGTAACCCTAACGTGCCACTGTTTCGGTCAAATCTCACCCACACACACATTTCGACGAACACACACACAAGCAGCCAAACAATAGAAGTCAAGCTGAACAAAGACAGGTATTGTTTTGGGGGGTGGAAGTGTGAGACAGGACAAAGTTACAGCTCCCACAGTGCACCACACACACACACACACACACACACACACACACACACACACACACACACCACACCACACACACACACACACACACACACACACACACACACACACACACACACACACACACTAATGGCAGTGCTAAGGCATGATGTGTTCAGGGACACATGAAAAGAAAGGCGTTTCTGTGTCCTTGACCTGTGCACTTCCTGTCACACACAGGAGGAAATGGACATTGGTTTGAGTGTCAGGAGCCTCTGCTTGACATGTGTAAGTGTGTGTGTTGGTGTGTGTGTGTGTGTGTGTGTGTGTGTGTGTGTGTGTGTGTGTGAGTGGCATGCGTCAAAGACCTTGTAGACGTGTGTGTTTTCACACTTACTGTTCTTCACATGTCCGAGGCGTTTCCTTCAGAGTTCGGCTGGACGTCCGCTCGCTCTGTTCCTCTCACGCTCCTCTTCCTCCTGCGGCTCTCTTCTCTCGTAACTTTTCGGAGCGTCTTTGAACGCCCCGTGAAGGTCAGGACATCTGAAGGAGGACAGAAACACTCAGAGAAAGGTATCTGGGGAAAATGCAGGAATGTGGTTGACGGTTTTCCTCCGTTCGCAGAGGTCAAATGTCATTTTACGGCAAAATAGGACATACTTTGACAAAGCTTATTCTCTTAGTGAATATGTAATTGAACAGTCAAACCCAAGTATAACAAGATTTCACTTTCAGAGAGACAGAGTTTGAGTGTGATTTACCTTCTGAGACGTCCCTGCTGCTCTGCCGGTGGTGACAGGAAGCTGCACCAACATCAGCAGGGTCCGAACAGTTTGTCTGGAATCACAATATGTATTTTGTTAAGAAATGTCAAGTTAGATTCGTGCAGATATACCTGTAAGGTTGTATACTCTTGTGCAGTGGTGTAAAGTAGCTAAGTTCATTTACTCGAGTACCGTACTTAAGTAGAATGTGTTGCTACTTGTACTTCTACTCCACAACAATTTAGAGGTAAACGGTGTACTTATTATTTAATTAATACCTTTAGTTACTTTACAGATTTGGATCAATGATGTGAAATATAATCAACTCTTAAATCAGACTTTAGTTCCACCTGGAGTACTTAAGTTCAAGACCTGAGTACTTCTACTTTTACTCAAGTTCAAGACCTGAGTACTTCTGCTTTTACTCAAGTCCAAGACCTGAGTACTTCTGCTTTTACTCAAGTTCAAGACCTGAGTACTTCTGCTTTTACTCAAGTACAAGAGCTGAGTACTTCTGCTTTTACTCAAGTACAAGATCTGAGTACTTCTGCTGTTACTCAAGTCCAAGATCTGAGTACTTCTACTTTTACTCAAGTACAAGATCTAAGTACTTTTACTCAAGTACAAGATCTGAGTACTTCTGCTTTTACTCAAGTACAAGATCTGAGTACTTCTGCTGTTACTCAAGTCCAAGATCTGAGTACTTCTACTTTTACTCAAGTACAAGATCTAAGTACTTTTACTCAAGTACAAGATCTGAGTACTTCTGCTTTTACTCAAGTACAAGATCTGAGTACTTCTGCTTTTACTCAAGTACAAGACCTGAGTACTTCTGCTTTTACTCAAGTACAAAATCTGAGTACTTATGCTGTTACTCAAGTACAAGACCTGAGTACTTCTACTTTTACTCAAGTACAATATCTGAGTACTTCTGCTTTTACTCAAGTACAAGATCTGAGTACTTCTACTTTTACTCAAGTACAATATCTGAGTACTTCTGCTTTTACTCAAGTCCAAGACATGAGTACTTCTACTTTTACTCAAGTACAAGACCTGAGTACTTCTCCCACCTCTACTCTTGTGAAAGTCTGTAACTATGGCATCCTTTGGAGGCTCTTAACAGTCTTACTAATATCGAGTTATTTGAACGTAAGCAGGTCATTTCAAACGGAGTCATGCAGCATTGAAAATATGGAAATGTGTTATTGTCCTGATGCACAAAGGACACGAGAAGGCTGCTAACACTGCAGGACTTTAATGCACATTCATTGACGGAAAAACTGGTTTCAATTGATCCCAAATCTACAAATGATATAACTAATCGACAAATGCTAAGTTTGGGATGACCCAGGATGAGGTGAAGACCCCCCCCCCCTCTCATGTACCGTAGTGACTACACAGTTCAACAATTTGGTGATTAGCCTCTTGTTAAGTTATACTGCTTTTTCCACTGAGCTGTTCAACTGCATTCCTCCTGCTAGTTAACACACACACTAATGAGCAGAGTGGTGTGTAAAGTGAGTTTACAGCCGCCTGTTGGTGGTGTACGGACTGCAGGACACACACACACGCACACACACACACGCACACACACACACACGCACACACACACACACACACACACACACACTGTTGTCGATCAGAAAGGGGAGCATTGGAATGAGTATTTCATTTTACTCAGCCATGTTTACCATGACAAGATTATCTTTTTGGCTTTTCAAAAAGTACTTAAATTGTGAATTTTAAGATGTGTATATTTCCCTTTGTATCTCGTATCAAAACTAGCATTTCCAGTGATGTAATGAGCAGGTAACCTCATAAAACATCGGTGGGGAACTATTGATATTCTCTGTTGTTAAAGTAAAAGCACTGTCGACTGAACATACAGCTAAAAGCCATGCATTTAAACCCGTAACTAAAACTATGTAAGCAGGAGATTTAACTTAAAGTACTGGTGAAAGTATAGCAGTACGATTTAAAAGTACTGATTTTGCGGTAAAATGTTCTTGTCAATGTTTTTATTATATCTAATGTTTCTGGATTCGTATTTCTGATGAATGATGTTGTGTTAATCTGCATCATAATCCTTAAAAAACACGTTTGGAGCTGTCCTGTTTTCAGCTTTAAAACGAGGCATTTTAAGGACTTTATTTAGATTCAGAAGGAAAGGCAGTTACTCGATGGAATACTTCGTCCTTTAGTTGATCACATACTGCATCTGGAGATACAGGCTTTCTATTGGACAGGAAGTGGAGGGAACAGTAACTAAAGCCACCAGATACACGCCGTAGTGAATACAATATTTACCTATAAAATGAATTGCATTTGCGCAAAATGAAATACTTAGTAAAGTACCTCGAAGTTGTATTTAAGTACAATACTTGATTAAATGTACTACTTACATTGGGAAATATGTAAATATCAACAAAGCTAACTTACAAACCGACTCAATTAGCAGAAAACCCCTTAAATATCAGAATAAATACTTAACTTTCTTTCATGTTTAACAACAGTTACGATAAAGGCATTATTATTAACACGTGCGTGTAGTTTTATAGCGTTTGGTCGGGAAATACCTTAAATATGATGAATAAGATGGATGAATGAGCGGCTCACGTGCAGCTGATTGAGAGGGAGGAGGAGCGCGAGCCCCACCTGCTGGAGGAGCGAGACATTACCAACAGATCGACGCACAATCAAACCAATCGATCAGCATCAGTTGCTCCATTTTTAGGATAGAATAAAATATAAAATAAAATAAAATAAAAATGCAATAATGAAATATGAAAAATTAGAGATTAGGAATAAGAATATGATTAATAAAAAATAAAAGATAAAATACAATAATAAAAAATATAAATAACATAATGAAAAATAAGAAATACAAAATAATAATTAAATTAAACCCAATAAAATTAAAATAAATAAAAACACAACAGATAAATATATAAATAAAATAATGAATAAATTAAATTAAATAAAAAGAATGAAGGTACCGTAAGTTTCCCTTTACCTTTACTTACCTTTATTTTGAAAGAGGCCAATATGAGACATATACATATTTCTATAACTGCTTGATTACTACAATCAAGCCGCTCTAAAAAAGTGTGTTTCCGTATTAGACCGCTGATTTAAACGTAGGAAAAATGGTGCAGAAAATATTATATATAAAGAGTTATCCTTTAGGTGACATTTTGAAAGCAGAATGTTTTACTTAAGTGGGGTATTTAACTTTTTACAGGGTGGTCTGACTGCTTTTACTGAAGTAATCTGATCCAACAACATAAGAGTGATTTGTTTTGCTTGATTTCAACCAGTAAAAAACACCGGAGTTAGAAGAGCGGTGAATGTCAGCGCTCACAGACACACACTCTGCCTCAGAGGTGTCAGTGAAGGCTGTTAACACACGTACACATGTGTGTGAGTGTTTGCAAGATGATATCATATGTCTGCATGAGTGTGTGTGTGTGTGTGTGTGTGTGTGTGTGTGTGTGTGTGTGTGTGTGTGTGTGTGTGTGTGTGTGTGTGTGTGTGTGTGTGTGTGTGTGTGTGTGTGTGTGTGTGTGTGTGTGTGTGCGTGTGTGTGTGTGTGAGAGTTTGTAAGCTGATATCACCAGTCTGAACTTTGGCAGTGTGAAGGATACACTCACAGCTACAGATGGGCTACTGTGGTTTTACATGCTGCAAGTGTTTGATGTTAAACGTGTGTGTGTGTGTGTGTGTGTGTTTGCCAGGCTCCCCTCGGGTCTTTTTCCATCACGTCTGGTACATGAGGCGACCTTTGACCTCTAGCGTGTTCAAAGCTGTCGGAGAATGCTCTTCAATGCACGCTGGCTGTAAACACAAACATTTTTGGGGGATAACACATTTATTTAATCCGTGAGTGAGACTGATTAACATCGCAGAGAGATGAGGAACACAGGAAGGGGGGAGGAGGAGAAAGCCGTCCAAACATGTGTTATCAAATAATAATACAAAGTAATACGTCTTATATTTATATAAAACTGTTTTACTTATTTTATATCAAATTCCACGCGATTTTATATTTTTGAAATATTTTCATTGCACTTTCCCACCTTTTAAAATATGTACTTTAATTATTTTATTTCCTTTATTTATTTTAGTTAATTACTATTTTATTTTAATACATTTTTAATTAATTGTATGCGTTCCATCAACTCATGCCATTACTTATATTAGAAATGATTCAAGTATCAAGTGATAAGTGATAATAAGTGATAATAAAGCAGGAACCTAATATTGAAATCCAAATACAACTGCATTCAAGTTAAATACAGAACAGTTTTTAAATGTCAACGCAGCTTCTCCGATTGGAAACATTTTAAAATGCATTTGAGACGTTTCAGCTGCAGAGTGAACCCAGCGAAAAGAACACACACTTTGTAATGTGTTCGACACAGGAAGTGATAAGGAGTGAAAACACTACAAGCATAACAAAAATAGAAGGACAGCGAAGGTTGAAGAGAAAATGAGACGGAGAGATGGAGGAGTGAAGACAAACCACAGCCCACACACACACACACACACACACACACCCACACACACACACACACACACACACACACACACATACCATGTATACATCACTTCAGGGGACATTACATTGACTTACATGCATTTCCTGGAGACTTATCCTAACCTTAACCATGACCAACACATGCCTAACCCTAACCCTTAACCTTACCCTAAACCTAACCAAGTCTTCACCTCCAATTCGTCCCCATAAGGGAGGCGAGTCCCCACACGTGACTGTGTAAACAGATTTAGGTCCCCACAAGTATAGTAATGCTAGGCCACACACACACACACACACACACACACACAATCTGTGGTCAGAGGTTCACCTGCAGTTCACGTTGACCATAACAACACCCTTGAGGAAGAGAGGAAAAAGAGAGGAAGGTAACTGGATGGAGTGATGTGGTATCAGGAGGGATGGGGGGGGGGAGGAAAAGGGGGAGAGGGGGGAAGAGAAAGTAATAATTTAGTTGAGTTGTGGGAGCTCAGGAGAGGAATCGGTCAAAGCGAGGTTCAGTCAAACTTCTGTCGACGCTGCAAGTTCGCTTCAGGGTCAGAGAGCCAAACACACACACACACACACACACACACACACACACACACACACAGTTACTGTTTAACCCTACACACATTTGCTCTCCTATAGTCAGAAACACACACACCTGTCTCGATAAATGAAGCTGCTTAGTCAGGACCCCGTGCCTTAAAGCACTGGGTTCCCATTTTCATTTTTCAATATACAGTTTAGTCTGATAGACTTTAACACTTGTTGTGAATTCAATCTTTTGCATCACATTTTATTTACCTGATTATACTTTAGTCCATCTTTCATTTTGTTTTGATTTCAACATTTAGTCATGTTTTTAACGCAGAAGAAGAAACAAGAATAAAAGACACACATTTGGGAATCACCTCAGTTTGGGAGGTCTATTTCTTGTAAGGAAGTACAGGAGGCCATGTTCAGGTGTATATCAGCATGTATGTCTCTACTTTAAAGAGTCCTCTCCTGCTGATGTTCAGGTGTATATCACTATGTAGTGTCTCTACTTTAAAGAGTCCTCTCCTGCTGATGTTCAGGTGTATATCAGTATTGTAGTGTCCTCTACTTTAAAGAGTCCTCTCCTGCTGATGTTCAGTGTATATCAGTATGTAGTGTCCTCTACTTTAAAGAGTCCTCTCCTGCTGATGTTCAGGTGTATATCAGTATGTAGTGTCTCTACTTTAAAGAGGTCCTCTCCTGCTGATGTTCAGGTGTATATCAGCATGTATGTCTCTACTTTAAAGAGTCCTCTCCTGCTGATGTTCAGGTGTATATCAGTATGTAGTGTCTCTACTTTAAAGAGTCCTCTCCTGCTGATGTTCAGGTGTATATCAGTATGTAGTGTCTCTACTTTAAAGAGTCCTCTCCTGCTGATGTTCAGGTGTATATCAGCATGTATGTCTCTACTTTAAAGAGTCCTCTCCTGCTGATGTTCAGGTGTATATCAGTATGTAGTGCCTCTACTTTAAAGAGTCCTCTCCTGCTGATGTTCAGGTGTATATCAGTATGTAGCGTCTCTACTTTAAAGAGTCCTCTCCTGCTGATGTTCAGGTGTATATTCAGTATGTAGTGCTCTCTACTTTAAAGAGTCCTCTCCTGCTGATGTTCAGGAGTGTATATCAGCATGTATGTCTCTACTTTAAAGAGTCCTCTCCTGCTGATGTTCAGGGTTTATATCACTATGTAGTGTCCTCTACTTTTAAAGAGTCCGTCTCCTGCTGATGTTTCAGGTGTATATCAGTATGTAGTGTCTCTACTTTAATAGTCCTCTCCTGCTGATGTTTCAGGTGTATATCAGTATGTAGTGTCTCTACTTTAAAGAGTCCTCTCCTGCTGATGTTCAGGTGTATATCAGCATGTATGTCTCTACTTTAAGAGTCCTCTCCTGCTGATGTTCAGGTTGTATATCAGTATGTAGTGTCTCTACTTTAAAGAGTCCTCTCCTGCTGATGTTCAGGGTGTATATCAGTATGTAGTGTCTCTACTTTAAAGAGTCCTCTCCTGCTGATGTTCAGGTGTATATCAGCATGTCGTCTCTACTTTAAAGAGTCTCTCCTGCTGATGTTCAGGTGTATATCAGTATGTAGTGCCTCTACTTTAAAGAGTCCTCTCCTGCTGATCGTTCAGGTGTATATCAGTAATGTAGCGTCTCTACTTTAAAGAGTCCTCTCCTGCTGATGTTCAGGTGTATATCAGTATGTAGTGCCTCTACTTTAAAGAGTCCTCTCCTGCTGATGTTCAGGTGTATATCAGCATGTATGTCTCTACTTTAAAGAGTCCTCTCCTGCTGATGTTCAGGTGTATATCAGTATGTAGTGTCTCTACTTTAAAGAGTCCTCTCCTGCTGATGTTCAGGTGTATATCAGCATGTATGTCTCTACTTTAAAGAGTCCTCTCCTGCTGATGTTCAGGTGTATATCAGTATGTAGCATCTCTACTTTAAAGAGTCCTCTCCTGCTGATGTTCAGGTGTATATCAGTATGTAGCGTCTCTACTTTAAAGAGTCCTCTCCTGCTGATGTTCAGGTGTATATCAGTATGTAGTGTCTCTACTTTAAAGAGTCCTCTCCTGCTGATGTTCAGGTGTATATCAGTATGTAGTGTCTCTACTTTAAAGAGTCCTCTCCTGCTGATGTTCAGGTGTATATCAGTATGTAGTGTCTCTACTTTAAAGAGTCCTCTCCTGCTGATGTTCAGGTGTATATCAGTATGTAGCGTCTCTACTTTAAAGAGTCCTCTCCTGTTGATGTTCAGGTGTATATCAGTATGTAGCGTCTCTACTTTAAAGAGTCCTCTCCTGCTGATGTTCAGGTGTATATCAGTATGTAGTGCCTCTACTTTAAAGAGTCCTCTCCTGCTGATGTTCAGGTGTATATCAGTATGTAGTGTCTCTACTTTAAAGAGTCCTCTCCTGCTGATGTTCAGGTGTATATCAGTATGTAGTGTCTCTACTTTAAAGAGTCCTCTCCTGCTGATGTTCAGGTGTATATCAGAATGTAGTGTCTCTACTTTAAAGAGTCCTCTCCTGCTGATGTTCAGGTGTATATCAGTATGTAGTGTCTCTACTTTAAAGAGTCCTCTCCTGCTGATGTTCAGGTGTATATCAGTATGTAGAGTCTCTACTTTAAAGAGTCCTCTCCTGCTGATGTTCAGGTGTATATCAGTATGTAGTGTCTCTACTTTAAAGAGTCCTCTCCTGCTGATGTTCAGGTGTATATCAGTATGTAGTGTATCTACTTTAAAGAGTCCTCTCCTGCTGATGTTCAGGTGTATATCAGTATGTAGTGTCTCTACTTTAAAGAGTCCTCTCCTGCTGATGTTCAGGTGTATATCAGTATGTAGTGTATCTACTTTAAAGAGTCCTCTCCTGCTGATGTTCAGGTGTGTATCAGTATGTAGTGTATCTACTTTAAAGAGTCCTCTCCTGCTGATGTTCAGGTGATATTATTGTGACTAAAAGAATCACTCACAGATGACAAATGCAGGTTTATTGATAATGCACTTTTTGTAGATATTGAAGATAAATATGTTTTGGAATACATTCAGTTTCTCCCAGAATACATTTCAATATCATCAACACCGTCAGTCACGTTAAACACAACAACATCCAAGTAACACAAGTGTATAGTTTAGTGCAGTTTAAACCTGTGAAATAGTGCAGCGTGAAACCAGAGTGAAGCATAAAGAGATCGTAGCCATGGGAAACCTGCTCCTTCTTCATAAAGGAATAGTTTCACATTAAGTGCTTGAACTTAATATGTTATGTAAAGTCAACGTTGTGTTTCAGCGACAGACACAGCGAATTGAAATGACTTTTATTTAGTTGCTGATTTAAACACAAAGTGTTTTCGACTCCACTTCGAGCGATAGAACAATTAACGGTAACTGCTAGAATCCACTTCAAGACACTGGTACTTGCGTACCATGCTGCGAATGGATCTGGCCCTTCCTACATCCAGGACATGGTTAAACCGTACACCCCAGCGCGTGCACTCCGCTCTGCATCAGCCAAAGACTCGCTGCACCCTCGCTGCGAGGGGGACCCAAGTTCCCATCAGCAGAAACACGTGGGTTTGCTATCCTGGCTCCAAAATGGTGGAATGAGCTCCCCATTGACATCAGGACGGCAGAAAGCTTACACACCTTCCAGACTGAAAACTCATCTCTTTCGACTCCACTTCGAGCCATAGAATTACTAACAAAGCACTTATATACTAATAAAGGACTGGCTTCTCTAAAGCCAGCTGAGTAGCACTTGAAATGTTTGGCTCTATGAAACCTGATGTACTTTATGATTCTGTTTTCTTCAAGGTTGTGTCTTCCTGGTCGTATGTACTTATTGTAAGTCACTTTGGATAAAAGCGTCAGCTAAATGTAATGTAATGTATAAGCTTCATAAAGGCAACTGGAGGTGAAAGATAATGACATGAAAACCTCATGTTGGTTATTTATGGTCTGTTTAAAGTCATGCTGAGGCATGTTAGTGTATGTCAATGGAGCAAAGGGTAAAGTCACTGACAGGAAACACATCATGAATTAGTAATAAAATAATGTCAGCAGGATTGTCAAATAAATGTTTTTCAGTGTTCAGACTCTTTAAAACTCTTTCCAAATATATATAACGCTATTTCAAGATACTAACATAAGTAATACTTCAATACAATCACAATGCAGAAAACACCCTCATCTTAATCTAGATAAAATAATAGTGTCTTTTCTTAACATGTACGTGTTAAAGGAAGAGAAGGAGGACATGACATCTTTTCAGCAAGATAAATAACATGTGAAATTCAAGGTATTTGTTCTTCAATGAAAACAGCTGAACACCAATGGGGCGTTAACATACGCTAAACGATGCAATGTAGTGACACGTAATCCCTGATAAGTCATCATAAAGCACTTTAATGAGTAATTATGTGTCTCTACATCCTCAGAAACCATTAGTTTTTTCGTTAAGTGTGTGCAAAAAGCCCTTTAACTTAAGGTTGCTCTGATGGGTCTCCACATTATGAGTTTATGGGAACACGTGTTGACATGTGATAGCGAGAAAGAGCAGAATGGACTGGATTCTGGAGTAAAATTCAGGCGTGTTTTAACGTGTGTTCAAGTGATTTTCAAAGGTTAATTAGAGTGATATATGCTGAGGTCGGAGCTGGCAGGAGGAGAAGTGACTTCGTCCAATGGGAGAGCGGCTTTAGGTCCGTGTGACGTTTGTTTACGAGGCTCCGTCCACTCGTAACGGGACGAAGTCAACTTTTCCACCCTGGAGCCGACCAAAGCAAACCTTAACAGACCTTCAGACTACTGCAGGAGGAGGAGGAGGAGGAGGAGGAGGAGGAGGAGGAGGAGAAGAAAGAAGAAGAAGAAGAAGAAGAAGAAGCAGAAGAAGAAGAAGAAGAAGAAGAAGAACGAATAAGAAGAAGAAGAAGAAGAAGAAGAAGAAGAAGAAGAAGAAGAAGAAGATAGAAGCAGAAGAAGAAGAAGATCGATACACACACACATACACGTGTATATACTTACAAACACACACTTCAGGAAATCCCGTAGAATCCGGGTGGACTGGTATTTGTGTGTGTGTGTGTGTGTGTGTGTGGACCATATCCTCACCCTGACCATAACACACACTGACACGCACACACACACACACACACACACACACACACACACACACACACACACACACACACACACACCAGTCTGGACAGGAAGAGTTAGAGGAGAGGGACTAATCCACCCAGATCCTACGGGATTTCCTGAAGTGTGTGTGTGTGTGTGTGTGTGGACCATATCCTCATGCTGTCCTTAACACACACTGACGCACACACACACACACACACACACACACTGACGCACACACACACACAAAACTGTAAAAGTCAGATGACAGATCAGAAGTATGAAGGTAATTGGTCGTTGACAAAATTGTTTCTCATATTTCGTGTGTTTGTGTGTGTGTGAATGTGTGTGTGTGTGTGTGTGTGAGTGTGTGTGTGTGTGTGTGCGTCAGTGTGTGTGTGTCGTCCTTATCCAAGCACGTATATCTTAATCATAACCTGTTTAGTAGTAATACAGTTTGAGATCAACAAGAGCAAATCCCTGACCTAACATGGATTTTGACGAAAGGAACTAAAGGAAACAATAACAAAGGAAGAAGGAAATGAGAAACAAGGAAATAAGAGAAGAAGGAAGAAGAGGGGAAGCACAAGAGAGGATGAGGATACAAATACATGAGGAAGGACAGGAGGACATATAGGACAATAAGGAGGAAGGAGATGTGATTGAGGAGAATATGTAGAAGTAAAGGAGGAAATAGGGAAGGAAGAAAGGACATGAAAAGGTTAGGAAAAAGGGAAGGTGAGGCTGAGGAGGAGTAGGATGCAAATATATAAAATAAAGGTTTAAATGTGAGGTTTTAAACGTATACTTAGATATTTTTAACACGTTTTTAAAACTTCAAACTGCTGAGAGAGATCACATAAGGTAGCTGGAAACACTCAGCATATATCAGGATGTCAGCGGTGCGTCTGTGATTTCTGATTGCACTTGAAGGCAGCATCCGTTGCGGGGGTAAATAATGTAAAGGCGCTTCAGAAGGAATAAATTCCCCGTGGTTTCTTTGAGGCTGTTCTCATGAAGATTGCATTTTCCCAGCGATGAAAGTCCGTCACCGCTGCCTGACCTCGGGAGAGCAGCGGGCGGTCAGGAGACGACATCTCAACCTTTGATTCTGATGCCTCTCATTTCAAAACACGGCGGCGTTTTGGTGACAAGTTTTTAAAAATCTTTTAGCTTCTTCTTCTCCGCGGGGAAGAGACGAGCGACGGATGAAAGGAGGGAGGAAACCATGCTGGGATCTGACACACACACACACACACACACACACACACACCCCCACACACACACACACACACACACCATGTATACATCACTTCAGGGGACATTACATTGACTTACATGCATTTCCTGGAGACTTATCCTAACCCTAACCCTAACCAACACATGCCTAACCCTAACCCTAACCCTAACCAAGTCTTCACCCTAAAATGAATGATTCCCCTCATGGGGGCCTCCATTTTGTCCCCATAAGGGAGGCGAGTCCCCACAAGGATAGTAATGCTAGGCCACACACACACACACACACACACACACACACACACATCACACGTCATGTCTCAACTTCAGCAAGATGTCAGGACTCTTTTTACAAAGGGATAAAATGAAAATGAAAATCTGTTGAATTCAGCATCAAACTCCGCTTTCTTCCTCGTCTCTCCTTCATCATCATCTTCATCACTCTGAGGGCTTTGCCGGTCCGAAAGGTCCGACCATCTTCATGGCTGCGTAGTTCTGGAAGAGGGATATAGAAACAGACGCAGGACGTTACTTTCTTTCTAAGATGGAGCAACTGTTAACAAACTGATATTTCACTCTCACTTCCAACATTTCATCTTTCAGTTTCTTATTCCTTACAGAGCTTTATTTACACTTTCATGTCCCTGATTTAGATTGGATTTATATTAGTATATATCTTGGTATTTTGCATGTTCTTGTAGAAGTTCGTTACGCTACATCCTTCCCACTTCATCTCTTTTTAAGCTTTCTAATGAAGGAGTAATTGCACGAAGAACAATCTAGAAATTAAACTCTGAAATTGAGCCTAAAGTTGTACCAATTCTTCACATTCCTCTGTCAACGCACCACAACAGTTTCTCACACACACACAGTTTGACTCCCACTCACCGGGAAGGAGTAGAGGAAGACTCCGAGGAAGAGGAAGACGAAGAAGAAGATGATGAAGAGGATGATGAACCACTTCCAGCGCCTCCACAGGATGAACTTCAGCGTCTTGAAGGGGGAGGAGAACCACAGGAAGGAGGTGTCCGGACGCCTGGAGGGGGGCAGAGCGTCAGAGAGAGAGTGTGTGTGTGTGTGTGTGTGTGTGTGTGTGTGTATGTATGTGTGTGTGTGTGTGTGTGTGTGTGTGTGTGTGTGTGTGTGTGTGTGTGTGTGTGTGTGTGTGTGTGTGACTCACTGAGGCTCCTCCAGGTGGGGGTTCATGTTGGGTTCGTCCCTCCCGACCCCCGCTGGTCTCTCCTCGTGTTCCTGCTCCGTCACGATCTCCAGAGACATCTCCACCTTCCCCTGAACCAGAGACACGCTAATGAGCTAACGTGCTAACATGCTAACATGTGTGTATGTGTGTGTGCAAGATTTGGGAGAAGATGAGGAAGAACATAAAAAGTAAATTAGTAATGCAATAAGAGATGAGAAGAAGGAAGGAGAAGGGAAGCATATGTGTGTGTGTGTGTGTGTGTGTGTGTGTGTGTGTGTGTGTGTGTGTGTATTCCTCACAGCAATGAATGACGGTGTAGATATGTGTGCGTCTCACTTTATCCACAAACTCCGTCCAAGTACAAGTACAAGTTATCACTCTGCAGCAACAAGGGTGGGACGATGTAATAGAGTGTGTGTGTGTGTGTGTGTGTCTCACAGCGACGCTCCTCTCTCCGTTCATCACACAGCTGCAGGGCCACCACCCTCTCACAGTCTTCTGCTCGAACAGAGACACGAGCTTCCCCCCCGCCTGCTGAAGAAGCTGAAGGTCACATTTCTCCGGAGATTTGGCCGGGCGCAGCATGTGGTTCAGGTCCAAAACCAGGTGACCTGCAGGGGAACATTCACAGAACGTTTAGAGAACAGTTACAGAACATTCACAGAACGTTTAGAGAACAGTTACAGAACATTCACAGAACGTTTAGAGAACAGTTACAGAACATTCACAGAACGTTTAGAGAACAGTTACAGAACATTCACAGAACGTTTAGAGAACAGTTACAGAACATTTACAGGACGTTTAGAGAACAGTTACAGAACATTCACAGAACGTTTAGAGAACAGTTACAGAACATTCACAGAACGTTTAGAGAACAGTTACAGAACATTCACAGAACGTTTAGAGAACAGTTACAGAACATTTACAGGACGTTAAGACAGAGCTACAGGAGGCTATCTGTAACATCAATACTGTTCCATATAAGGCAGGGGTGTCAAACTCCTTAATTTTAAGTGGTCGGCAAGAGCTTTGAAAAGAATATAATTATTCGGTTAAATGCTTGTTGTCCATAAACTACATGACCCACAATGCATCATATTCTGTGACATGCACACTGAAGAGATTTGCAGTTATTTGCAATTATTTGGCCTAGACTTTTGCTTTGAGACGTAGTTAATGATGAAGTTATCACCCTATCCGATAATAATCCAATGCATAGGCAATAATGTAATATAATACATTATTTTATATATATTATAGAGCAGTGTGAGGAATGAAAAGGCAACGGCATTAAAGAAAAGTCTTCAGAAAACATCAAATAATCCATCTTTTAAGTAAGAAAATAGTCAGACGTCCCGACTGAATAAAAGCAATTGGAACGTTTTGCAGGTTCAGAGTTGAGTTGTGATGTTCTTTAGGCCGCTACAGACGGTCTGACAGGTAGACATTATGATATTAGCCTTGAGATGCTTTTGGGAAACCACAATCTGTGTGAAACAGCCGTGTCAGCTGTCTTTAAAATGACTAATTAGTGAATTATCCTCCATCCTGTGGTGCGGCGGCTCTGATCAGCGCTGACATTTAGTACGGAGAGTTTTTCCAGAGAGTTGAGAGACCCTCGCAGGATTTACAGGCTGCGGTTCAGAGTGACGAGCCGCGGACAGGAGGGAACGAGAGGAATGCTTTGAGGTACACACACACACACACACACACACACACACCCACACACACACACAGCACGAGGTGAATAAAGGAAAAGTAAATCGGACGCACGTCACCTTCTTGTCTTTAGCGTAGAAAGACTGTAATCAGATTATATTTGTCCGTAACTCGTCACGGTTGATAACAGCAGGAATGATATTACAGTTGGCCATGAGGGTCGTGCAATAGGTCGCCATTGTCAGTATGTGCGTCTGTGTATTGTGTGTGTTCAAACGGTGTATGACTGATATGTGTATGTCTCTTAATGTCCACTATGTTTGTATGTACATGTATGCGGAACTGCAGGACGGAGTCCAGAACAAATGTCCTTACGGAGACAATAAAGTATATCGTATCGTATCAGTTACTACGCACAAAATGATCTTACTTCAAGGTCTTCCACTATCTGCATAACAGGAGGACAGAAAAACAAATCAAACGTCCCTTTGCGGAGACGGAGAAGTGTCTCATAGCAGAGATAAACAGGCTCTTTGCAGAAACATCGTGGAGGAAATGTTGACGTTTGGATGGCAAGAAAAAGGTAACGGGCGACCGCCATCAGACAGGAGAACTTCGGCAAGCTACCTGGACCAGAGTTATGATGGAAACTGAGCTACAGATATTCAAACTAAGAGTAGAACAGAGGTCTGTGTTCAGTATCGTCTTATTAGATTCAGAATTTGAGCCGATCTGGGGCAAAAATGAGGTCTAACTTTTGTCATTTGATTTATGGTGCATCTCAGTAATGCTTTTGAGTAACTACTAAAAGAGGAGGGTTGTTTTAAAGGCCGGGCAGCGTCACGGGTGAAGGAGAGGCAGCATTTAGACAGCTTGGAATAAAGAGAGCCCCTCCTCAGTGTGAAATGTGCCAACACGGTGGAAATGGAGGAGCGTTAATTCTGAAGATAAATGTTATCTCAGGTCCGAACGCACATGTGGTTCCCCTCAGAGCGGAGGAGAACTTAAATGTGTTTCTACAACCAGAGGGAAAACAAGGAGGAGAGATTTACTCAAGTAGAAGTACACATACTCGTGTTTAAAAG
This sequence comes from Harpagifer antarcticus, assembly GCA_902827135.1. NCBI lineage: Eukaryota > Metazoa > Chordata > Actinopteri > Perciformes > Harpagiferidae > Harpagifer > Harpagifer antarcticus. Next base: position 205,419 of record CADEHL010000016.1, read on the forward strand.
TACTCTGGTGAAAGTAGAAGTACTGACTAAACTTCTTTCCTCAAGTAAAAGTAAAGAAGTATGGGATTCGAGTAAAAAGTACCCATAACTAGCAGCTGTTTTAAAGAGTACCTGACCTCCCTTTATATTAATAGAACAATAATGTCATTGTTAGCTAATGAATGTTTCCATGCTGAACAACGGCAACATGACAACGTTTCCATTGGTCCCTCTTCTTTAGAGAAGACCAGGAAATGATGGATACACGGATCGTGTTCAAATCAATAGGCACGCAATGACTCTAAAGAATAATGATCACGCCACCAAACACACATTCAGACTAAAGGAACCAGCTGTTTGGGAAATGAGAGAAGTAGAAAGTACAGGTATTTGAGTTCTACATGTAAGAAGTAGAAAGTACAGGTATTTGTGTTCAAAATGTAAGAAGTAGAAAGTTCAGGTATTTGTGTTCAAAATGTAAGAAGTAGAAAGTTCAGGTATTTGAGTTCAACATGTAAGAAGTAGAAAGTACAGGTATTTGTGTTCAAAATGTAAGAAGTAGAAAGTTCAGGTATTTGAGTTCAACATGTAAGAAGTAGAAAGTACAGGTATTTGTGTTCAAAATGTAAGAAGTAGAAAGTTCAGGTATTTGTGTTCAAAATGTAAGAAGTAGAAAGTACAGGTATTTGTGTTCAACATGTAAGAAGTAGAAAGTACAGGTATTTGTGTTCAAAATGTAAGAAGTAGAAAGTACAGGTATTTGTGTTCAACATGTAAGAAGTAGAAAGTACAGGTATTTGAGTTCAACATGTAAGAAGTAGAAAGTACAGGTATTTGTGTTCAAAATGTAAGAAGTAGAAAGTACAGGTATTTGTGTTCAAAATGTAAGAAGTAGAAAGGAAAAAGTTGTCTCATTTTTCTCAGTTTCCACTTTTTTGATTTTTTCTCAGATTCTCGAAAAGGTAACATTTTTCGCAGGTTTTCGAAAAACTCATTGTTCTCAGAAACAAAGGAAAATGTAAGAAGTAGAAAGTACAGGTATTTGTGTTAGAATTGTAAGAAGTAAAAGTAAAAAGTCGTAATAAGTAGTGGAGTAAAGTACTGATAACAGAAAGATGTACTTAAGTACAGAAACAAAGTATTTGCACTCCACTACTTCCCCCCTCTGTTAGATTGAAAGACATCATGATGCACCTGGATCTCTTTTACAAAATAATAACGATCATCTATTTCGCCGTGTGTTTTTACCGAGGTAGTCGTCGAAGGAGAACTTGTCGTTGTCCCAGATCTGGACGGTGAGTTTCGGAGCCACTTTGGTCTCGGCTTTATCCAGACTCCAGAAATGTTCCTGCAAACACACAGAGAGAAATCAGAGGGAATACAAGAGAGGATTTAACGCAAAGTTAGACAAAAAAGTGCCTTAAGGCGAGACACCCCAGGTGAATAGGGTAATTTTTTTAACTTAAAGGTATCAGCTAGAAATTTCTCCAGTTAATGTCTTACAATAAGGCAATTGTCTTTTGTATTACAAGTTTTCTGAAATAGCATGTTTAAATATGCAAATTATCCATTATCTCATTAAATATGCACATATTTTAACACATTTCAGGAATCGAAATCTGAACTTTGGATAAAGCCAGGTTCCAAATTCTTGTTTCATTTTGTAGTCATATTAGTATCTAAGGCTTTTACAGAAGGGATATTGGATATCTCTTTTTATCACTCAATAAATCAGAAAATACTGTCAACAGCCCTAAAATATCCATTTTCGCCATGTTTTTAGGTATACAATGTTGTATAATTCAGGCTATGAATTATATATGAACAAACCCTTCTGTAAAAGCCTTCATAATATTGATAGGAATATAACTGGAAGGTTTGGTGTCTCTACGTGCTTCTGAAGTTGAAATTTCGAACTCAGAGTAGGAGAAAAAACTCATTTTGAGAAAACGACCTTTAAAGATTGCAGTGAGGCGCTAGCTAAACCCTCCTGTTCTCTGGATGACAGTTTGCGCATCGACGCACTCCGTGAAGGTATTTCATGTTCGGGGTCATTTGTTTTTTGGATAACCTTGCTTCGTGCAAGAGACAATTGTTGTCGTCTTCTCTGTGAACGTTTTTTTCGCCGTTCTTTTGCGATTTTGAGATTTCAATTTCTAGTGGAAAGCTAAACAGGAAGTGTTTTAGCACACCACGTGACGCATCTGAACGAATCACGTTGTCAGAAATTGACACCAGCCAATGAGATTTCGTTTCTTGGTTTAAGACCCCTTTGTGCTTTCACGATTGGTTGCTGATACAAAGGAAATGACCATATTTGGATCCGATGAGATTGTGCAGGAGAGATGGAGCTTTCCAACGATACCTCTGTTGACATGGTGCTCACAGCGGTCGCGGTACTTTATGTTACGTTAGAATGCTAACTTTTGGTGAATTTAGGAGAAATCTACAGACGCAAATAGACAAACTATAGTAAAATAAACACTTAAATGTGTATTTTGTACGTTTTCCTTCCAAAAGCCTGAAAGAAATCGTTATGGAATCAAAATAGCACAAAATCTCAAAATTGACCAGTACTTGAAAAACGATGTTTTTGCCTGCCGTGTCTCGCCTTAATTTAGCTTAAAATATTCAAGTATTTGACAAAAAACATCTTTAAACATTATTTAGCATCCCTCTCCTCTGTCATCATCCTTCTGGACCTGTCTGCTGCATTCGACACAGTGAATCATCAGATCCTCCTTCACACTCTCCAAGAACTTGGAGTTTCAGGCTCTGCACTTTCCCTCATCCCCTCATACCTCAAAGGCCGTACCTACAGGGTAACTTGGAGAGGGTCGGAGTCCGACCGTTGTCAATTAACTACAGGGGTCCCTCAGGGCTCTGTTCTTGGTCTCCTCCTCTTCTCCTTGTACACAAACTCGCTCGGATCTGTCATTAGCCCGCATGGTTTTTCATACCACTGCTACACTGACGACACCCAATTCATTCTGTCCTTCCCCGCTCAGAGACCCAGGTCGTCGCACGCATCTCTGCTTGTCTAGCTGACATCTCTCAGTGGATGTCTGCTCATCACCTCAAGCTCAACCTTGACAAGACTGAACTGCTTTTCCTTCCGGGAAAAGATTGTCCCACTCTTGACCTAACAATCAACATCGGCACCTCTGTTGTTTCCCCGACTCAGACTGCAAGGAATCTGGGAGAGATCCTAGATAACAACCTGTCCTTCACTGCAAACATAGCTGCTACAACCCGCTGCTGCAGATACACGCTTTACAACATCAGGAAGATACGTCCCCAGCTGACCCAGAAAGCCACGCAGGTTCTGGTCCAGGCTCTCGACACCTCACGCCTAGACTACTGCAACTCCCTCCTGGCTGGTCTACCTGCATGTGCCATCCGACCTCTGCAGCTCATCCAGAATGCAGCGGCTCGTCTGGTCTTCAACCTTCCTAAATTCTCCCACACCACTCCGCTCCTCCGCTCCCTCCACTGGCTCCCGGTAACTGCTAGAATCCACTTCAAGACACTGGTACTTGCGTACCATGCTGCGAATGGATCCGGCCCTTCCTACATTCAGGACATTGTTAAACTGTACACCCCAGCACGTGCACTACGCTCTGCATCAGCCAAACGACTCGCTGCACCCTCGCTGCGAGGGGGACCCAAGTTCCCATCAGCAAAAACACTTGGGTTTGCTATCCTGGCTCCAAAATGGTGGAATGAGCTCCCCATTGACATCAGGACAGCAGAAAGCCTGCACATCTTCCGGGGCAGACTGAAAACTCATCTCTTTCGACTCCAAGTCGAGCGAGAGAACTATTAACAAAGCACTTATATACTAATAAAGGACTGGCTGTCCTAAAGCCAGTTGAGTAGCACTTAAAATGTTTTTGCTCTATGAAACCTGATGTACTTATATGATTCTGTTTTCTTCAAGTTTGTATTTTGTTGGTCGAATGCACTTATTGTAAGTCGCTTTGGATAAAAGCGTCAGCTAAATGTAATGTCATTTAAATGTGACCTAATTTAAATTCGTTATTTTTTACCATTTATTTTATTTTGATATCTTCAATATGTCTATTTTAAAGGCGTGTGTGTGTGTGGGTGTGTGTGTGTGTGTGTGGGTGTGTGTGTGTGTGTGTGTGTGTGTGTGTGTGTGTGTGTGTGTGTGTGCGTGCGTGCGTGCGTGTGTGTGCGTGTAACACCCATTATCCCCTCTTCACACTGAGCCTGCAGACAGTCTCTGATCTCAGCTCGGTGCTAATGGTTTCTCCTCTGCTTCTCTTTCCATTCCCTCTCCGCTCCTCTCTCTCTCTCTCTGTGCGTGCCACACTCTGGCTGCTGTTGTGTTGATAAAGGAATATGGCTTTTCACACCTGAAATCAAATCGCTCTCATGTGACTCGCAGCAAAATGTCAATATGTGAGTATAACTTTCCTTGAAGTACTCGGAAAGTAAAAGCTGCAACTTCAGATTAACCTGACAATTCTGACTTTTCCATGTGTCTACATGTAGACATGACTCCTCTCTTCAGCCTCTGTCATGACTTCACACTTTCTAAATCACAGACTAAATCCACATGCTCTCACACTTCACACACTACACCCTGAGAGAGTGTGTGTGTGTGTGTGTGTGTGTGTGTGACCTAGCATTACTATCCTTGTGGGGACCTACATCTGTTTACACAGTCACGGGTGGGGACTCGCCTCCCCTATGGGGACATAAGGGAGGTCCCCATAAGGGGAATCATTCATTTTAGAGTGAAGACTTGGTTAGGTTTAGGATAAAGGTAAGGTTAAGGTTAAGTGTAAGGGTTAGGGTTAGACATGTGTTGGTTAGGGTTAAGGTTACGATAAGTCTCCAGGAAATGCATGTAAGTCAATGTAATGTCCCCTGAAGTGATGTATACATGGTATGTGTGTGTGTGTGTGTGTGTGTGTGTGTGTGTGTGTGTGAGTGTGTGTGTGTGGCTGCCAAAGCACGGACAAATGGCGGTGTAAATGTGTGTGTGTCTCACTTTATCCACAAACTCTGTCCAAGTACATTAAGTTATCACTCTGCAGCAACAAGGGTGGGACGCTGTATTAGAGTGTGTGTGTGTGTGTGTGTGTGTGTGTCAGCCTCCTCTTTGTTGACAGACAGCTAAGTAGAGAGGCTTGTTCACACTCATGTCCTCCCTCTTCTCTTTCTCCTTCTGTGTTATTCTCTTTTAAATATAATAACATCTCTTGGCATGCAGTAAGTACAATTAATTACACGTTGGTTATCCGATGATCATCTAATTTTTTTAAGAATTCATAAGGACAAAACAATTATCTTAGGCTTATCTTATTTTCTGTTAACCCCTTAAAACATCTGGCCACTTAATTATTTATCAAACTTTATTGAAACCAAAGTAAAAAGCATTTTTGTTCTGTGTTCCTCTCTTTTAAATAAAATAACCTCTCTTGGCACACAGTATGCTGAATTATTATACATTGTTTATCAGATGATCATGTCGATTTAAGAAGTTCAAAACAATTATCTTATTTTATGCTAACCCCTTAAAACATCTGGTCATTTAATCTTTTATTAAACTTTATTGAAACCAAAGAAAAAAAAACATTTTTGTTCGGGGACTATTTTTCATCGGCAGATTAATCCCCATTTTGCACTCTAGTGAATATTTGGTGCATTACGACAGACTCTGGGTGTTTCTCAATGTCGAGGACGCTTCCTTGGTAGGACATGTCTTCCGAGTCACTTCCTTCAGAAGCGAGGCAAGAATCCTTCCTAGCCTCGGAAAACGAAGAATGGTGGAACAGGCTAACAGGTGGAGCGCGATTTCCGCCAAATATTTGGAAATTGGTCCGTGCGCAAAGCATTGTGGGGATTTTAAGACCGCAGAGTGCAGCCTCGAAATTTCCCGCAACGAAGGACGCCGGCCTCGGTAGAATTACAAGTATGCATTGGAACAGTACTTCGGCGGCACTCGATGACGTAGCATCCTTGAAATAGTGGCTCTGGAGCAGCCTTCCTCGACATTGAGAAACACCCACTATATCTGCTCTAATGGCCTCCTTCCTTCTTTATATCACATAGGCTCTGCAGAGTTATGGATCTCATGTTTAAGAAGATTTAAAGACATGCCGGTACCTTCCTGTCGATCAAACACAGCTGCTCTGCCGGCAGGAAGTGGAAAGGGAACAGGAATCTGAAGTTGAAGTTTCCCTCTCCTCCCAGAGAGCGATAATGGACGTCTGTCTTCTGTTTGTTGTGTTCGTGACCGTCCATCCAGCTGAGAGAGAATCACAATAAAACATGAATATCAAATACTTGAGGATTTAAACAAGAATACATGCAGACAGAGGCGTCTATGATGTACCTTTCTTTCTTTTTAAACATATTCTTTATTAGTTATTTTCTCACATTCCCCTTTACATCCAATAACACTCCCAATGTAGATGAACAGTTTCCTTACAACACGTATTAGGTCTCAAATTCCAAAAATTCAACATGAGAATATGAAAAACAAATAGAAATCAAATCAATAATATCAATTAAAGATAACGTAGACAAATAATATATAACAAAATAAAATAAAATATGGGTTATAAATACGGTCATCCTACATATTACAATAATACGGTCCAATAGGAAATATATCCACATACCAGAATATTTCAAAAATAGAAATTCCTCATTTTAAAGAAGCCATATTATATTATTTTGGGGTTTCACACAGTGGTGTTAATTTTGTCAGCTACTTGTAAATGTAGTCTTAGTCCTGTGGCACAGGAAATGGAACAGCTGGGGAAAAAACTGACTATCAGAGATGTAATATTTCGTCTCCTCCTTTTTCGTCAACGATATTGCATGTTGATTTCGTTACAGTTATTGTTTAAGCCAGAGTCACACTGTCCCGAAATTGACATCAGATGGACAAAGGAAATGTTCAAATTCGGCTCTGATCGTAACAACATCGGGCCATTCGTGAGGGCATCTTAAGCAACTTCGTGAGCGGTGGCGAAATCTTTAGCATGCCAACAAATTGCCGAAAGACCTTGCGAAGGTTCATTTTCATGTGAATTCGTGTGTCCATTTTGCCCTTCGTAAGGCAGTCGTGAGGGTATCTTGTCAAATCGTGTCATCTTCGTCTGATTATCGGTGCCATCGGGCATTTCCCGCCAAACGAAGACAATAGGGAGGAAACAAGATGCTGCCCGATCGTCTTAGAAAGGCGACACGACTACGTGAAGCCCTCGCAATGCCGTCGTGTAGCCATCGTGTTATAGTACAATTTGTGTTCTGTGAAACTGAAAAAGATATCTTTCAGTCTTAAATGTAATTTGGGTTAACTTCCTGTTTTATTTAGATGCTTTTATTTTGAAGGCGAGTTTACGCTGTTGACAGGAAGTTGTTGTTGCTATGGAAACAACATGACGGAGTGTGTGGTTCGGGTGCCATCGTGTGGCCTTCTGTAGGCATCGTACTTGTTTCGGCTGTTGCTTGGCCGTTGACCAAGTTCGGGGCCATCTTCGTGCGAAATTCGAATTCCATATTCGTGTGTCCATCTGGTGTCAAAGTCGGGACAGTGAGACGCCAGCCTTACTGACGTCAGTGCGTCTCGTCATCGTCTCGTCTTAGTCATGGAAAAAAAGGGCGTTGACGAATATATTCCGTCATAGTTTTAGTCAACGAAATGAACACTATCGCACAGTCCAGCTCCTTTTGATGTACCTTTTAACGTAGATGTCGCTCATCCTCTCCCCGGTGAGGCTGATATCATCCAGGATAACGTCGCTGGTGTTCCAGATGATGCAGCGCAGGAAAAACCTGAAGAAAAACCCAAAATATAGATGCATTTATTGGGATTTGTCTAGTGATTTAATAACACTCTGACACTGGTAAGTAACTGAGGAAATGATTGATATTTAGGAATCGATTGATGGAAAATAAAGGCTTTTACACTCAGAGGAGTGATGATTAAACAACACAACAATGCTGAATGTTAGCCTGGAAATATCGCATTTCTAAATAACATATTTATTGTACAAAAACAAAAGCACCCCCTGTGGTTTAAGGCCATAACAGTGAAGAGAGTAACACGACTATATGGATTGATTCAATGACTAGAGGATTCACTGAATAACTAAGTAACTCAATCATTGGCATATCGATTAGTTGGTTCATTGACTGGTGAACTAATTAACCAATGAACTGATTGATTGGCTGATCCACTGACTGTGTGTGTGTGTACGTGTGTGTGTGTGTGTGTGTGTGTGTGTGTGTGTGTGTGTGTGTGTGTGTGTGTGTGTGTGTGTGTGTGTGTGTGTGTGTGTTTGCACAGCCCTCCAACTAAGGAGTTGGTAACTTTCCAGCTACTGAAAACATTTATTTATTCTTTCCTCTCTTTCTAAAGAAATGGTCCTTAGCAGTCTGTGGGATAAATACTGTGTGTGTGTGTGTGTGTGTGTGTGTGTCTGTGTGTGTGCGCGTGTGTTCCTACTTCTTCGCTTTGCGTGGTGTGATGTTGAATGGAGCTCCAGGGGGTCCCATGGATTTTGGGAACAGATCGACCCACATCATCAGACGACCCTGACGGACAGCAACAACAACCAATCAGAAGACAGGAATATATAATACTGCTGTGGTGGTGTGTGTGTGTGTGTGTGTGTGTGTGTGTGTGTGTGTGTGTGTGTGTGTGTACCTGCTCTATCTCTGGCTGTAGAGGACTGTATAACGCTCGGCTCTCCACGTGTTCAGGAACCAGTCCCAGCTTCCTCAGGATGTGGAGAGACAGACGCTCCTTCAGAGGACCGAGGTGACGCTTGGACACGTTCTTGTCCTCTGGAAACACACACAGGCACACACACACACACACACACACACACACACACACACAGGTTTAAGTGTAGGTCATAGCACTCCTTAAATGACTGTTAAACTCTGAGTGAAGGGTGGAAACACGGAGGACTGGGAGGAGAGAGGTTCATAGGAATGATGTATTATTCATACACACACACACACACACCCACACACACACACACACACACACACACACACCACACACACACACACACACACACACACACACACACTAAGCCGTTCGTTGGTCTCTGCATTACATATGAAGGAGGAAAATGTGTGTTGCCTCCAAGCGAAGCTAAAATATCACGTCAAAAGTTTATGAGTCTCAACTCCGAGTCACCTTTAGAGGAGAGGAGAGGAAAGAGGAGAGGAAAGAAGACGATAAAGTAAGAGAGGAAGAGACAAGTCAAACAAGATGAGGAGAGTTAAGGAGAAAGCTAAATGAGAAAATAGGGGAAGACAGATGGAAAGGGGAGTGAATAAGTTGAGAGAAAGAGATTCAAAATGAGAAAGGATATGAAAAGTGAGGAGGAAGGGATACAATGAAGGAAACGATGAGGAAATGTGGAAGCAAAAGTTGAGAAACTAAATTTGATGAAGAAAAAACGACAGAGAAAACATGAGAAAAGTGAATAGGGGAATAAAAAGGTTTGAGATAAAAGGTAAAGAATAGAGACGATGAGTAAAAGTGGACGAAGAACCCAGGAGATAAAAACCAGACGAGAAAAAGAAAACAGAGACAAGCAAGAGGCAAGAAGGGAAAGATCAATCGAGGAGAAAGTAAAAAAAAGAACTAAAACGAGAGAAAGAAGATCTCGGCCAATTAGCAGCTAATGATGACGGACAGCAGGCTGACGCACGGTAACCACGGCAAGTGTGGAAAGAAAAACACACACACACACACACACACACACACAGAGTTGTACCATAAATCACCAGAACGACAACCATGACCTTGCATCGCACCGGCATAAAGCGTGTGTGTGTGTGTGTGTGTGTGTGTGTGTGTGTTGAACATTTATCTCGGAGCTCCGCTCTCCAGGTGGTCCTGTGGTTAATTCTGCAGTTTTGGAAGCAGAGGAGGAAATGGAGGAGAGGTAGATACAGATGTGGGGAAAAGATGGATTAAGAAGAAGAAGAAGAAAGGAAATAAGGATCAAGGAAAGGAAGTAGGAAAGGAGTGGAAAAGGGAATACAGAGAAAACAAGAAAGACGAAATAATGGAGAAGAGAAGAGGGTTCAAAAAGGAAAGAGAGAAGGAGAGATTGGTGATGGGATGAAGGAGATAAAAAGATGGATTTAAAGGAGACGAAGAAGGGGATGAACACAAGGAGACATCGGGGAAAAGGAAAGGATAGAGGAGGTAATAAAGGGAATGAGAAATATGGATGTAAGGATGTCAAATAGAAAGAGAGACAATGACAGGGAGGAGGATGAGGCGGATATGGAAATGTATTAAAATAAAAAGTTGTTGTTGTGCAAGACAGAAAAATAAAGGGTGCTGCAATAAGTCATCTGTTTGCATGCAATGGCTGAGAAAGGGGGACATTGGGAGGTCTTTAGGGGTCCTGGCGTCAGACATTAACTTCCAGGACAAAAAGCATTTCTGTCTTGAAACTGACGGACTGACGGACGGACAGACAGACGGACGGACGGAAAGACAGACAGACGGACGGACGGACGGAAAGACAGACAGACAGACGGACGGACGGAAAGACAGACAGACGGACGGACAGACAGACGGACGGACGGAAAGACGGACGGACGGACGGAAAGACAGACAGACAGACAGACAGACAGACAGACGGACGGACAGACGGACGGACAGACGGACAGACAGACGGACAGACGGAAAGACAGACAGACAGACGGACGGAAAGACGGACGGACGGACGGAAAGACAGACAGACAGACAGACAGACAGACAGACGGACGGACAGACGGACGGACAGACGGACAGACAGACGGACAGACGGAAAGACAGACAGACAGACGGAAAGACAGACAGACAGACAGACAGAAGGACGGACGGACGGACGGACAGACGGACAGACAGACGGACAGACGGAAAGACAGACAGACAGACGGACGGACAGACGGACAGACAGACGGACAGACGGACAGACGGAAAGACAGACAGACAGACGGAAAGACAGACAGACAGACAGACAGAAGGACGGACGGACGGACGGACAGACGGACAGACAGACAGACGGACGGACGGAAAGACAGACAGACAGACAGACGGACGGACAGACGGACGGACAGACGGACGGACGGACAGACGGACAGACAGACGGACGGACGGAAAGACAGACAGACAGACGGACAGACAGACGGACGGACAGACGGACGGACAGACGGACGGACAGACGGAAAGACAGACAGACGGAAAGACAGACAGACAGACAGACAGACGAACGGACGGACGGACGGACAGACGGACAGACAGACGGACAGACGGAAAGACAGACAGACGGACGGAAAGACGGACGGACGGACTGAGAGACGGACGGAAGGATAGATAGATAGGTAGGTAGGTAGGTAGGTAGGTAGGTAGGTAGGTAGGTAGGTAGGTAGGTAGGTAGGTAGGTAGGTAGGTAGGTAGGTAGATAGATGGATCAACTCAATAAGAGAAACTAAGTGTTAAGACACTAGAAATAAACAGTCCAAAATATTTCTGAAATAGAAATAATAATTATAAAGTGAGTTAATTAAGCCGTCTTTTGCTCTTTTCTGCTGTAACAATGTAAATGTCCCCTCTGTTGGACGAATGAAGGTATTCTGATTGTGATTCTGAGATGTTTTATTGATCGTTGGTCTCTCACCCAGGTCTGCAGCGGAGTATCTGATTCCTCTGAAGACCACCACGTCCTCCTGGTAGACCGGCCTCTTCAGGTTCCTGCGCTCACACACTCTGAGCAGCAGCTGCCGGGGGGTCAGCTGGTGCCTCCACTGGTTCACCCCCGACCTGAACATTACAAAATATTAGATAAAAGAAAGGATGAGACAAAGAAATGGACTGAAAGAAACCGGGACAAAATTATTTATCATACAGTTTCTGGTTATTTGGCTTTAAAGGTCTCCGATCATGCAAAATGCACTTGTTGATGTCTTTTATACATCAACATGTGTCCCCGGTGTGTCGGGGAACTCAAGCAGCGTCAGGAAATAAAACCCTCTCTTTTCCTGCGTACCCAAATCTCTAAAAATGGGGAACAACGGAGCTGATCCAGATTTGCGTCCGATATGACGTAATATCTGAAATGTGGACCCACGGCCCAATCAGAAACGTTGCTATCAGAAACAACGCCCGACTGTTTTGGACGTAATATGGTCTTTGTTTACATTAGCATCGCTAACACTCTGAGCTAACCTGTACTAGAGAGCATGTGTGTGAAGAAGCAGGAAGTAAAAAGGTACTTTGTAGTAAACCCGTAAGAGAAAAAGCATTTGAGCTCCATACTGTTTCAGAAATAATCCTTGATGTGGTTTTGAACATGATATCGCGTTTCATCACATTTTTAAAGCTATAGACCCAGAATCAGCACTTTAGTAACAGGAAGTGAAACAGAGGGATATGAGGCGTGGCTGGAACGGGTGATCTGTTTGGTATTTTGAGCAAAACACTTCATAGACATGTTTTTTATATACTTGTATATATCTGAGACCTATAATATATGACGGAGTTATTTATCGGTACGTTTCTGGTTATTTGGCGGAAAGATCGAGACTAAAGGAGACCAAGTTTCGTATTGTTCTGGTATTTTCAGCCCCTGTACAGGACTTGGTTAAATTCCTACCTTTAGACTTTAGATATATATATATATATTGATTTACTTATTTATCATTTAGTTTCTGGTTGTTTGCCTGTAAGTGTTGCAGTGTGTACTCACAGGCTGTAGGACTGCGGCAGACCACATGCGGCTCCGTGTCTGGACAGGAAGCGGTTCTCCAGGTCGATCAGCGTCTCTCCGATCTTCTCGTCTTTGCTCAGCATGTCGTGGTCGTACAGCATCACTTTCAGGTCTTTATCCAGAGGGAGGGAGCAGGAGATCTCGAACATCCTGCAGGGAAACACAAGACAGCAGTCTGAGGAATCTCCGGTGAGAGAAATGACATTAAAACCGGAAAGGGCGAGAGATTGGCTCATCTTGCCGTTGCTTCTTTAACACCTAAATGTTCCTCTATGGGGGATAATAAAGCTTTATCTTATCGAAGCTTTCATTTATGCCCACACAAAATAACTTGTAAATGAATTGAAACTAAAGATTGGACATAAATAAGGTCTACGCTGGTTTAAGGAACAAGAAAATGTCAAATGTCGTCAATAGGACTCTGAATATTCAGCCGTCACTGAGAGTCTGAGCCATCTGAGACCACATTGGGATTGGTGTGTGTGTGTGTGTGTGTGTGTGTGTGTGTGTGTGTGTGTGTGTGTGTGTGTGTTTCTAGCGACCCCTACTACTTCAAAGGTGATCAGAAAGTGACTAACACGTTAAAGATGAATCCATCACGCTGCTGAAGCCTGCAGTAAATCACCTCGTGGAAAACCCTGCTTTAGTTTCACTCTCATGAGTCATGTGTCCACCCATCATTAACGTGCTAAATGAACAGGAGAATAACCCCGAGTAACCCCCCATTTCTCCGTTTTTAAAGTAACTAAAACCACCAAAGTTAAACTGAGTGAGAAGCTAAAAAGCTGCAGAGGAACAGGTGGTTTTCCTTTGGGTCCGTGACAACTAAAGCGAATATTTACTGAAATGAGGGGCCTTAAGCTAACAGTCTGACACCTGGTGTGAGCTTTAACATGACCTTGTTATACATCAGAATGCTCCAAAACACCTGTGTCTATACGTACATGGTGCGTATTCTTTAACACATGGGTTTATGTTGTGTTTCAGGGAGGATATTGATGAATTGGAGGCTATTAAAACTTGAGAATAAGACAAAAGTCGCTCAGCATGGGACCTAACTACGTAGCTAAAACTATAAACTCAAATGTATTTTAAAAAGACCATCAGAAACACTCTAACCTGTTAACATTACACTAACTAGCCTTGATGAAGGTCTCTGAACAAAAGCGTGCTGATAACGAAAGATTTTTGCGCAGATTCGATACGAGGGAGATCTTTTCTTTAAGGATGAAGCAGAAATTGTTCGCAAGTGTTTCAAACAAAAGTGGACATAAAACGAGATTCGACTTAAGACATTGAAGGTATTGAGAATCCTGATTTCAAAGAGGTTAGTAGAGGTTAAAGGAACAAAGGATACATCTAAATGGATTATTCCTTCCTTTTCCATCTCCAGGCGCATTGGGGGTAATCGTCCAAGTGAAGTCGGACTTTACTCAAATAGCCTTTCTTAAAGTCTGGATTTCGACTTGTGCGTGAAGTCTGGACGTTTAGTTTCTATTTTTAGGTAAAATCGATGTTACGTACTTCCCAAAAACAGGGTCCAGCGTGCAGGGGATGTAGTTCTCGTGGTCGTTCATGGTCTTTTTCCCCAGAGTGATCTTCACGTAGGGGTCACACTGAAAACACAAGGAGAGAACCCGTCCATTAACACACACATTAAAACACATTTGATCTCATTCTTCCATCTTAATAATAATAACAATAACAATACAGGGGATTTTTATAAGATAAAGAAGTACTACTAAGACAAGCCTTTGTACATTAGACAAATTAAAATGCTAGAAATAAACAATTCAAAATGTAAACATCTCAAATAGAAATAAAATAGCATTAGAAAAGCGCTCTTCCTAGTGCTCAAAGACGGTTAATACCCTTCAAAGGTTACTGATACAGAGAATAATATCTCTAAATATCCGGATGTTTCTCTACATGTTGTCATCCCGATGATATCAGTGCTGTGTTTTCCCGTTTTATTCTGAAAGGTGGGCACCCCCCTAGTTATGTCTGCTCTTACTTCCTGTCTCGGTGTTTCCCTCCTGTTTGATTGGCTGATTGTGATCACCTGTGTCTTTGTGATCACTCTTGCTGGTATTTAAATTCTAATCGTCTTTTGTAAGAAATTAAAATCAATGTTTAATGACGTAATTTAGTTTAAACAAACTGTAAGCTTAAAACGGTTTTATTCTGAAAACATTTCATTTCCGGTTAGCATTGACTTGTGGCTAACGTTGTTGCTAAATGCACAGTTTATTTTGAAAAGCTGTATTGAAAGGCGTCTCCGTTGTCAACAGTGACGTCACTAAAATGCATTAAAGAAAACGTCATGAAAAGGCGTGTGGATCCTCTGATTTACGCGATATCGGACCCAGAAGAACATGTGGAGGGAGGACCCCTTTCGTCAGAGGAAGAGCCAGGGATCAGATACAGAGATGTCCGGGCTGCGTCTATCGTTTTTCCAACCCAGATTTAACCACGCCCACTTCCGCATTACGCAAGGATCGACGGCGTTATAGACGAGGCACAGCCGCGAAATCTGAATCTGACAAGCGAAATACCGTCCTTCTAAACGCCGCATAATATACAATATACAATATAATAGTGCTTCTTTGTCAATATGACTGACGACCACACACATTTGAGGATACACATTACATTACATTACATTACATTACATTGCATTTAGCAGACGCTTTTGTCCAAAGCGACTTACAATAAGTACATACGACCAGGAAGACACAGCCCAGAAGAAAAACAGAATCATATAAGTACAACAGGTATCATAGAGCCACACATTTCAAGTGCTACTCAGCTGGCTATAGATAGGCCAGTCCTATGTTAGTATATAAGTGCTTTGATAGTAATTCTATCGCTCGAAGTGGAATCTAAAGAGATGAGTTTTCAGTTTGCGCCGGAAGATGTGCAGGCTTTCTGCCGTCCTGATGTCAATGGGGAGCTCATTCCACCATCTTGGAGCCAGGATAGCAAACCCACGTGTTTTTGCTGATGGGAACTTGGGACCACCTCGCAGCGAGGGTGCAGCGAGTCGTTTGGCTGATGCCGAGCGGAGTGCACGCGCTGGGGTGTACAGTTTAACCATGTCCTGGATGTAGGAAGGGCCAGATCCATTCGCAGCATGGTATGCAAGTACTAGTGTCTTGAAGTGGATTCTAGCAGTTACCGGGAGCCAGTGAAGGGAGCGAAGGAGCGGAGTGGTGTGGGAAAATTTTGGAAGGTTGAAGACCAGACGAGCCGCTGCATTCTGGATGAGCTGCAGAGGTCGGATGGCACATGCAGGTAGACCAGCCAGGAGGGAGTTGCAGTAGTCTAGGCGTGAGATGACGAGAGCCTGGACCAGAACCTGGGTGGCTTTCTGGGTCAGCTGGGGACGAATCTTCCTTATGTTGTACAGCGTATATCTGCAGCAACGAGTTGTAGCAGCGATGTTTGCAGTGAAGGAGAGGTTGTTATCCAGGGTCACACCCAGATTCCTTGCGGTCAGAGTCGGGGAAACAACAGAGGTGCCGATGTTGATCGTCAGGTCAAGAGTAGGACAATCTTTTCCCGGAAGGAAAAGCAGTTCAGTCTTGTCAAGGTTGAGCTTGAGGTGATGAGCAGACATCCACTGAGAGATGTCAGCTAGACAAGCAGAGATGCGTGCGACGACCTGGGTCTCTGAGCGGGGAAAGGACAGAATCAATTGGGCTATTTATCATCTATAAACACAGGCTATTTATAGATGATAAAACACCAGTAATACAATCTCAGGACTCTTCGATATGGCTTTGATTACAGGATCGTTTACTTTCAGTCAACAAATCCTTTGGAAAGACAACTATTCAATATCCTGCTTTACCGCGACCGCTATAACTGCCGAAGAAGAAGTCTATGACGCTATCGCGTAGAGCTACGTCGATCCTTGCGTAATGCAGAAGTGGGTGTGGTTAAATCTAAACTGGGTTGGAAAAACTATAGACGCGTCCGGGCTTGCTCGTCTTCCCCCCACGAACACGGCGCTGTGTTCCTGAATCGCCCTGTTTGTTTCAAAACCACGTTACATAATTAAAGTACCCATTTGAACCTTTTCGAAACTACATTGTCTCTTATTTAACTTCCTCCTGGACTCGAGAACGACGACCACGTTTCAACACTTTCAGTTGTTGTGAGATCCTTCTTGAAGTTGAATGTGTTCTGCTCTGTAGGTTAAGACTCGTAGCCTTGAAACCCAGTATCTGTCCTGCATCTGGGTCCTGCCTGCTTCGCTCACCCTGAAAAGTCCATATATAACAAAGTGATTTCCTCCAGTTGAAATAATCTGTGTTGTAAATCATAGTGAGTTTTCATAATGTTTCAAAGAGACCTTTGTAGAGACCTTGCACACGTCTGTCTGCAGCGTGTTATTGAGCATAGGATCTTGTAACATGTGATTGCCAAAGGTCCAAAGGTATAGTGCTGTGTAAACTCAAAACAAGTGTATGAAACCTGTGAGATTCGGTTATTCTTTAGACAGACACACAGACAATCAGCAGTGTGTCTGTGTTTCTATTTTGTTGTATCTTGTTATGTCTCGAGTGTCTGAGGTTTCGGACCCACGACACTCCCTCCTCACCTTCCCGTTGGTGTCTTTGGGCTGCAGCCCTTGAGCCTGGATGACGTAGACTCGCACCACGCACTCCTCGTTGCCGTTGGGAGGAAGTTTCCTGAACTGTCGGGGGGGCGGAGGGGTCGAGGGGTCGTCTGGCAGCGGGTAGATCTTAAACATACCCTGATGTGATGAAGGAAAGGAGACAAGACACAGTTAAAGAACAATTTAAACACTTCATTTTGACGATGTTGACGTGATGTGGAAACTTTGTTGTTGTTTTCCTGTGTGCTGTTACGCCTGAATGTAATACTTTCCCCTAACATTAGAACGACTTCTGCAACAACAGTAAGGTTTTAGTGATGATGCATTTTTTTGGGAAGTAGTGAGCATACAACGGGATAAAAGAGACTTGGATTATACCGTACTTGAAAATAAAATAATGAATCTGCGCTCTTATGTTTTCAAGTCTTCTCTAAAAGACATCTTAAGCTAACTTCTCACCTTGAACTCTCCCACCACTGAAGGGTCTTCTCCTTCGTCCTGAGTCTTTCCTCTCTGAAGTTTAAACGTCTGACAGAAATCTGACAGACCCCCAAAACTCTCCACCTTCTCCAGCTCCCTGTCGTACACCTGAGGAAGAGGAGGAGGAAGACGAGAGGGGTTAATATCTGATGTTTAGATGAGTTGTTGAAACCTAAAAAGGATGATGAAAATGAAAGAAAATCTGGACTACAATCCCAGTGATCCTGTAACAAATAAGGCCCCGTCCACACGGAGACGAAACTGAGACGCTGTAGTACATATGCCTGGCCTGTAAGTGGCGCTGTACTTCTGCCACAAAAATACACCAAAAGCAGCGAATAAGACCGATGACGATTATTATTATATTATATTATTTTCGTTGCTGATGGTTGTGGAAGAGCAGCTGTAAATGTTGCACTAAAATCTGTATCATGGTCAGTAGTGTCTGGAGGACGAACGCAACCCTGTGATCCGCCATTGCTGTTGTTGGCGAAACGCATCAGCAATGACGCGGGGGTGAGCAGGAGAGGTGGGGAGAGGCGGGGCTATGGCGTCATCATTTTCAAGAAATGATCGTATAGGGCGTAGACACCTTGGGAGCCGTTATCAATGTGTATCTGATTCGGGCTCCGAATCCGCGTTTCCGTTTCGGCCTCGTGTGGACGAACCGTCTATAGAACGTTAGAGGATTCAACTGATATCGTCTCTGTGTGGACGGGGCCTAAAGGCCCTGGGACACCAAGCCGATTTCGGCCGTCGATAGATGTCTGGCCGTCGATGAGCGTCCTGTCGCCCTACTCAGATTGGTGTGTCCCTCACCGTTGTGTCTTTTCGGCCGTGCCGACACCTTCCGCTCCCGATTGAACATGTTGAATCGGGAGCGGAGGCTGTCGGCAAATAAATCACTTCTTAACACGATTAAGAAGGCACACACAGACGGCTATTCTCTTTCATTTTGTGAAACAGTCTGTGATGGACGAGAGTGAAAATGGAACGCAGTCTGTTCTTCTTCTCTCGGTTATCACGCAGTCTGTCTTCCGGTTGTTGCCTCTTTTGAATGACGACTACACACTACCGCCGCCTGCTGGTAAGGAGAGTTATTGCCACTCACGCATGCGCAGTGCGTACGTGCTTCTGGGCCGTCGGCTGAACTCTTTGCGGTGTGTTCCAGTGCGACTGTTGGCCAAGACGCAGGAGACGTGAGGCGACGCAACAGTCTGGTCCGTCGGGACGTGTTCTTTGGTGTCAGTTTGGTGCTTAAAGCGACTCTTTACTGAATATGACCTCATCATACGTCAAAATGCACCAACACACCTCTTTAATAAACGGGTTAATGTCTGGTTTTAGGAAGGATTTTAATAACGTTTTTTTAGTGATCAAGCTTTCTGTCAGCATTACACTAACTCTTGCGTTGATGAAGGTCAACGACAGATTTTTACACAGATTCGATACCAGGGAAGCTTTTTTCTTTTACACCTGAGGAAGAGGAGGTGGGTTAATATCTGATGTGTTTAGATGTGTTGAAAGTGTTGGGGTTAGAGCCTAAAAAGGATAATGCAAAAAGTCTGGACTACAATCCCAGAGATTCGGCACCAAACCCAATACAAGAAAAGAGAGAGGAACCAACACAAGGAGGGAAACAGCAGCGCCTTTGTGGAAGAAAAGCAATTCTACTGTCAGGGAGGAAAGGAAGAAGAGAGGTAAGGAAGGGGTGAGAGTGAAAGGGAGAGGGGTGAGCCAAGGAGAGAAGAGGGAGACAGGATATTGAAAAGGACAGAAGAAGAGGCGAACAGGTTGGCGCACAAAAACAGGAAAATAAAATAGTGTTTTTATCCCTCTGGCAGCGTCTTCATGACCTCGAGTCAGGAAACACGGTATCTCATTATATTAATAATGCAATTGATCAATTATGGTTTAGAGCATTTTTGGAGGCAGCTGGATGGAGGCACTTCTTCTTTGACTGATAACGCAATAAAAACTGAACACACAGGCACGATACACACGTTTTTTGAATGAAGCGTGACTTCAAATACCATCAATAATTCATTAAATGTATGTCTGTTAAGAAGGAACTTATGATTCCTAGGAAATAGACGAAGCTCTCCAAAACATGTCACAGAAACTCAGGTTTTATTGTCTCTTACTCTTTTGTACATGTTAAGCGGTAACTTATTAGTTTTGCATCACTGTGTCCAAAGCACTAGCTCTTGACCTTTATTTCTATTTCTTATTGCACTTATTTTTATGTCTTAGGTTTATAGTTTGTTGCACTCTTGAGGGAGTCTGTACCGTTAGATTTTTAGACCATAAATCCTTTAAACCTTTGAATATTTGCCATTTTTCTTCAGGGATCTCTCCTTTTTCCTAATTGGTTGTGAAACATTTCTAAGCTCACTTTCTAGCAGACCTCCACGATGGCGCCAGAGCTGATGATGCAAGAGGACGAAGAGGAGGAGAGGGAGACAGAAAGGTGACGAAGGGGGAGGAAAGGTGAGGGTTTAAATGAGAGGAAGTTTACTTCAGGTCACATCCAGGCTGGAAAAGTGAGACAGGACAAGTACACCCTTTACTCAAGTAGAAGTACAGATACTCATGTTTAAGTACTGACTAAACTTCTTTACTCAAGTGAAAGTAAAGAGGCTTTGAAGTGTACTTCAGTAAAAAGTACCCATAACTAGCAGCTGCTTTAAAGAGTACCTGACCTCCCTTTATATTAATAGAACAATAATGTCCTTGTTAGCTAATGAATGTTTCCATGCTGAACAACGGCAACATGACAACGTTTCCATTGGTCCCTCTTCTTTAGAGAAGACCAGGAAGTGATGGATACACGGATCGTGTTCAAATCAATAGGCACGCAATGACTCTAAAGAATAATGATCACGCATCAAACACACATTCAGACTAAAGGAACCAGCTGTTTGGGAAATGAGAGAAGTAGAAAGTACAGGTATTTGAGTTCAACATGTAAGAAGTAGAAAGTACAGGTATTTGGGTTCAACATGTAAGTAGTAGAAAGTACAGGTATTTGGGTTCAACATGTAAGAAGTAGAAAGTACAGGTATTTGAGTTCAACATGTAAGAAGTAGAAAATACAGGTATTTGAGTTCAACATGTAAGAAGTAGAAAGTACAGGTATTTGAGTTCAACATGTAAGAAGTAGAAAGTACAGGTATTTGAGTTCAACATGTAAGAAGTAGAAAGTACAGGTATTTGTGTTCAACATGTAAGAAGTAGAAAGTACAGGTATTTGGGTTCAACATGTAAGAAGTAGAAAGTACAGGTATTTGTGTTCAACATGTAAGAAGTAGAAAGTACAGGTATTTGTGTTAAAAGTGTAAGAAGTAGAAAGTACAGGTATTTGTGTTAAAAGTGTAAGAAGTAGAAAGTACAGGTATTTGTGTTAAAAGTGTAAGAAGTAGAAAGTACAGGTATTTGTGTTCAAAGTGTAAGAAGTCAAAGTAACAAGTCGACAGAAACAAATAAGTAGTTGAGTAAAGTACTGATACCAGAAAAAATGTACTTAAGTACAGTAACAAAGTATTTGTACTCCACTACTTCCCACCTCTGGGTGAGAGGGAGGACATGTTGGAAACAGAGGCTCATTGTGACAGTAGAAGATCTCTCTAAAGGGCAGGAGAGAGGGGGAGGGAGGGAGGGAGGGAGGGAGGGAGTAATAGTAGGTGAGGCAAAGAGCATTTAACCAACATTTCCATCCAACCTGTCAACGTTTTGAAATGTCGCGACAGATGTGTTTCCTTCAGCAGAGGTGAAACCGTTTAATATGTTTCCTGAATGAAAGAGAAATACTCCCACCAGGTTTTCAATGGTAAGCAGTTATCGTTCTTTATTGTGCCTTTCAGTTTCAGATGTACTTTGAGGGGTTTTACGTGAAGAAAAAGAGGAATAAATCTGGCTTTCCTGGTTCATTTAAGATAAGATGGACTTTTATTAATCCCCGTGGGGAAATTGTTTCTCTGCATTTGACCCATCCTGTGTTAGGAGCAGTGTGCTGCCATTTTGAACGGCGCCCGGGGAGCAGTGTGGGGAACGGTGCCTTGCTCAGGGACACCTCGGTAGCACTTGGTCTTGCTGGGACTTGAACTGGTGACCTTCCAGTTGCCAAGCCAAGTGCCTATCGACTTCACCACCGCCTTCTGCTAGTTAGAAGCTCAGGTAGAAAGACTTGCGGAGTAACAGATTACATATAACGGCTTATTAGGATACAAGAAAAGGTTAATATATTCTCTTATAGTTACATAAAAATAATGGATAATGTTCTGTTTGTTAGAAGCTAATGTTGCGGATAACGTGTAATGGGTAATCAGGAAACAGGGAAAAGGTAACTATTTATGTTATTAGTTTAGTTTTAGTTAGTCAATTTCATCGCGGGCCACGTCAGCATCACTCAAAGGGCCGGTTGTAACTTTTAAGACTATATAAATATGTCATAAAATAATGTATTATATGACATTATTGCCTCTGAATTGGATTGTTATCGTATTGGGTAATAACATAATTAACTACGTCTGAAAGCAGAAGTCAAATAATTGCAAGTCTCTTCAGTGCGCATGTCACAAAACGAGATGCATTGTGGGACATGTAGTTTATGGGCAACCTGCTTCTGTAAATCGGCATGTAACCGTATAATAAACTTATTATATTCTTTGCAAGCTCTTGCGGGGCCACATGAAATGAAGTCGCGGGCCGGATTTGGCCCCCGGGCCTTGAGTTTGACACCCCTGAAGTAAACATCTACAGTAAAATAGCTTAGTGTTCTGTAGGCTAATACTTTGAAGTGGACATATTAACATAACCCCAAAACCATAATAAGGCGTCTTAAAGTGTGAATCTATACTGTCTGAATCTGATTTATGGTTTTCATTTTGCTTAATTTGTTCTGTCTTTAATTCAGTAGGTGAACCTATATGTTCATAAAATAGTGTGTGTGAGCTTAACTGTGTGTGTTAAACTAAAACGGGGCATTTCCTGTCAGCTCAGATTTCTGCTTTTTTAAAACTGCATGATGTGCTCATGTGTGTCAGTGTTGGTGTATGAATATGCTTCATGAAAGGCAGCTTTTCTTATAAGTTAAATCATTTCTGATTCTAAATATCTTGGTTTGTAATGTTCTAAAGTCACATTGCTTTGTTGTCTTGCATTAAACATCTTATTGATATTCCTACTCTCTTGGATTCGTTCAATGATATTGAGGTAATCCAAAAGTAATCAGGTTACTTTTATATGTGCATCCTTAGATCATATTACTGATTACATTGTTTACAGGTAACAAGTCATTGTAACAGAATACATCTTTAAAGCAACCCTCCCATCCCTGGTGCTTGCGTAGTTTAAAGGTCTCCTATTATACAATTTGTAATCGTCCAAAAACACGTCTTATTGTTTCTGATAGGCCCGTTGGTGTAAAGCCCGCCCACATTTCTGATATGACGTCATATCGGATGTAGAGATGTGGGTACGGAGGAAAAGAGACGGTTTTATTTTCTGACGCTGCGTGAGTTCCCCGACACACTGGGGACACGTTGATGTACAAAAGACATCACAAGTGCATCTTGCATGATAGGACACCTTTACAGTTTGAATCTATACGCCTACTGCCTAAATCTGCTTTAAGGTTTTCACTTTCTTCCGTTCATTCGTTCTGTTCTGTGTATGCTATGTATTTGCTGACGTTATATTGTTGAACAGGACACATTTCTGATCCTAAATATCGTAGTTTCTACTGTTTAAATATATTTACTGGTAACTAGTAGTAATAATAATCATAGGAGTATACATTTTTAAATGAACCCTCCCATCCCTGGTTGTTCTATTGAAGCTGCTCTGATGTGAAAGGTCCCAAAGGAGAGGGTAGATGTCTCATTTAAAAGCAATAAAAGAAGTCCAGATTCTGACCCCATTAGTCACGAGTTTGGGCGTCAGACTGACGTCCGCTCCGAGTCCCGCTGGAAGGAAAGGTCGGCGTTTGGACCGAGAGAATCGGGATAAAGGTTGAAGAGAGTGGGGGCGATGTAAGAAACGAGAATAAAAGACAGACGTTGACGTGATGCCTTTTGCTTCGGACTCGCCAACATCTGAGGGGCGACCTTTTCCCTTCAATCCGTCCCGGCGAGAATTCAACACGGATGAGTCATCGGAGACGTTCGGAAAAAGAAAAACGGACCGAATGTCACGTCGTTGGGATGAGAAAAGAGGAGGAAGAGGAGGAGGAGGCTGGCATCTCGGGACAAATGTGATTTAAATGGTGAAGTTTTGGGAAAGACATTTAAAGGAAGTGGAACAAAGAGCGGCCCTGTCTCCGTCTTCTTCATGCTCTCCATACTTCTGTATTTCCCTTCATGTTGTCTTTATCTGCTGTCGATGTTTGGCAATTTCTCATCAACACACACATGCACATATTAATTAGCATCTACAGACACACATTTATAAACACACACACACACATACCATGTATACATCACTTCAGGGGACATTACATTGACTTACATGCATTTCCTGGAGACTTATCCTAACCTTAACCATAGCCAACACATGCCTAACCCTAACCCTAACGGCCCGTCCACACAGCGGCGTGCGTTGAAAGCTTCACCATTCACTTTGAATGGGGTGACGTCACTTTTCACCGAACTGCATTGCGGGAAGCGACGCGGAGCTTTGCTGGCGTGGCGCGCTGCAAAGGTTGAGCAATGTTCAACTTTTGACGCCTCGGCAGAAGCATCAGCCAATCGAATCATATGCCAGTACAAGCTCTAGCCAATTAAACCGCTGCTTGCGTGTCAGGGGCGGGAGATTCATGTGATTGGTTGTTGGTCGAGTTTCAGACAAGCCTGCCGGCAAGCTTCAACGCACGCCGCTGTGTGGACGGGCCGTTACCCTAACCAAGTCCTCACGCTAAAATGAATGATTCCCCCCTGACTGTGTAAACAGATTTAGGTCCCCACAAGTATAGTAATGCTAGGCCACACACACACACACACACACACACACACACACACACACACACACACACACACACAAAGTAGTGAAGAGAACATATCCAGACGTACCAAAACTATTATACTCTTAGAGCAATTGTTTAACCCCTGATTCATATAGTAATTCAAATTTGATTAAATCACATCATGTAAGAAAAAATACAGAAATACTTATTTTCGAACAAAAGTGGTTTCGCTAATCTAATCAATGTTATTGGAATACACACCATAACCAGAGGTCAAATAGTGTGTGAAATAAACCAACCGCTTTGAATATCTAAATTGAGGCCATCCTTAAACATTCGTGAATCCAAACTGTGGATTTTGGACGTGTCTGCATTGTTAACACCGAGACATGGATTTTAATACTGGTAGGGAAAAGTTGGCCTCTCAGTTTCCTCTCTCACCTTCAGCGTGTCGAAGCCTTTCTCCAGGTACGTCCCGTACTTGTTCTTCTCTCCGGTCGAAGCGTAGAATTTACACCACCAGTCCATGAACTCCTCCGCCTGTAGGTCAGAGGTCAAAGGTCAGGGGTCAGATAGTGTGTAGAATACATGTGTAGATATTTGCCATTTCAAACAACCCCTATGTACTTTTTCTAATTTTCTTCGGTAATTTAATTTGTCTTTTTCGGGTCTCGATTTGCAAAACTGTACTTTTAATATAATGTGACCCGAAATAAATAAAGAATAATAACAAAAATAGAATAGACCAATCGCTTTGAATACCTAAATAGAAGCCATTGTCAAACATTCATGGATCCAAAACTGTGGGATTGGATTCTTTTCTATTTAATTATTTATTCTACTATTTCAATATTAGACAATTTATACATCCGACAAATAACCAAAATTAGTAGAAGAGAGGGCAGAGTACACACTTCCTTTACTCAAGTAGAAGTACAGATACTCGTGTTTAAAAATACTCTGGTAAAAGTAAAGAGTCTTCGAAATGTACTTAAGTGAGAAGTACTTTCTTTTGTATTATTTATCCTACTATTTCAATATTAGACAATTTATACATCCGATGAAACCAAATTAGTAGAAGGAGGGAAGAAAGCATATCTTATACAGAGGTAGCCCTCCCGTTAGTTAAAGGGAAAGAAAGATAATTCAGTAATGAACACAAATAAACAAAATTCTATACACACTTGCACCCATTTCTAGAAACTTCCTACATGTCCATGTTCAGATAACAAGACAGTTTTAATTATCGTTGTATTTTTATTCAAACTATGATAATTAAGAGAATTATGATGATAGTTGATATTGTTATTATTATTACCATTATCATATATCCATAGACAGGGTTCATACACTTTCTCACCAATGATTTTCCAGGACCGTTACCTAATTTTCCATGACCGAAGAAATTACTCTTTCTCAGCGTACCACTGAAAATGGTTTATTTTAACATGGAACAGGAAAATAAGGTCTGCATCTGAAACATGTTGTGCCTATCTAAAACAAATCAAATAGTAGGCTATAGCTTCTACACGCTAAAGCAAGGCAAGGCAAGTTTATTTATATAGCACCTTTCAACACAAGGCAATTCAAGGTGCTTTACAAAAATGAAAGCCATTCAGACAAAGGCATTTAAAATCAGTAAAAGAAAATAACATTAAAAGAAAAATACATGGATAAAAGTTACAGTGCAGTTTAAGATGTGAATAGTTCAATTAAAAGCAGCGGCAAAAAGAAAAGTCTTCAGCCTGGATTTGAAAGTAGTCAGAGTTGCAGCGGACCTGCAGGTTTCTGGGAGTTTGTTCCAGATGGAGCATAATAACTGAACGCTGCTTCTCCATATTTAGTTCTGACTCTGGGGACAGAAAGCTGACCAGTCCCTGAAGACCTGAGAGATCTGGATGGTTCATCGTTTAGCAGGAGGTCACAAATGTATTTTGGGCCTAAACCATTCAAAGCTTTATAAACCAGCAGCAGTATTTAGAAATACTAAATACAGCTAAAACAACTAAAATCTCTCACCAGCAAAATACCTCGTCAGTTAAATGCCATTTTACGTTTCATTACTATACGATACAGTATTTATTAGATCAATGTTTCTCAAACTTTTTCATAACAAGGACCACTTAACCAATAAAAAAACCACTCGCGGACCACCTAACTCCACAAATATCCTAAAACACATCGTTTTTCTAGAACAGATTATAAATCGTCTGAAAATGGTACAAACAAGTGGCAACATGTGTGACGAAGGTGTTGCGCTGGGCTATATCATGCAATCGAAAGTGAAACTTAAGCTCGCTCCATTGCGGAAATATTCCCGCGAGAGTGCGGAAAACTTCAATGTATTTATTTATTTAAAATGTGAAATGTTACCAATATACTCACGGACCACTAGGGGGCGCTCACAGAACACGGACCACACTTTGAGAAGCACTGTATTAGATGGATAAAATATAAATTATATTTGATGGAACTTTAGTTACATTTCCATAACTTTTCCAGGGCCTGGAATTAGCATTTTGAATTTCCATGACTTTTCCAGGTTTGTAAATAAATGTTAATGTAATAAGGGATTCTTCTTTATTCAGTAATTAAATACGCACAAAAATAAACCAAGTATTTTTTAAATCTCAGCAAAAAACTCACCTCTTTGCACGGGCTTTGAATACTAGTAACATTTTGACATTTGAATGTGTTTTTATATGTCTCTAGTTATTGTGCTTTTTATGTGTTATTATATGTGTTCCCTGGTCAACTGAGGTGGTTTTAAATGTGCTTTATAAATAAATAAAGATTGAGATTATTCCCATAAAAAGTCAAATCTACTATTTTTGCATCACCAATATAAGAACATGGACCCTACATCATTAACTCAGAACTCCTGTAATGACCTTTGACCTTTGTAAAGCCCTGCAGTGACTCTTTGTAGACGCCGCTCACAAATTAGCCGCCTCTCAGGATTTTTCCAATGATGGCATGGCAGCGTTTTGTTCGCCAAGTCACGTCAACACGAGAAAAGAGAGGTGGCGCCGCGGCATTAGGGTCAGAGTGTAAAGACCCTCTGAGGCAATGGAAACGGGCACAAAGTGGACGACATGGCAACAAGGAATGTATGTTCATGTATGAAAGCAATGCCTGCTCTTACATCTCTGTTACTTTTGTATAAGATATAAGTATTCTGCGGGCACAGACGAATTGTCTTTCTCAATTTAATTTAACCGTGAAAGGATGGAAACAAACTCATCAAAAGAAGATTAAGTTATTTAGTTGTCTGGTGGATGTGACTTCTGATGGTTGCCATTCTTAGGATTGGGAGTATAAGACAAGTCTCATACGGCCCGTCCACACGGCAGTGTCGTGCTTCAACGGAGACGCTTCCCATTCACTTTGAACGGGGTGACGTCCCGCTTTGCCGAACTGCATTGTGGGTCCGTCGCGTCGCTTTGCCTCCTTCAAGCGTCGACGGAAGCTCAGCCAATCAAATCATATGCCAGTACAAGCGCTAGCCAATCAAACCGCGTGCTTGTGTCTCCGGGGCGGGAGATTAATGTGATTGGTTGTTGGTCGCGAGCCAGACACGCCCACCGGCAAGCTTCAACGCACGCTGCCGTGTGGACGTACCGATAGTGTCACGTTCCCTTGTATATCTACACTGTAGCTGCTGTAAACATGACACGTCACATGTTAGACGATTTATCCAAAGCGACTTACATACTCAATACTGTGGACAATCCCCACAGGAGCACTTTGGGGTGAAGGGTCTCAGGGACACAACGACATGCTGACTGCAGCGGGACTCAAACTTGCGACCCCCTGATTCAAAGTCCAGCACTCGATCTAAAGCTTTGAATCTTGAATCTAGGCTTCTAACAAATGTAGTCAGAAGTCTTGTTGGATAGTGTCAACTGTAACGCTTTCAGACTCATCTCTTGAGCCGAACTCCTGCTGCAGAAGAAAGAACATCTTATTCAAATTCAAAGATAGAAATGCAACTTGCACTGTGAATGAAAGCAATGCCTCTGGTGCTTTTACATCTATGTCTTTCTCAGTTTTATTTTAACTAATGGAAACAACAGAATTGAACTGAAAAAGATTAGAAAGAGACTTCGATTAGTCCTGGAAACTGCTGTAGGGGATGCAGATGACTCGGGGAATATGGACAGTAAACCTCAGGAAAAAGCATAATGGCAGCTCCTAACTCTAGGATGCAGAGAAACCGTTCCGTTACATCGTACCAGTACTACGTGATGACAATAAGTTGAATCTTCTTCTTCAATTATTATTTCAGATAATCTACAAAAAAAACTCAATTTCCCATTTATTTAAGCAGATAATCTAATTCACCCATAATTGTTTAATTTGATTATTGAATACAATAACGCCTGTTCTTGTCTAATTAAAGGTGGGGTAGGTAAGTTAGGAGAAACCGGCTCGAGTGCGCTAGAATTTGAAAATACACAGCCGGAAGAAATCTGCCACTTCCTCACAGAGCCCCTCCCCCAACACACACGAACGCGCACATGACCAATGAGTGTCACAAACGAGCTGAGGACCAAAATGCAGAACACGGGAAACCAGAGATAGTCGGTAACCAGCTTTATTGAAGGCAGTAGGCAGGTAGGAGAGAAAACGGCAGATAGTAGGCAAAGGGCTGGTCGGGGACAGGCGAGGGTTCCAGGAGAAAGCAGGACGGGAGTCGCAGGTACAGAACGGGTCAGGGAGCAGGCGAGGCAGGCTGGTCAGGGACAGGCAGGGTCGAAACCGGGAGAGCAATCTGAAGGGTAATGCGGGAAAGACTGGCATGCTGCAAAGTACGATCTGGCACTGAGGTGAAAGTGAAGTGGGCCTAAATACTAATGGAGCTGATGGGTGTAACAGAGTGAGAGAGGGACAGGGTGTGACTACCAGGTGACTAAGGAATGTTAATGCAGAAAATTGGTGAGTGAGAAAGCAGACTGTGACAATGAGGGCACGAGATAAGTGTGTGCCCCGATGGAAGGCTGACAGGCAGGTAGGCCATCCAGTTACTTTAGCCGGCTCAGATGATTGGTCGTGCTTTATACAGCACTACGGCTTTCATGGATTTGTTGTCAAAGCACTTCAGATATTCATTGCTATCGGGATGTTAAGAGCATTCCATGGAATATAACAACAAGTGTATCTCGAGCCGGTTTCTCAAACCTACCCCATCTTTAACACAGTAAGTCTTGCAGATAAAAAGGGACAGTCTTTGCACTGATGGCACAGCAGTCATGAAAAGCGTAAATTAGGACTTTCTTAATGATCAAAAGTGCTCAGAAACTTACCCATTGTAACATCTAGTGTTGGCATTAACAGTAAAAGACAGAAATGACATCCATCAGACACACACTGTGACAAGAAGCAACCACACATGAATGAAAGTCATGTTAAGGAGCTTTTCAACACATTTCATAACACCACTTTTCCTTAAACATTAAAGGGTTTCACTCCAAATTGAAACGTACACCATTTATACAAAATAAATCCCGGTATTACAAAGTGACAGCTGGCATTAAAGCAAAGCCGTAAAAGTCTTACTATTACATGAGTCATCCTGAGCTCACAATGTGTTTCTGTTCGGGAGAATAACATATCTGTGTTTTGTTGACGTGTGGTTTGGATGAGAGGCATTTTGATTTATATGATATGATTTTTGGGGGATTTGAGTTAAACCCTGTGATGTGTTTTTATCAAAAAGTTGTTTTATTTAGCATGAAGCTGCCTCACGTTTACTTTAAAGTCTGTTCACATTGGCAACGTCCAGAAGTCTATTTAAACACTGGAGAATTCTCTCACGGAAATGAAAAACTCTGTCTGAGTGTGTGTGTGTGTGTGTGTGTGTGTGTGTGTGTGTGTGTGTGTGTGTGTGTGTGTTGGCTCTGACGGAGACAACGACTACAAAGATGGTGAATACCGAGGAGATGGATCAAACTACCAGACACACACACACACACACGTCTCTCTCACACACACACACGTCTCACACACACACGTCCCCGCCCTGCAACCTTCAACCCTCCGAGGAACACTCAAGCTTAAAACACACTCATGACGCATGCACCACTTTTTCCTTTGTGTGTGTGTGTGTGTGTGTGTGTGTGTGTGTGTATAGGCATTAATGTAGAACAAAAGTGCTCTTATGGCACTGAGCTGCTGTGGGATCCCCTTTCTCATACTTCCCAGACACACACACACACGGAGTAAAACGTCCTAATTTTTCCAAAGTGGCAGCATGGCATGGAAAAGGGCAGCACGTGGAGTTTAACACACACACACACACACACTGTCTGAGGTGTCTGGTGTGTGTTAATGCGCCCTCTGAGTGCAGCCGGTGCCAAGCTCTGATGACAGAGGCGCCAGGAATTGTGTGTGTGTGTGTGCCCACTAGTGTGTGACAAGGTGTGTCCCCTCTTGATTCAGACAGATTAAGGCACTCGTTATTTAGTGCACACTC
The DNA here is from genome assembly GCA_902827135.1 of Harpagifer antarcticus. Taxonomy (NCBI): domain Eukaryota; kingdom Metazoa; phylum Chordata; class Actinopteri; order Perciformes; family Harpagiferidae; genus Harpagifer; species Harpagifer antarcticus. The sequence continues at coordinate 236,708 of CADEHL010000016.1, forward strand.
CTGAGGTCGCACACACACACACACACACACACATATACACACACACACACACCGCGGTCTGCTCAGGGTGTCAGTGTGGTTTGCAGCCCATCATTACGCCCTGCAAGAAGCCAGGCTAACCAAACGATGGCTGCCAAAAAGTGGAGTGGATTTACAGAAAGGTTTGGAGCTCTCTCTTAAAAGCTTTCGGTGGGGAAATCCCTTCTTACAGCCGTGAAGAGTTCAGAGGTCAAAGCAGAACTTCTTAGAGACACTTTAGGGGCTTATTTTGACATTACATTGTATATCAGTATGTAGTGTCTCTACTTTAAAGAGTCCTCTCCTGCTGATGTTCAGGTGTATATCAGTATGTAGTGTCTCTACTTTAAAGAGTCTTCTCCTGCTGGTGTTCAGGTGTATATCAGTATGTAGTGTCTCTACTTTAAAGAGTCCTCTCCTGCTGATGTTCAGGTGTATATCAGTATGTAGTTTCTCTACTTTAAAGAGTCCTCTCCTGCTGATGTTCAGGTGTATATCAGTATGAAGTGTCTCTACTTTAAAGAGTCCTCTCCTGCTGATGTTCAGGTGTATATCAGTATGAAGTGTCTCTACTTTAAAGAGTCCTCTCCTGCTGATGTTCAGGTGTATATCAGTATGTAGTGTCTCTACTTTAAAGAGTCCTCTCCTGCTGATGTTCAGGTGTATATCAGTATGAAGTGTCTCTACTTTAAAGAGTCCTCTCCTGCTGATGTTCAGGTGTATATCAGTATGAAGTGTCTCTACTTTAAAGAGTCCTCTCCTGCTGATGTTCAGGTGTATATCAGTATGTAGTGTCTCTACTTTAAAGAGTCCTCTCCTGCTGATGTTCAGGTGTATATCAGTATGTAGTGTCTCTACTTTAAAGAGTCCTCTCCTACTGATGTCCAGGTGTATATCAGTATGTAGTGTCTCAACTTTAAAGAGTCCTCTCCTGCTGATGTTCAGGTGTATATCAGTATGTAGTGTCTCTACTTTAAAGAGTCCTCTCCTGCTGATGTTCAGGTGTATATCAGTATGTAGTGCCTCTACTTTAAAGAGTCCTCTCCTGCTGATGTTCAGGTGTATATCAGTATGTAGTGTCTCTACTTTAAAGAGTCCTCTCCTGCTGATGTTCAGGTGTATATCAGTATGTAGTGTCTCTACTTTAAAGAGTCCTCTCCTGCTGATGTTCAGGTGTATATCAGTATGTAGTGTCTCTACTTTAAAGAGTCCTCTCCTGCTGATGTTCAGGTGTAGATCAGTATGTAGTGTCTCCACTTTAAAGAGTCCTCTCCTGCTGATGGTCAGGTGTATATCAGTATGTAGTGTCTCTACTTTAAAGAGTCCTCTCCTGCTGATGTTCAGGTGTAGATCAGTATGTAGTGTCTCCACTTTAAAGAGTCCTCTCCTGCTGATGGTCAGGTGTATATCAGTATGTAGTGTCTCTACTTTAAAGAGTCCTCTCCTGCTGATGTTCAGGTGTATATCAGTATGTAGTGTCTCTACTTTAAAGAGTCCTCTCCTGCTGATGTTCAGGTGTATATCAGTATGTAGTGTCTCTACTTTAAAGAGTCCTCTCCAGCTGATGTTCAGGTGTATATCAGTATGTAGTGTTTCTACTTTAAAGAGAAATGGTATTCATAATTAGAAAATATATATCGATAAAACCATCTTTTAAACTAAATTTAACCCACATTTAAGTCACTAATTACATCACAGAAGTCAGCTTCTATGAGACATTTAGGGATAGTTAACTCAATATGCAGTTGGACTTATTTAACCGATACACACGTGTCATCCAGGAGAGCATGGACACAGTTGATTGACACTCTGGCCAGCGAATTCGTTCAGATTCTGGAGGAGAACAGCTTCTTAAAACAAGAAAACCCCAAATAATTCACCGAGCCGTTCTGACATCTTGTTTCTGATCACGATGTCATTACAGCGCCGCGAATGTGTTTTCATAAAATGCCACAAAGTCACCTGGCATGAAGCTTTGTCAGCGAGTTAGAGAAGAGTTTATGGAACAAGAGAGACCGAGAGTTGACTGGTTTCTGGCGTTGAAGGGATAGTTTGGATGGGAGTTAATGGGAGAGGAGAGACGGAGCACGACCACAGCTTCTGACGGGAAGATAATTTATATAAAACACGTCACCGAGGGAAAAACAAGTATCTGAGTATCTCATTTTCCATCTGAGCGACGTTAGATCCAGGCCAGTTTGCATTACTAATTACTTTTTAAAGATCTAATGCCTTACTTTACTAAATTCCTCACTGCTGAGCGTAATTAGTTGGACTTCTAGGTCCATTTATTGTGTATTACTACTAAATTAAACCTCATTTGGACTAAACCACCTGCAACTCAAAGTCACACAAACCAAGGAGTTGGTGGTGGATTTTAGGAAACAGAAGACCCTCCCGACCCCAGTCACCATCAATGGAACAGAGGGTAGAAATCGTGGATCACTACAAGTACCTGGGCGTCTACATAGACAATAAGCTGGACTAAAAACACAGACGCAGTGTACAAGAAAGGTCAGAGTCCTTTGTATTTCCTAAGGAGACTCAAATCTTTCAATGTCTGCAGAACCACGGCGGATGTTCTATGACTCGGTGGTAGCAAGCGTCATAGTGTACGCGGTAGTGTGCTGGGGCAGCAGGCTGACTCACTAAGCTCATCGGGAAAGCTGGTTCGGTCCTGGGAGTAGAGCTTGAGCCTCGAGGTGTCAGAGAGGAGGGCATCCAGGACAATACCCCTCACCCCATGATGCCACTCTGGAGGCCTATCAGAGCACCTTTAGCAGTAGACTGCGAGCACCGAGGGTCACCACACAACACCACAGGAGGTCTTTTCTTCCTGTGGCCATCAAACGTTATAACACCATGTGCAATATTAGGTTAATGTCATAATCTCATAACATCAGGGTTAGGGTTTTAATATTTAACCTAATTTTATTTAGTACGATGATAAATTAGCTATTAGTTGTTTTTAGTATTTTATATTTTTACTTGAATGTGCAAAAGACTTGTCACCATATGACTTGTCACTGAATGACTTGTCACCAAATGACTTGTCACCATATGACTTGTCACCAAATGACTTGTCACCATATGACTTGTCACCAAATGACTTGTCACCGAATGACTTGTCACCATATGACTTGTCACCAAATGACTTGTCACCAAATGACTTGTCACCATATGATTTGTCACCAAATGACTTGTCACCATATGACTTGTCACCATATGACTTGTCACCAAATGACTTGTCACCATATGACTTGTCACCAAATGACTTGTCACCAAAGGACTTGTCACCAAAGGACTTGTCACCATATGACTTGTCGCCACATGACTTGTCACCACATGACTTGTCACCAAATGACTTGTCACCACATGACTTGTCACCACATGACTTGTCACCAAAAGACTTGTCACCAAAAGACTTGTCACCACATGACTTGTCACCACATGACTTGTCACCACATGACTTGTCACCACATGACTTGTCACCAAAAGACTTGTCACCAAATGACTTGTCACCAAAAGACTTGTCACCAAATGACTTGTCACCAAATGACTTGTAACCAAATGACTTGTCACCAAATGACTTGTCACCAAATGACTTGTCACTGAATGGCTTGTCACCATATGACTTGTCACCAAATGACTTGTCACCAAATGACTTGTCACTGAATGGCTTGTCACCAAATGACTTGTCACCAAATGACTTGTCACTGAATGGCTTGTCACCATATGACTTGTCACCAAATGACTTGTCACTGAATGGCTTGTCACCATATGACTTGTCACCAAATGACTTGTCACCAAATGACTTGTCACTGAATGGCTTGTCACCAAATGACTTGTCACCAAATGACTTGTCACTGAATGACTTGTCACCAAATGACTTGTCACCGAATGACTTGTCACCGAATGACTTGTCACCGAATGGCTTGTCACCATATGACTTGTCACCAAATGACTTGTCACCAAATGACTTGTCACCAAATGACTTGTAACCAAATGACTTGTAACTGTCACAGGCTGCTACCTATTCTCTACTGGGTCACTGTAATGCGTTACTTTAAAACGTTGTATATTGCATACTTTTAGAGGTATCTGTATTATCTGTATTGTAATTCTGGAGCAACCTGGCAAAAAGAATTTCCTTTATTTATTAATAAAGTTCTATCTAATCTAATTTAATCTCATTTATGCTAACATCAGCTAAAATCCTGAATCTAATAAACACAGTACTGAACACAGACCTCTGTTTCTGCTCTTAGTTTGAACATCTGTAGCTCGGTTTCCATCATAACGGTCCAGGAAACTTAACACTTATATTCATGGCAAATAATAGTTATAATAATATATTTGTATATATCTGAGATGTGTGCTATTGCCTAGAAGTGTGTGCTATTGCCTAGAAATAGCATGATAGCTGCACTTTAATGTGTGTTTTTATACCTCGGGACTGTGGGAAACAGTATTTTTCTGTGTGTACACATTTTGAGATTGACAATAAAGTTGACTTTGACTTGACTAATGTAATTCCTGCTGTTATCAACAGTTACTGCGTTACAGACAAATGTAATCTGATTACAGTTCAGAGTTACTTCGAGGGGCCGTGGCGCTGCTGACAGCCGATCTTCTTAAACTATTCCAACTCTGAAACTGAATCATAAATCCCAACGACCCGCTTTCTGGTCTGAAACCAGAGATTAAGAAACCAGGATTTCCATCTTTCTCTTTCACGAGATATTAGCGCGCCTTCTAATTTCAGTCAAACTCTGTCCTGATTCCTTCTCTTTGAGTAAGCCTCCCTCCTTAACCCCCTCTCTCTTTATCCAGCGTTCAGTAAGAGCTGTGGTTCGGAGGATCTGAAGCAGCTCTGTTGACTTTGGCCTCAGCCAGACAGAAAGTGGAGCCTTTCATTCGACTGGTTTCAATATCTGACCCTTAATAAAACAAATATCTTTGTTTGGAGAGAAAGAAATCAGCCTCAATTACCGTGGAGCGAAAAGAGGAGGGGAGAAACTACCGGTGCGGCTCAGAAGAAGTCTTCAAATCGACCTGGCTTGGATAAATAAAGCGGGAAAATAACGACGAGCGCTCAGACCTGAGATCAGATTTCTGCGGCTGTAAAAAAAACCCTGGATTTTTCTTCATCTGCGACCGAAATGTAAAACGTTTCTTGTTTCATCTGTAATTCTCTCCGTCTTTATCTGATTCCTTCCACTCTAAACCTCGTCGGAGGCATCCATCAGTGTCTCGCTTTGAATAAACGTCATCAATAAAGAGCTTTCCTGCCTTCAAATGTTCAAATCTGATCCGTGCTACTATCTACTGTGTTACGAGTAAAGCAGACTGTGGGCCCCTGTGAGCATGAGGGATTACTTTAAAGGGTCGTTATGCATTTAATGTTATATATTCTCTGTCGATATGCAGCATTTAAAAGCCCTTAAAGAAAGAACTAGGGTCTTTGCATGGTGTGGTGCATTATACAATCAATGGTTTGTGTTTTCTGAGGATTTGCTTGATAAATACCGACCAGTTAGATATATCTGTATGTATTTTGTCTTTGTTTGCAGGGTTTCTTCAGCCTTAAACCCCCCAAAGTTAAATGTCCTTGATGAAATAACCTCAAAAGTCTTATTTGATATCATAAAGGTTTATAGTTTTGAGATTACGTATTTTTTTAAGTACTTTTAAAGCACTAACCAGAATAAAGCAATGCAATGAAACCCTTAAAGTGTGACATGAATGTATAGAATATAAGGAAAGGGAAGTTAAGACGTTTTGCCAATGTGAACAGATCTGCAGTAAACATTTATCTCTAACAGACGTTATTAGCATTTGAAAATAATGTAAGGCCTTCAAATTAAAAACAGACAAGGAGAAAGAACGTATCTGTAGAGGTGATGGATGTTTGAATGAAACAGACGAATGGTGTTAGACATGAACATGGATGAATGAAATGAGTTAAAGATGAGGTTGTTACCTACATGAAGGCTTTCACTAGAGGCAGAAAGGTTAATGATAGCTGAGCCGGATCCATCTGCAAGCTTTAAAACGCACACACACACACACACACACACACACACACACACACACACACACACAACACACAACACACACACACACACACACACAACACACACACCACACACACACACACACACCACACACACACACACACACACACACACACACACACACACACACACACACACACACACACACACACACACACACACACACACACACACACACACACACACACACACTCTCAGGTTAGCAACACTATTAGGAACACATGTCAGTTAAATAGACAACATTATGTTAGTAATACACACTGTTTTCTGTGAGACATGACTTACTACCATCAGCAGACATGTTAGTGACTCAAATGCAGCAATATCGGCGTCACCACGCTGAGTTTCTCAAACAGCAAACGATTAATCAGAGATGTGTTTCGTGAGCGTTTTAAATCATAAATGTTATTCTCAGGGAGGTCTCGCTCTGAGGTGCAGAAAGACGAGTTCTGTTAACGCTGATCAGGGCGAGACCGAGGCGCAGATTAGAGACAGAAAGTGTTTATATGAGGTCACGAGGAGCTGAGGGTATGAGGACACAGGAGAGAAGGAGACAGAGAAGGAGGGGAAGAAGACAGGATGGGTGAGGTTTTAAAAGTGTGCTTTGAAACACCAAAGTGAATTTCGTAAAAATGACTTTTTTACAAGAATTCAGAATTTTTTCTCAAAATGTTCACCTTTTCTTAGAATAGTATTTTTCTCAGAATAGTATTTTTCTCAGAATAGTATTTTTCTCAGAATAGTATTTTTCTCAGAATAGTATTTTTCTTAGAATAGTATTTTTCTCAGAATAGTATTCTTCTCAGAATAGTATTTTTCTTAGAATAGTATTTTTCTCAAAATAGTATTTTTCTCAGAATAGTATTCTTTCTCATAATAGTATTTTTCTCAGAATAGTATTTTTCTCAGAAAAGCATTTTTTCTCAGAATAGTCTTTTTCTCAGAATAGTATTTTTCTCAGAATAGTATTTTTCTCAGAATAGTATTTTTTATCAGAATAGTCTTTTTCTCAGAATAGTATTTTTCTCAGAATAGTATTTTTCTCAGAAAAGCATTTTTTCTCAGAATAGTCTTTTTCTCAGAATAGTATTTTTCTCAGAATAGTATTTTTCTCAGAAAAGTATTTTTTCTCAGAATAGTCTTTTTCTCAGAATAGTATTTTTCTCAGAATAGTATTTTTTCTTAGAATAGTATTTTTCTCAGAATAGTATTTTTTCTTAGAATAGTATTTTTCTCAGAATAGTATTTTTCTCAGAATAGTATTTTTCTCAGAATAGTATTTTTCCCAGAATAGTCTTTTTCTCAGAATAGTATTTTTTCTCAGAATAGTATTTTTCTCAGAATAGTATTTTTCTCAGAATAGTATTTTTCTCAGAATAGTATTCTTTCTCATAATAGTATTTTTCTCTGAAAAGTATTTTTTCTCATAATAGTATTTTTCTCAGAATAGTATTTTTCTCAGAATAGTATTTTTCTCAGAATAGTATTTTTCTTAGAATAGTATTTTTCTCAGAATAGTATTTTTCTCAGAATAGTATTTTTCTTAGAATAGTATTTTTCTCAAAATAGTATTTTTCTCAGAATAGTATTCTTTCTCATAATAGTATTTTTCTCAGAATAGTATTTTTCTCAGAAAAGCATTTTTTCTCAGAATAGTCTTTTTCTCAGAATAGTATTTTTCTCAGAATAGTATTTTTCTCAGAATAGTATTTTTTATCAGAATAGTCTTTTTCTCAGAATAGTATTTTTCTCAGAATAGTATTTTTCTCAGAAAAGCATTTTTTCTCAGAATAGTCTTTTTCTCAGAATAGTATTTTTCTCAGAATAGTATTTTTCTCAGAAAAGTATTTTTTCTCAGAATAGTCTTTTTCTCAGAATAGTATTTTTCTCAGAATAGTATTTTTTCTTAGAATAGTATTTTTCTCAGAATAGTATTTTTCTTAGAATAGTATTTTTCTCAGAATAGTATTTTTCTCAGAATAGTATTTTTCTCAGAATAGTATTTTTCCCAGAATAGTCTTTTTCTCAGAATAGTATTTTTTCTCAGAATAGTATTTTTCTCAGAATAGTATTTTTCTCAGAATAGTATTTTTCTCAGAATAGTATTCTTTCTCATAATAGTATTTTTCTCTGAAAAGTATTTTTTCTCATAATAGTATTTTTCTCAGAATAGTATTTTTCTCAGAATAGTATTTTTTCTCAGAATAGTATTTTTCTCAGAATAGTATTTTTCTCAGAATAGTATTTTTCCCAGAATAGTATTTTTTCTCAGAATAGTATTTTTCCCAGAATAGTATTTTTCTCAGAATTGTATTTTTTCCCAATTTTTTTACTCTTTCCTCAGAAATTTCATTTTTTTCCCAGAAAGGATTTTTTCCTCAAAATGTTGAATTTTCTCAGAACTTTTTCTTCAAATATTAGATTTTTTCTCCAAACTCACTTTTTTCCCCAGAACTAACTTTTTTCTCAAAATGTTAACTTTTTCCTCAGAACATACTGTACTTGATTTCCGGCCGCCGGATAGCTCAGTGTATAGATCTGTCGGCCCATATGCGGTTACCAGAGCCGGCCGAATATGTCAGGCAATCAGTCCTCCCTTCTGTCTCCCCTTCTCAAGTCAAAGATCTCCACTAAAGGCCTTCAGGCCCAACAAATAATACAAAATAAGAATATACCTTTTTCTCAGAATTGACTTAATGTTCAGAATTCATGAAGGAAGAAGTTGGGTTAGGAGAGGAGACAAACAGCTGAGGAGTAAGTGAGGAATAAAGCAATGAAGCAAAGGGGATTGAAGGAGAGAGGAGAAAGAGGACGAAGGTTTAAAAAGGGCAACGAAAGAGAACAAAGTGAAAGGATGAAGACAACCAATGAGAGGAGAGAGGAAATAGTGAGGAGACGTTTGAGGAGGAAGAACTGCAGGAATCCAGAACAGAAGTCTTGAACCCGACAGGAATCACGAGCTTCAAATTCTTTCCCGAGTAAATCACGACTTCTCCGTCAGTTTTCTTTAAAGAGGCCAATCCTGTGGTTTTCCATGTTGTAGCTCATTAGCTTCACTTTAAAGAGTACAGCGGGACTTTTTCCAACATCTACCGCACTGTCTCTGCTGCTTTATTAAACGACTGTCGTTAGTTTTCTACACAATGACAGTCCAGTATTCAACTAGTGAAAGAAACTAAAGGAAATCTCACAAAGGTACACGTTATGTAGGGGGTAATGTGCAGCGAGGCGTTCATCAAGGGTAGAAGAACACCCGACAGGCTGATCCGCTTAATACACGGCCTCATTCTCAACAAAGTAACGACATAACTCCCAATATTAATTGAAATGCTTTTATAGATTTAGAAAATGTTTTTATTGATTTAAAAAATAGTCCGTTGTTACCGTTTGAACTACGTAGCAGGAACTGCTTCGATAGCGTTTTTGAGAAGCTTTTTGATTACAGATTTTAAAACATCGCTGCTTGCTTTAAAAGTAGCACAACTCATTATGTCAAACCTTGGGAAGTATCTAGATATCCCTGCCCTAAAGCCAAAGGAACTGGCAACTGAATATGTGTCGCGGTTTGATGTCTGGACCGTGGGGTACAAAGGAGGGTTTCTGCCCCGTTACTTCTCCGCTGTTTTCTTGTCTCAGTTCGAAAAGCAAACTGCAGTTCAATCCACCGGACTTCTTTCTGCAGATGTGAGCGTCCTTAACAACGGTCAATAAGTCCTTGACAGCGGTCTGTACTACTGGATTAACAACGTGTCACGTGTTCTGAATTGACCAATCAGAATCGAGTATTCAACTAAGCCACGTAATAAATCTGGTTAATTAACACTATACACAAACCTAAGTCCAATCCACTCCATGCTACACCTTCCCACTCATTTTGATCAAATCGAGACGGTATTATTTTATATCTACTGTATATTTTCTACTTTTAGAAGTTGTTTTAATTCTATTTCGAGAAGTTTAAATTCTAGTTTGGGATCAATAAAGTATTTCCTATCCTATAATAAGTGATTTCAGCTTCAAATCTTATACATTCATTATTCATGCCGATACAAAAGGAATATCGTCTTTGTGAGTCCTCATCTACATGTGGATAATCTGTGTGTTTTAGTGTGTGTGTAAGTGTGTGTGTAAGTTTGTGTGTAAGTGTGTGTTCTCGTCAGTGATTAAGTCGACTGGGAAATAGTTTCCATGTTCCTGCTTAAAGAATAAAGAAAGGAAGAAGAAAAGAGGAAGAAGAGGAAACTAAAAGTCTTAAATCTAAGAAAGGAGCGCCAGAGGAAAAAGGCAGGCGAGCGCTAATGATTGGTGACGAGCGCGGGGTCTCGTGGTCGTCACGGTAACCACCGACCACAGAGAGGGTTGCCATGTCATCATGTCAGGACATGTTTATTCATGCTGCACACACACACACACACACACACACACATATTCAGACTTCTTAATCAGCCTTCCCAACTGTACAATTTCCGTAGAAAACGACATTGAGACACCGAAAAAGAAAAGACACACATAGACTGAAGGAGAGAGACTCTCACACACACACACACACACACACACACACAAATGTTCCCTGTGGAATAATTAGTGTTTCATAGCCCTTTACACCCCACGCCGGGAAAAAACATTTATGTAATCCTGTAAAGATGCAAATACGCAGATACATCATCAACAGAACTGTCAGGACAACACACACACACACACACACACACACACACACACACACACACACACACACACACACACACACACACACACACACACACACACACACACACCACACACACACACACCACACACACACACACACACACACACACACACACACACACACACACACACACACACACACACACACACACACACACACACACACGGTAAGAATGGATTTTACCTGTTCCGGTACGAGCGGCTCCTGGTCATCGATGTCAATGAAAACATCCCCAGAAAACTGTGGCGTTTGGCCTGAAAACACACAGCAGACAGACCATAAGACTTTCTTCAGTACTTACATCTCCATCCCTCCTCTTCCTCCTCCTTTTTCTCAGAGTTTTGACTTTTCTCAGATTTCTTACCTTTTTCCTCAGAATTGACTTTAAATTTCAGTTTTCTGAACTTTTCTCATAGATTTGACTTTTTTCTCACAAAAATTACTTTTTTTCTCTGAATTTTGAATTTCTTCTCAGAGTTTTGACTTTTTTCCAGCGGCGACCCGTGGCTATCACAACTGGACCTTCTGTGGACACACCCACCCCCCGGCGCCCATAGCTTCTCATTTATTCATTTTATTTATATAATTACATTTTTTGTTTGTTTTATCTGAGTGTTCCAGGGTATTCTCTGAATACCTCGAAGGCCCTGACGGTTCGCCTCTGCTTCTTTCCCACAATCGACCTTTTTCTCACACATTTTTCTCAAAATTGACATTTTTCTCATATTTTACTTTTTCCTCTGAATTTTAACTTTTCTCTAAGATTCACTTTTCTCTCAGAACTTAGAAGTTTTAACATTGATTATTGTATTTCCTCTTTAGTACATGTGCTTGTATTCATGCAAGTCTCACGTCTCCATCCCTCCGACGCTCCTTATTTCTCAGGATTTACTTTTTTCCTACGAAATTAACTTTTTCTTAGAATACATTTTTTCTCACAAATTTGACTTTTTCCTCAGAATTTAGACATTTTTCTCATGATTGAGAAATTTGACTATTTCCGCTGAATTTGGACTTTTTTCTAAGATTCACGTTTTCTCTCAGAACTTTGACTGTTGTTTTTTTGTCTTTAGTGAATGTGTGTTTGTCTTACGTCTCCACCCCTCCTCTTCCTCCTCCTCTTCCTCCTCCTCTTCCTCCTCCAGGCTGCAGCGATAGTCCTCCAGAGAGCGGATGGTGCACTGCCCGACCACCGGCTTCCTCCCAAACTGACGGTTATCGATCACTTTGATAACGATGGGCGGCATGTAGAGCTCCTCACAGGGAAGCCTCTGTGGAGAGAGGGAATATTAAAGATGTATCTATTATACTATATATATACTATTTTAATAATTTAACTTTTTTATAATTTGTTTTAATCATTATTAATATTATTTTATATGTGTTTATTTATTTTTATTATAATTTTTTTTATCAAGAGTTTTTCCGATTTTTTTTAAACGTTTTTTCATTAAATTATTTAATTATTTGTGGTTTAACTTTTACGAAAATGATTATTACCAATACAAATGTTTTTACTAATCTGTGTATGTGACATATGAACAAAAAAAGCAAAGCATAAAGGAGATGGAAACACAAGATGAGTAAAGCAAACATCCTCTGACCTACGCCTGACTCTAATTGGCCACGCCACCTGCACGCCTGATGCTGATTGGCTATGGCTGTTGAATGTCTGAAGCTGATTGGTCATGGTTTGGTGACAGGCCAATCAGGAAGCAAACTTTAAATCCTGACCCCTCCCACGAAAGGGAAGAGATTAGATCTTTGTGATGGAAATCAGGCACACATTTTAAATCTCACTTTATGATTTAAAGTAAATGTTTACGTGCTTAAGAGACACCACGACGGATAAATGACAACATGGCTACATACATATAAGACACGCTATACATCCACTGACTGCGCTCAAATGTCACTACGAAAAAAGAAAAGAACAACATAAATAATAATAATAAAAAAATATCAAAAATAATCACAACAACAATAATAAATTAATAATACTATAAAATAGGGGAAATAATATTGCTATTAATCTGAGTATAGAAATGTCCAGCAGCAAGTTTTCCTCAAAATTAGGGAAATGTGTGCAGATTGAGAGCGACTGTTTTTACCAGGCCGCTTTTCCACGTTGTCTAAAACAGCGGTTCCCAACCTGTGGGCCGCGGCCCCCTAGTGGTCCGCGAAGGCATTGCAAGTGGGCCGCCAAATAATTTGCAAAACATTATGATTTGTGTGGATTTCATTATTAAGATTTTTTTGATTTGAACCTCTTTTCCTTTCTCTTTCTTGATCGTCCTTAGCAACGGTCATTACAGTCCTTGACAGCGGTCTGTTCTACTGGATTAACAACGTGTCACATGTTCTGAATTGACCAATCAGAATAGAGTATTCAACTAAACCGTGTAATACGCATGTCTGCTTGTTACTGATGGCCAGCTCCTTTTTTAATTGAAATAAAAAGTACTCAGAGAACTTTATTAACCTCCGTATTGTTTATGGTTCAATGTGGGCCGCGAAGATTTTTTAGATTCTTAAGTGGGGGCTGAACGATTAATCGATTTTAAATCGAAATTGCGATTTTAAATGATGCAATTATGAAATCGCAAAGCCTGCAATTTTTTGTTGTTGTTTATTTTGTTCTTCTTGTGTGTCAGTCATCCACACCAATCAGAAGTGCTGTGCTCCACATGTGCCAGCCATTGTTAACCAATCAGAAGTGGCCCATGATAGAAGGTGATAGACAGATTGATCCAATCACCTGCCAAGTGCTTCTGAAAGTGCCTGCCCTTTCCAAATGGAGTCCAATGGAGCTTTAGATGGTTTCTGGGTCAGGTTAGTAATGCTCCATCACGTGTTTCTATCACAGGGTGAATCTTAAACTGAAGCTTGACTTTAAAGCAACCCAACGGAAGTTTCATGTAAGTTTAGTTCTTTCACTCGTAGCTCGGGCTTTGGGGGAGCTAGAGACGGGAGCTCGTTGATACGACCTTCCTAGCCGGAGATATCTCTGTCCGAAAAATCGCAATTCGATCTTTTCCCCAAATCGTGCAGCCCTAGCCCTGAGTTGAAAAAGGTTGGTCTAAAATATATAAAGACACACTGTGAAACCACTGGCTGTCATCGAATGTCACCACTACTTGACAATTTAAATTGTTATTATTATTCAGCGTGCAGAAAGGCCACATGTCAACCAGAAAAAGGCCAGTTTGACTTTATGGAAATGTGTGCACACCAAGGGTGACCTGTTTTGCCAGACCGGCTGAAAGGGGAAAAATAAAGTGTGTTACTGAAATCCATTTGATCCCTGTGGCTTTCAAAAGGCTTCATTTGGGGCTAACGATGTTAAACTCACAATAAACTAAGCGACTATTAGTGTCTTCAAAGAGGAAAGTATGCACATGGCATTTTCTTTAACCCCCTGACATACGAAAACACTCAACTTCAGACCTTAATAATGTTAACAGTAAATGCTTGGAGCTGAGTTTAAGGGAAAATATGTGCATATTTCCACCGTTCTGTGGGGGCCGTCAACACAGGACCTTAATCTTGTTAACATTAAAGTGCCGGAGCCAGAGCAGGGATATGTATCTGAGGGGAACATATGTGAATATTTCCGTACGGCAATTAAAGCTGTCATAATAAAACACAGAGGTGATCAACTTCATATTGTTAGCAGTAAACTCTGTGAGGGAAAGCGTGAGTAATATTTCCATGTTTCACTTTAGGTTTAAGAGGAAAGCACCTTAAATGTAATGGCACTAATATAAACTCAGAGGATTTACAATCACAAAGGACATTTCTACATTTGAAGAACATAAAATCAATGTTCTTGTTTTTTTAACAAAGTCAAGTTAGATCATTCCCAACATCAAATCAAATCATAGTACATAAGCTATTTTATCAATATTGTAGTCTTAAAATCAATGGATGTCGTCTGGATCAGAGTTGGGTGTAACGCGTTACGCTGTAATAATATTACTTTTGTCGGTAACGGAGTAGTGTAACGCGTTACTTTTATAATTCAGTAATCACACTACAGTTACTAACATTGCCCCGACATTACTTAGTTACTTTTATAACATAATCACACTCACTGAGACAAGAGGGGTTTCCGCCGCAGGTTTATATACATGTAGGCCGATGTAATCTGCGCGAGACCACATCTCCACGTGCAGTGCTGCATAAACATGGCGGAGTCTTTTCATCTGTAAACTCCCTCAACGGGGCCGCTCGCTCTCTTTTGTTGATCGCCCCTCTCACAGTTCAATGTCCCGCTTCATTGTAGGAATTCTGCCATGTCTCCACTTTAGTTTGACCATCTCTGTTACTAAGTTATGGAATACTAAATAAATAAGTAATTAGATATCTTACCGTTCCTGCGCTCATAAAGAATAATAAGAATAATGCGTCTTGAACTGGTTTCATTAATTAGTGTCTTGACGTTTCACAGACTGCTAGCTTGTTGTGGCTGGTAGCCTATTTTAGAGCATATACAAAGAAAGACTTGTGTTATGTCTTCCTTAATGCAATAGTAATTGAGGGTGCAAGTGGAGTCTCGCAGAGGCAACACTGCGGCGCGCTTACACTGTAGGTGCGCCGCAGTCTGCGTGATCTGCCTGTAGGGAGGGGCGGGCCGGCCCTGCGAGTAAAGTAACGAGTAAAGTAACGAGTAAAGTAACGAGTTACTTTATGTAGAGAGTAACGAAGTAGTGTAATATATTACTTTTTTTTAAAGTAATATGTAATAAGTAATATATTACTTTTTTTTAGTAACGACCCCATCTCTGGTCTGGATTAATGTCCATTTGCTTGATTGTAACTTAATGTATGACTTCGCCCTGCAGTGACATCCATTTCAAAAGCACCAAGTGTAGTTTTAGCCCCCGATCCTGCAGAAATGTCCCTTTTCGATGGAAGAAAACATCAATGAAGCGTCTAAAAGAAGTGATTTCTAAAACGCGGTCACTCAGAATGACTGCTTTGATGCCGGTGGAGGAGTTTTCTACTTTCCAGAAGCAGAGAAGGACCAGAAGAGTTCATTATTGCTGCTTCACTGATGAAGAATGATGATCGACGCTAACCACATCACAGCAGAACGCTCATTAGCTCTGAGGCTACGCTCTGATTACATCGGTTTGACGAGTACAGTATGTACAGTAGTGTGTATTACAGTGTGTATTGTAGTGTGTACTCAGTGTGTACAATACATACAGTACAGTGTGTGTGTTCAGTGTGTAAAGTAAGTATTCAGTGTGTACAGTGTGTATAGACTGTACAGTACGGTGTGTATACAGTGTGTACAGTACAGTAAAGTGTGTATCCACTACAGTACAGTGTGTATTACAGTGTGTATTGCAGTGTGTACTCAGTGTGTACAGTACAGTGTGTACAGTACAGTACAGTGTGTATACAGTGTGTACAGTACAGTGTGTATTCAGTGTGTGTACAGTACAGTGTGTATTCAGTGTGTATTCTGTACAGTGTGTATTCAGTACAGTGTGTATTCAGTACAGTGTGTATACAGTACAGTGTGTATTCAGTACAGTGTGTACAGTACAGTGTGTATTCAGTGTGTACAATAGTGTGTACAGTGTTTTCTCACCACGTCCAGGATGAGTGTGTTCAGGTCAAAGTTGGGTTTCTTCTTCATGCTCCGGATGACGCAGCTCTGCACGGAGACGCCTCCGCACTCCACCTGCAGGCTGGGAGAGGAGATGCTGGCCAGCTGGAAGCTCTTCAGGTTACGCACCCCCCACGCTAAGATCTAATTAATAATTATACAAGGGACCCAAGGCGCTTTACATGGTGAACAAACAAACAAGATCTTGTTGATTAACTGTAATAATATAACAGGTCCCTTTCAGAGCTAATCAATTAGCTAATTATTATCGATGTTTATAGAAGAAATACTTTGATGATCGACAGAATAATCATGGAATAATACATTAGCTTTGTGTAGGAAAGAATAGAGGTGAGATAGAGGTGAGTTTCCCAAGATGTGGTGCGATGCCTTTACCAAGTGAACGGAAGTGCATCGGTACAACACTTTGTGGAGTAAAACACGTAGCAGTAGCTGCTGTAAATGTTTGCTGGTACCTCGATGGCGGTTCTCTGCAGAACCGGTTTGATTCCCTGAGGAACCACGAAGACGTTGGGCTCTCTTTGATGAGGAGGGTGAGGAAGGTCCGACTCGTCCTCCTGCCAAGAGGAACGCAGGACAGGAGTCAGGAAACAAATGGAAACACGCAATGAAGTTTACTGCCGGGTAAATGTGTGTTAGAAAATGTTTATGAATAACATGTCGAATTAAGTTTTAGAGAGTTACGACCAGTGGTGTAGTGGGGATTTGTTTACTGTGTGGACGGGGGAGGGGGAGATGCAAGCGCTCGTGAACTGTCAACGGGGTGGGGTTCACTGTGTGTGGACCTCTGTGTCGCCTGTTAGCGCAACTTACATGATGCCGTTTAGACAATATAATAATAAAGGGCGGTGCCGGCTGTCAGCGAACCGATCCGGCCTTTCTGCGCGACTGTCACTCAAATGCGGAACAAATAATAAAAATGCTGTCTGTGTGTGCAGTCCCGCACAGTGAGCGACACCTGGTCACCCTACACACACATGGTGCTGGCCCTCACACACACACACACGCTTCAAATCAAGTTGCATAAATGCTTGAGCTAATGATTTTATATTTATTAGACTATTAAAAAAAATCCCCCGCGTCCAACGGCCACTACACCACCGGTTAAAACCACGCCTATGGAACAAAGGGTTGGAGAGACATGTTTCATTTGTGTTTTTGGAAAATGAAATGTTGTTAGTGGATTAGTTGGCTTATTAAAGTATGAGGGGAATGACAGAAGAAATGAAACGAATGGTTATAGGAGGGTGTCTGTATATGATGGATGGTGGTGGTGTGTGTGTGTGTGTGTGTGTGTGCGTGTGTGTGTGTGTGCGTGTGTGTGTGTGTGTGTGTGTGCTGCAAGGTGAACATGCAGACATGACACATGGTTTATATATTGATATATCCTTCTGTGTGCTTAGTGTACCGCTTGCTGCAGGTGCTCAGAGAGGAATCCTGGAAACATCAACTGAGGAAACAACAGTGAAGAAAAAGAGACGAAATAAAGAGAAAAGAAATCATCACAAAAATATATCTGAAGGACTTTAAGGAAGTTTGTTTACTGTTCATACGTGTCATTTGTTTAAGAAGTAAAGTCCCATTTTACCTGAGGCCTGTACTACGAAGCCGGTTCAACCTAACCCGGATATGTTTGAGTTAGCCGGTTTGCCTAATCCAAAACAAACGCGCTCTCGCTAAACGGTCCTACGACGCGGGTTATCAAGTGGATCGCTCAAGCCAGCCGTGTCCTATCTAGTTAGGCGTTCACATGAGAGGGGTGGTATCTGGAGCATTCGACCAATCACAAACATGGAGAAGCGCACTGACAGCGCAGCGTCATACTTCCTGAATGAAAAGTCAACTATAATATTAGACACATGAAGAAGTTAAACTTTAAACATCCATGACTTAAACACTTGATCCAGGATCAAAGCCACAGAGCTGCACCTGCAAGGTGAACACAGCTGGTACCAGAACAAGTGTTTGAATGCGTACATTAACAGGTTTATCATATCACTGCCCGTCTAAGACACCATCTGACTTTCATTACATTTGACTCGAGTGTTTCCTCAACTTAATGTGTTGCTTAAAATAATACTTCTGCATACAGTATGTGACACTGTGAGTGTTGCACGGCCAGATACGGCTCAGCTGACTCAGATCAGGAGATATATGATACATTATGAAGTGATATGCCGCGGACTGTACTTAATGTGACTCTGATCCGATTACTGATATTGTGGCAGATATTTCAGTAAGCTTTCTTAACGCTAATGTTCTAATAGTCAGATTGCTCTGAAGATGGAGGTGATATTCTATTCATGTTCACGTTCACACAGTCGGTGATTTTTGCCGTCTTTCCTGCAACGGCAGCTTTTCTGTATTTCCTTTCTCCTGTAATATGACTTGATCACTTTAAACTCCGCACACTGAGCTCTGATTGGTCAGCAGGCGGTGCTTTCACTGAGTTGAGCTCTTAGCCTGCAACCTAACCTGCTCCCGAGGTTAGCCGCACAGCATCAGTTACCATGGAGATCTAGCCGCTAAAAAGAGAACCAGCTTCGTAGGACCGGAAACCAGAGTTTTCCCTGAAGTTAGCCGCTAAGAGAACTACTTCGTTGTACAGGCCTCGGGTGTTTTTGCTTATAAAGAGCAGACCGTAAAGAGAGAGTCATTTGTAAGCATCACATACAGTAAGAAGAAAATCATAATTTACAAACAGACAAATGGGTAAAATAGCATCAATAAGATCAATGTTTTTAATCACAAAATTACACTCATCAGACTAATATCTCTTCACTCCCAAATCTCTCGTTATATTAAAATGTAATGATCGGATTAATAGCTAAATCTCTGTGGTGTGACTTTGTGATTTTACCTCGTCTAGAACGTGATTGGACGTCATGAAGTCTCCCTGTAGGTGAGACAGGAAGAAGACAAAAGGTTGAACATGTACGGAGAAGGGAAGAGATGTATCCAAAAAGAAGTACAGAGTAATAGTGGGGAAGGTAAGAAAGGACACTGACCTCTACACCGGGAATATGATGAACCGCTGGCTGTCGACACAACATGTGAACATAAGATAAACAAAACAAAACATTACATAAGTAGAAATTAAAGAGTAGAAATAAACAATACTAGAATGTAAACATCTCAAATGTCAAATAAAGGGTTAAGCTAAATATTATAAGCTCATACGGTACCACACATTGATATCCCATTAACCCTTAAACACAACACACATTTATCAATATTTGGATGTGGAGAGGAGGGAAAGGGCGATGAAGACGTGAGAGGGAAACTAAGTAGTTGATTATTGATTAGATCATTGATTGAGACCTTTTCTCTGCGTATGAGCTGGAAGGCGGCCAGCAGCTCTCCGGCACTCTTTTCTCCTCGAGTGATCGGAAACCAGGTGAGACGAGGAGAGGAGGAGAGAGAGGGAGGACACACACATCGGCCCATGAACTCATCTGCACCCTGCACGCACACGCACACACACACACACACACACACACACACACACACACACACCAATTGTACAGAAAATGTGTTAACATGCTTTTGGAATTAG